>VZTD01003341.1:54600-78482 GCA_013397725.1 Rhagologus leucostigma | reverse complement strand
GGTGCCCGCCCGCGGCCGCAGCGGCCCCGGCGGCGCGGCGCTCACGGGACCCCCGGGCGGCCCCGCGCAGTCACCGCCTTCCAGCCGCTCCTTCGCTTCCTTGTTCTCCCCGCGAATCGCAGCTTCCCCGGCTGCTCGGCATCCCCCGGTCTCACCCCGCCGTTGCTTCACCGCGGCCCGACCGGTGCCTGAACTTTTCCCCTTTCCGGTAAAAGTGGCCGTGTGGCCGTTGCAGCTGGGGACTCTTGGCTAACATCCCTCTTTTTTAGTGTTTTTTTTTCCCCCGACTTCTTTTTTCCGCAGAAGTCGCTGGCTGAGATGCTTCCCCGAGTTCCAGAGATAAGATAAATAATTTACTGGATGGAGATCTCTGATTACTCACTCTGTTAGCATTTGGAGCAAAGAGCTCCAGCCGCTGGGAGCTGAATTATTCCAGACAAAGCCCATCTGGGCTCCTGCTCCTTAGCAAGACCGAGGAGTTCCTGGCATCCCACACATACTTGTGGGATGAATTGCTTGAAATCGAATGGGGTTTACTGGAAATGCTGGTGAGATCCTATCCCCTTTAGTATTAAGAAAAAAGATTAAATACAACCGAGATACACCCCCCAAACTGGGGTTTGGAGCTGCAGCCCAGCCCTCGCACCGGCCGGGAAGGGCTCGCCACCACCGCTGCCGCTTTTAGATTTACCCAGAACGCGACGCATCCTCTTTCAGGGGCTGAGACAACCAAAAACTGGAAAATCTACCTTCGGTTTTACCCAGAAAGTGACATTTTTATTTAGGGAAAAGTATGGAGAATCTGACGCAGTGCCTGCATTCCTCTTTGTTTAAAATACGTAATTTTTAAAAAATATTTTTAATATATTACTCTTGCAATTTGAGGTGATGCAAGCTGAGAGTAGGGCAGAGGGGCAAGCAGCTCCTTTCTCCTGCCTTATTCCCACCCGGCGCCTGGGCATATTTGGGACAACTGGTTCTGCCAGTCGCTGCTCAGCCGTGGGATGAGGTGACTTAGCATTTGGCCCCGAACTCATTATCAAATTCTTTGCCAGGATGATGAAAGGCACCGAAGGGGCTGCCCTGGAAACCTGTTGACAAACAGAGCTCGCCCGGAGCGGCCGGGCTTTCCCGGGGGCTGCCTGTCCCTGACTCCTCAGGAGAAGCAGCTCTGCCCAAACCTGCTCATTAGCGTCGGAGGGAGCAGCGTGTCTTGCAACCGGGATGATCTGGGGCCAAAATCATCCTCGTGCGTAAACCTGCCCAGCTGCTCGTTTACCCGGGGACTGAGTCAGCGGCCGTCTCTTCCTGCTGGCACACAGGGGTTGGGTCCCCTCTGGACTGGGGCAAACCCCCGCCTTGGAGGCGAGGGGAGCTCACTGCTCCATGCCCCGGCCGCGTGGAGCAGGGAGGCGGCCACATTTCCCGGCCATATCCATCCCTTTCCAGAATAACCCACCCAGATGCGTTCCTGTTCCCAAAATGACCCCAAACCAGGGCTAGGAGTCACCTCTTCCCCTCAGCCCATCCCACAAACTCACCTTTCCCCTGCCGGCCCGGGCGAGGCCGTCGGGATGTGTCAGATACTCAAACTAAAATGAAACAAACCCCATCCTGTTGCTACCCACTTTGCCCTCATCCCTAGGAATCACTTCCCTTCCCAGCCCTCTTCCCCGGGATGAAAGCCGCCGAGGATGGTGCGTGCAGGAGAGCAGCCCACATCCACAAGTACACCTTGCCCTTGCACGGACACAGGGATGTCCTGCAGGTCCTGCCCTGGCCAGCGCTGCCCCTGTCCATCCCTGGAGCAACCCCAGTTCTTGACGTGAGCCCTCGGGGAGCAGTTTGCAGCCCAGAGGAGACTCCACAGGGCTTGCAAGGAGGAAAAACCCAACCAGGACCGTGCCCGGGGAGAACGAGGACCCTGGGGTGGCACATGGAGCTGATGGCAGGTCTGGGGGACGGGAGCTCCCAGCAGACATCAAAAGATCAGTTCTGAGCCCTGCAAACAATCCCGGCAGCTTTCAGGCTCTTCAGCGGCATTCCAGTCTAACCGGGGCTGCCTTGCATGATAATCAGGCTTAATTACTGCTTTATCGCTTGATTGCTGTGCTGGGCCCTTGGAGCTGCAGCGTTGCTTTCGCAGTTTACTTTTTGTGTTTCCTCCCCCTCGCCTTCCCCGCCAGCACAATTAGCAAGTAGGTGAAAACGGGGAGGGCCAGGGCGATACCCAGCGGGGAGAGAGAGGCGATTTGCTCCCCAGGAGCGCCTGGGGTGAGGGGTTATAATTCAGGTGTCCACTGATGCCCTGAAACAAAACAGCAAGGTCAGCGCCACGCCAGGAGCGCGGCCCCGTATCAGCCCCACGAGCATCCCCCGGCGGAGGGGCCGCGGCTGGGGCAGGGAGGGGAGGATGCGGGGCCATTAACGCCGTGACACAGAAGGGCTGTGGTTTTCCACCAGGAGCTTTGAGTCATTGCGTGACCTTGGCTGAGTCTGCCCGTGGCTCCCTCGGCTCGGGCTCG
This sequence comes from Rhagologus leucostigma, assembly GCA_013397725.1. Taxonomy (NCBI): domain Eukaryota; kingdom Metazoa; phylum Chordata; class Aves; order Passeriformes; genus Rhagologus; species Rhagologus leucostigma. The sequence continues at coordinate 75,957 of VZTD01003341.1, read as the reverse complement.
GTCGCCCGCGGAACCGGCTGGCCCAGGGCGTGGGGCGAAGCACGGCACCGACCTGCGGGTCCCCGTGGAAAGCCCGAAACCTTCCTCATCTCTTCCCGATGCTCTGACGGGCACCCGGCCATCTCCACCTCCCCTGATAGAGCCTGGGAAAAGGGATTTGAGACATCTCAGCGATGCCCGCTCTCCCACGAGGAGGGGACGAAGCCCTTTGCCCACCCAGGCCTTGTCCCGGCCTGGCAGTGAGAACGCGGAGGAGGGAGAGGTGAGGAGAGCCGGGAAGCGAGGATGCTCCCACCTACACGCAGTGAGCAATCCCCGGCGGCACCGGCCGGGAAGCGGGCGCTGCCCTCGCCCAGGCAGTGCGTGCCACTGCTGGGACACCCCCAGCGCGTCATCACCTGCTCGAAGTCACCTCCAGAGCCACGGAAAGGTGCTCTGGGGCCTCACATTTGGAAATGCCATAAAATGTGCGTGCGTTCCTCAGTGTCCTGGCAGTGCAGGTGATGGGCATCCCTGCAGGATGAGACCTGCAGGAAATCCCGGGGTACGCGGTGTCCCCCCAGGAGAGAGGGGGGTTGGGATCCCGTGGGTTTGGATCATGGATGCCGGGAGCCAGTGCAGCCACAGAGTGCTGGGTGGGTGCTGCTTTCCCTCCTCTCCTCATCCTCAGGGTCCCCCCAGACCCAGCTGAGCCCCCCAACGCAGCGGTGACAGCTTGGGAACGACACACCACATCCTGGGGCTGGAATCACCCGAGCACAGGGAGGAGAAAGGTCCTGGAGCACCCCAAAACCCCTCTCAGCCAGCACCCAGTCCCAGGACTTTGGGTGCCAATTCCCACCGGCTTAGGAGGATGATGGGACCCGAGAGCGGGCCAGGAGATGCTGAGACCCATCCTGCTCCCCGGGAGGAGCAGCCGTGGGGATTTCTTCTTAATAATTGAATTTTTTTTTTTTTTGTACGTTGGCTTTTTCGCGGGCTTTTTGGGGCGAGGTGTGCGGGGAGGCGGCAGCATGGCTAATCTGCTTTGTGAATGGAGCCTCACGGGGGGCGGCGGAGGGGATCGGGGAGGTGGAAGGAGCCACATATTTGGGATTCCATCATCTGGGTGGGCTCCTTCTCCCCAGACTCTCAGGATGTGGGAAATGGAAGATGAAAGGAGCTGCATTTCCAGCCTCTCGGGTTACAATGTCTAAAGCAGAAAAGGGTGGTTGGGGAAAGAAAGAGAGAAAAAAAAAAAAAAAGGGGGGGGGGGGGGGGGATGCTACAGGGAAACCTGGGTTGGGAAATGGCCCGGGTAGGTTGGGGCAGGGAAGGGGGCGGCTGGGGCCGAGCCGCTCGTGTTTCGCATCACGTCAGGGCTGAGGAATTTCCTCTGCTCTGGGGGTGCCTCGCAGAGAAAAAGGGGGAGGCTTTAAGGTTAGCTGGGGATGAATAATAGCCAAGAGAGGGATTAGAAGTGTTACCCGGGGGCTGCTGTTTACAAGCAAACCCTCCTACCGAGAGCAACAGGGGAAAGTGGGGTGTGTCGGGGTGACGGTGGGGATGCCAGCACATGTGCCACCCACATCCCTTCCCCAGAGAGCACGGCCGGGTGATCACCCCCAGCCCCTGAGAGCTTTCCTCACCAGCATCAGCAGGGTCCCAGCAGCTGGTCCCCTGCACACGTGGCGTGTCCTGGGGTGCCCGGCCTGGCCTCCCCACTGTGTCCTCCTGTGGCCCCAGGAGGTTTCCCATCCTTCTGTCGCCCTAAGTTGCAGACACCGGGATCATCCCTGTGCACAGGCAGGAGAACCCACGAGAGGATTTGTGTCACCCAGTGGGCGCGCCGGAGAAAGAACAGGGAGGAGGGGTACGAGGAGTGGGAAGGGGGCACAGAGACACAGGCTGGGGGCAGTGCCCGGGCATGGGGCTTGTACCCTGCTGGGTGATGGGAGCAGCCCCCAGACCTGGGCACCGCCTGGCATCATCCCACCACCTCCTCAGCTGGGGCCCAGCTTTTGTCCCAAAACACTTCATTTTCATTTCCCCTTTGTTGTTATCCTGTGCGATGCAAGGTCGAGGTGGGGAGGAGTAAAGGGAAACACATTTCTCCTGTGTTATCCCACATTATCCAGCTCTGTTAGGACAGCTGGGAAGGGATTGCTGCAGGGTGGAAGTGCAGCCTCCAAGCTGGGCCCAGGGAAACTGTGGGATCCACCCCGGCTGCCCACCCTGGGATAATGGCAGAGACACTGGGATGTGCTCTGGGCAACTGGGCTCCACTTCCAGGGGGTGTGTGCTGGGGACAGGCTGTTGTCCCTGATTTAGCCCAGGGAAACTGAGGCACAGGGGGGCCAGGAAGCCCCTGTGAGGCTGGAGTGGGGAAATGGGCTTATTCCACCCCGTAAAGGGATGAAAGGGCAAGGGGAAGACGTGGCTGGAATCAGCTGAGTGCTGTTTGGAGGAGGCTGAGCTGGTGCACCTGCACCGTTGACCACTCTGGTGAGGCCTCGTGCCCAGGTGAGACCCCTGACCGTGCCTGGGGGCTTGGACCCGGCCCAGTGACAGCACCATGGACCGGCACCACTTGGGGGACACAAAATACATCGATACCCGAGGCTCATGAGCGCAGCCCCACCTGCCCTGCTTAACAGGTTTCTTCCTGCAGAGCATTTGCACAAGAAAAGCACCTTTTCAAGGTTATAAAGCAAATGTCGGTGGCTAACTGTGAACAGGAAGGTGCTCAGCTCTCCTCTTCCCTCTCCACCCTGTAAAACCCTGCCTATTCCCAGGTACATTCCTGGCATTGCTCCGTCCTGGAGTGCAGGGAGGGCCCTGACCCCCTGAGCATGGGAAAAATGCCTGTCTGCGTGCGGGAAAGGAGGTGCAAATAGTGCGGGGTGAGGAGGTCAGCCGGGAAATCCCTTTCATCTTCTCCCGGGCCTTTGCTGACACGCGGCCGGGGAGCTCGTGGGGCGAGCGGGAAAGGGTTTTGTCTGCGGCTGGAAAAGAGGAGGCTCCCGGGAGGCTCCCGCAGGGACGGATGCTGTTTCCAAGCTGGAGGAGGCTGAATCGCCACACGGAGCGGATGGTGTGGAGATGGGCTGGCCAGGTCACAGCGGTGACCACCAGGATGGGCGATGGGCAATTAAATTTGGCCCTCATCCCCTTGTGCAGCTCAGCGGGTCACCGGGACCTGCCACACGCGAGGGTGACTGGGCAAAGGGGCACCCCCACAATGCCCGTGACACACAGGCACCAGCTCTCGGGGCCGCTGGCTCAGCCCAGCTGGCGACACGGAGGTTCCTGGGTACAGGTCATTGTCCCACTGTCACCGCAGAGAGCTCTCAGTGCCGCAGGGACTCGGACTGGTGCTGCCCCATCCTGGAGAGATCTCAGCGGAAACCCATCCCCATCTCCACGAGACCTGACGCTGCTGCAAGGGCTGGGCCTGACTCTGCACCTGGGCTGCCAGGGCGGGAGAAAATCTCCTGGCACGAGCACAATAAAAGGCAGATCTTGCCCTCCCTGTTTGGCACAAACCTGAGTGGAGGAGAAGGGGGGAGCCCCCGAGGAGCCCAGGAGATGCGGGGCCATCCCATCCTCTGCCACAGCCCCGCTGCGTTCTGTCCCTCCTCTCTGTCTCTGTGTCCCACCCGGACTATAATAAACCTCTCCCTGCGGTTTGAACTCTGCCATCTCCCTCCCAGCAGCCCCCCCCCCGCGGCCATCGTCATCATCGCTGTCACCTGCCCTTGTTGGCCAAAGGAGGAGTCCCAGCGCAGCCCAGCCCCGTGCGTGCCGAGCCGGATCCAGTCTGGCTTCCAGGAATCGGGGCTGGGGCGGGCGGCTGTGGGTGACAGCTGGTGCCTTGGGTGGCATCCGCTCGTCCTGATGTGCTCGGGTCCCGATCCACCCGTTTCCTAAAGCACCCGCTGCTCCGTGGGACTCATCTCTCCCCAGGGGCTCCCACGGCCTTTCCCCAACGTGGGACGAGGGCTTCACCTGCCTGCACGAAGCAGATGGTAAAACACGGACTAACAAGATCAGAGATTAATCTGCACTTTGCTTCCAAATCGCATAATCATCTAATTATTCCCGGTATCGGGGAGGAGCAGGCTCCAGGCTCCTGCTTCCTCCTGGGCCACTTTGCATGGCAGGATGGTGTCAGGGGGTCGGATCCTGCCTTGCTGCTGCTGCAGGGCCCCGTCACTTTGGTGGGACTGCCCAGTGTCCTACTGGTTTATGGCCTCCAGTTCAGCGTCCAGCGGGAGGTGCTGGGAGAGGACCAGGCGTGTGGGAGCAGCATTTGCCCGTCGCACCCCACATCCCCGTCCAGCCTTGCACTGGGGTTATCCACCTCGTGCCGGGGCAGCCCAGCGGGAAACACATCCCAGAGCACCTTTCCACACCCCCTGGCACGGCGCAGGAGCAAACCCAGCCCGGCGACTCCCAGTTCCTACCAGTAAGAGTCCCTGGGGTGGAACTGGGGTACTGCTGACGTGATGCTGCTCTGTACCCTACACGAGAGTCAGGCAGCATCAGCACGATCCGCTGCTGCCCCAGCACTGCCTCTTGCTTTTGTGGGAGAGGAAACGGGGGAAAATCCTGCATTTAGGGCAGCGTGTGTGGCCATTGGCTCCGAATTCCTGGGTGGCCGGTGGCACAGCCCCATTATCAGCAGGCCCGGGCTGTTTGCTGGAAAAGGGCGGCAGCGGGGCTGGGTGACCCCACACTTCCTTCCTTTCCTGGAAGCCGCTCGCTCAGAGTGACGCCTGCTCTGATAACCAGCTGCTTTCACAACATGAACGCAGGGCCGGGGCCGGGCTCGCTCCCTGCTCTGTCACCATCCTTCCCGCCCAGCTTCCATCACCTGCCTTCTCTGCCTCAGTTTCCCCCCCTTTCCAGAGGTGTGAACACAGCCCTGAGCACTGCAACAGTGAGAGCGTGGATATGTTTTGCTGCAGGGTGTGATGAAGCGTGTTGGGCCTCAGCTCTCTGTCCATCCATCCCTCCATCCATCCCTCCATCCGTCCGAGTAGGGAGGGCTGTGCTGCAAACCTCCCTTGCAGCACTTGGACTGGGGGAGTGAGGAGAAGTGGGGGGTCCTTCACTGCCTTGGAAGCACCCAGGAAAGGGCTCACGGGCTCAGCGATGCTGAACCTCAGAGCTGCACTCGTGGCTGTGCACTCTCTGGTCCCCCTGTTCCCTGGGAGGACCTCAGTGCAAGGTGCAGGATGGGACAGGAGTGCGTTGGGGGGTTCTTGGTCCCCCTGTGCCCGGGGCAGAGCAGCCGGTGGCTCCTGTGTGCTCTGAGGGGCTGAGAAATCGCGGCTGCCTTTGAAGGGGAATGGCAGGCAGGGTCCTGCCTCAGTCAGGTGTACCCGGCACAGTCCCCTCCCTCCGTGGTGGCAGCTCCCTGCACGCCACAGGGGCCACCGCTGCGGGTCGGAGAGGGACAGGCTGAGGGGGAAACTGAGGCACTGGTGGGAATGCCATGACTTGCCTGAACCCTTCTGGAAAGGGACCCAGCAGCCCTGCCTGCTGCCTGGACACTGGTTTGCAGCTCTGGGGGCCGCGTGGAGCCGGGCTGGTGCTGACAGGGTTTGGCTGTGGGCTTGGAAACCTGGCAGGGGCTCGTGCTCAAATCCTTCCGAACCCCACTGGGATCCACTCTGCACTACCCTGTGTAAGGGCAAGGGATCACCATCGGGGTCTGGGGTTCCAGGGGCTCCCCCGAGAGGCCGGTGCATGGCCGAGCGTGGCTCCTTGGCCTTATCTGGCCCGTCCAAGGAGGAAGTTTGCAGGGTGGATTCCAGCGGGCAGGTAAACAGCCACCAGATGGGACCCAGATACCTGCCCAGGGATACCCGCCAAGCTGGGTTTGCACAGCCCCGATGCTTATTTGCTCTAGAGAGGGCTTTTCCCTCTGTTGGACGTCAGCAGCGGTGCCAGGACGTCACCCCAGCAGCCCCGCCGGGCTCCTCCGTCACGCTCCTGGCCAGGTGCCTGCATCCGGGGTGCTGCTGCAGCCCGGCAGGGCTGAGAGGCTGCGCTGCTCAAGGCGTCGCTGGCCCACAGCCTCACCTCCCACAGCAGGGACCAGCAGATGCCCAGGGCTCCTCCGACATGGCCGAAAGGGCTGGGGGTCTTTGGGTGCCCAGCAGTGCTGACCTGGGGGGGCCCTGGCCTCACTGGACCCCTTTGCAGTGGGCCAGGGGTGAGGGGCTGCTGCTCACTCTGCTGGCTCAGCAGCAGAGGTGGCTGGCAGAGGATGCCAGGCATGCCCTGGCACACGTGCGGGAGCACCTCGCACCCAGCCCTGCTCTGCAGCGCCACCGAGGTGCTCCCGGCCCTGGTTGCGAGATCCTGTCTTGGCTCATCCAGCTTGCCCGGCTCATCCTTCTGCCGCCACACCCAGCAGCCTCCCCTGCTCCCAGGGAGAAACTGAGGCACGGGGATGGCAGGATTGATGCAGGGACATGGAGTGAAGCCGCTGAGGGATGGTCACCAAGCATCACCCACCCATGGGACCACAGCATCCTCCATCCCACGGTGCTGCTGCGTTCCCCAGAGCCCCAGCGCTGCATCACTCCCTGCAGTGGACGCTGCAGGGCTGTTTCTTCTTCCCAGGTTTCCATCACTCCCCCATGGCTTCCCCATCCCTGCAGGCCCGAGCTGGGACAGCTCTGGGGTGCAGCACCCACCACAGCATCACCCACATTTCCCTGCCCTTTGCGTGGTGACGAATAATGCAGAGCCCGGAGGGTTCCTCGCTGCCACAGGACGAGCACCCGCGGGAGGCCGCTCCCTTTGCCTGCCGGGGCACGGAGGGGAAATGCCGGGTCAGGACCCCGTCAGCGTGTGTTTACTGTGTCAGGAGAAGCCGTAAATTCACTCGGTTTAATTGAAAGCCGGTGCTGTGGGTTTGGCTTAATCCACCCTCCTCCTCCTCCTCCATTAGATAACGTCTCGCTGAAACCACTTTGCAAACTCACGGCATTCCTGCGTGCTGAGCGCCGGGCAGCGGGCGGGCCTCGGCCACGGGCCACGGGCCACGGCCACGCCGGGAGCTCACGTGCCTCGGGGCCACTTCGCTGCCGCCAGCTCTGCTCCTCCGCACTCATCCTGCCCCAGTCCCCGTCCCAGCTGGGACTGAGAGAACTGATCCACTCATGAAGCACGGATGGCAACAGAACGGGATGGCTGAGGGTGGTGGGGTGCAGAAGGATGCAGAATTGTGCTGGGGAAACACCCTGAGGGTCCCCAGGAGCGGATTCAAAGGATTCAGGTTGAAGAGATAAAGGGAAATTCTTTGGGTGGGGGGAAATCGAAGCAGTAGATGGGCTGGGACGTTCCCAAAAAGAGCTGGTGGGGAGAAGCAGTGGGAACCGTCTCATCTCTGTGCATCAGAGGGGTCAGCACCACTTCTCCTCGCCCCAACAAAGGGAAACTGAGTCACAGAGCTGGGCAGTGCTCAGGGAGCGCTCGGAGTCGCGGCTGCACCGGGGGTGTTTGTGGGGAGCCCGTTCCTCTTCGGGGTTCTGCAGAACTGGCAGAGAAGGAAGCGCCCAGGCCACAGAGAGGTCAGTTTGCCAGCGCAGATACTCACGGGAGCTCTGTCCCCTGTCCCCATCCTCTCGGGGGCCACCCGGGGGGACCCCGCTGCCTCCCCCTGCCCCCGCAGCTGCGGGGCCGAGGAACCCCGGCATCTGGCGCGGGGGGAAATTTGCTTTGCCAGCGGAGTTCAGGCAGAGGCCAAGGGCGGCGAGGGCTGCCGGGGTGTCCTGCGGCCGCCGCTGACCTGCGAGGAATGCCGTGAGTCACCGGGAAAGCATCCCCACGCCGCCGGCCCCTCGCCGTGCCTCCGTGCCGCTGGCGACCGGAGGCTGCGGGTCCAGCACCTCGGGCTTTGGGGTGCGCAGTGCCCGGGACACCCCGATACACCCCACAGAGGCGCCCGGGGCACAGGCAGTGCCCACCCAGGGGCTGAACCCCGCCGCGATCCCGGCGCTGCGGTGGTGGCCGTCACCCCGGCACACGGGCAGGGACAGGGCGGGCAGGCCGGGAGCGAGCCCCAGCTCCGGGCAGGCCAGACATGAACTCAGCTTCTCCGAGAGGGAAGAGGTGACGCGATCCTGGGAGGTCACCCGGGGCCGGGACGCCGTCCCAGCCCAGCGCTCAGGGCTCTCCCGCTCGGCCGCCTCCGTCCCCTCCGGCCAGCGGGAGGGGAGGGGGAGATTGTCCCGGAGGCGGCTCCTGCTCCGGTCCTTCCCGCAGGGAAGCCGGTGTTTTCGACTTTATCAGCTCACCGCAGACTCGTGCCCGGCGTTGCAGAGGAGAGAAAGGCTTTTCCCAGCGGCGCCTTATCAAGGCGCTGAGCCTCGGACGCTGCTTTGTTTCTGGTCGTGTGGCAAAATTAAAGAGGCAAACGGCATTTCGGATAAGAACAGCAAATTCCTGGAAGATTATCTGAGCATGGCACCTGCCCCTGGTGTGGGGCAGTGGGAGGTGGCATGGGGCCAGGAGTGGGAATCCCAGGAGGGGACAAATCCCAGAGCATCCATCCCCTCCGTAGGTGAACACTCAGAGCTTGCCCAGGTGTGCCCTCACAGCTGGATACATCCTGAACGGGGAGGAACGTGCTGTGCTTTCAAAGATGGCTCAGCCCCAGGTTTCTCCCGGGCACTGGGAGGATACTGGAGGGCGCTGGCTGCAGTGGGAGCTGCGATGCTGAGCGAGGCACCAGCACCTTCCTCGAGAGCAGCCGCTGCCTTTGCTTCCACGCAATAACACACAGCAGGTTATTGAGGGGACAAGTGTGCGACAGAAGGAACTTGGTGCCACCTCCTGCCTGTCCCCAGCACCAGGGCAGGACAGCCAGGAGGTGACAGGGAAGGGATCAGCTGGGGGCAGAAGGATGGTGACCTCCAGGGAAGGCTGTGGTATCATTAAGGACATGTGGTGCCCTCCCAGCAGCCGGAGCTCATCTCCCCCGCCTGGGGCATCTCCGTCCCCAAGGTGCCACCCCAAGGGCCACATCACCACCCCATCCCTCCTGTCCCACACCGCTGCTCATCCTCCCAGGGAGAGCAAAGACCTGATGCTCTTGTGACACCTAATGGCAGCTGCTGTTATCAGACGCGGCGCTCTCCCAGGAAGGCTCAGCTCACCGTGGAGCTGCAGATTAAGGCACGCTCTGTTCCCAGCCCAGGCTGGTACTGCTGGGCCTGGACAGGGATGCCAGAGGGGCTTGGGAGATGGAAATACCAGCCCTGGGAAAGACAAGCCCGGGAGCTGTTTCTTCACCCCATTCCTTACAGAAACACAGGCTCTGCTGTGCTGGGTGTCCTTTTGTCTCCTCCCAGGGGCTTTTGAAGCTGCTGACCACTTCCAACCCCAACCCGAAGGTGCATGCAGAGCCAAGAAGAACCAGGCAAGTGTACAGACAGGAGAAACTCCGACTGTTGCTCCTCAGTCCTCTCCCAGCACGACGGGAGAGGCAGGACCTGCCCACAACCACAGCACCAGACATCAGAGAATCCACACCTAAACACCACACAGCCGTCCTGACTCCCCAAATCCTGCTGCCAGGGGAACGCCCTGATAAATCCAGCCCCGTCCCTGGGGAGGAGGACGCGTGCCCTCGGATCACAGCACCGAAACCTCGGATCAGGCGTTGCTGCAAGGGTGCATCACCGAGGTTGGAAAACTGGATCAGTCCTGAATCCATCACCAAAGGGATCAAACCCCGGACCGCCAGCCCCAGACCCTGCTGTGTTGAGTCACATCCCCCATGTTCCTGTTTGCTCCGATCCTGCAGCACACCAGCCACTTCCCAAACCCTCACAGGGACACAGGGACCGGACCCGCAGCCCCTCAGACCCCGCTGGGGCAATGGGGGCCACGAGACTCCCTTCCCCTGATGGCAGAGCAGGATCCTGCCTCCAGACCCTGTTATTTTCTGCTTGGTGCCTCCAGCCTAGCCCAGGGATCGGCATCCCAAGGGGCTGCAAGGTCCTCTGCCTCCCCACACCCTCCTTCTGCCAAGCCAGGGCCGTCCGGGGTGCAGGGGGCGTGGGTGATGCAGGGGGAGCAGGAGCACACAACGAGTTTCTGGGAATTTAGCTACCAGACCACACGGCACGCTCACCACTACTTCTGTTCCTGGGAAGAGAGGTGACAGGGCCACGAGCAGCACCCACGGGTGGCCGCAGACAGAGCTTCCGGCAGGATGGGGAAACTGAGGCACAGAGCAGGTAGCTGGGCTGCCCGTGGTGTCATCACCGCTCTCTGAAGAAAGCACGGGTACTGAAGGAGCCAGCAAGCCCAGGAGTTGCCCCTGGAGCTGGGAAAGCATCTTCTGGACTGGATCAGACTCTAGAGGATGCAGCCCCGGAGCCTCCTCACTGCCCCCCCTGTATTTCCACCCACCTTCAGGCTATTTTTCCTTACTGAAGTGGCTCTTTGCAGGGCGGCTGGCGGAGGGGGGCACTGGCTTTAAGTGTATTTGATGGATAATTCCTCATTACTCTAATGCATTTGCAAGCTGGGATAATTGATGGATGTTTAACAGGATGCGTTTCCGACAGTCGGCTGGAGAAATGGACTCCCATTACTCCGCAAACGTTTCTTTTTACCATTGAACTCCTTTGTTTCAATTGATCCTCGCCTTTCCCATCACTTGCTGCTCATTAATAATCCCCAAAGCAGCTGCTCCCCCCACTCCAGCTCCTCCCAACCTGCGGTGCCGGAGGCTTTAGCAGGGGTTTGCAAGCAGATCTGGGCATTGCTGCAGTTTTATAATAAACAAGATTTTTTCCTCCCCAAAGTGTGGCCAAACCTGAACAGGAGCAGGGCAGGGCACGCCTGGGGTATCGCCCGGCCCCATCAGAGTGATACAAGCTGCTAATCAGGGGGAATTTGGGGTGAAGAAGGGGAGGTGGCCGGTCCGTGGGGCTGAGCCGAGCCCAAGGGAGAGGTCGCCCTTTGGGGCTGGTATCAGCCCAAGCCAGGCTTGGAGCTGAGCCCTGCTCTGCCTGCAGAGCTTTTATCTGCAGCTCCCCCTGCTCGGGAAGGGCAGCCAGGGGTTATCGGCCCTGCCTGTCCCCTGCCCAGGCTCCTTTCCCACCCGGCCAGGGTCCCTGTGTCCCCACCCTGCAGAGCCACCCAGGGGGCTGAGGTGGAGGGGAGCTCTCCCACTTGCTGAGCTGCTGGCCAGGAGCAGCCTGACATTTAATTGCCCTGGGGTTTTCTCGCTAAAGCCCTTGGCATGGCTGTGGCAAGCAGGGCTCCTTCCACTCCAGGGTCACCCCAGGCGTGGCTGTGGCTGGGCCCCAGAGCTGGGGTGCACCGAAGCCCCCGTGTTCCAGGTCGCCAGGAGCCAGCAGTGCCGGGGGGATCCCGAGGGGCTTTTCCCCACGGTGCTGAACTGTTCCCACTCCCAGTCCTGGTGCATCCCAAACCCAGGTGCTCCTTTGATGCTTCCCTGCACCCTCAGGCCAATGCTCCCACCTGTATCTCTGCTCAGCCTCATCCTTGGCCACTCTCAAATCTGGATTCAGAGCTCGCTCTTCCCCTCCGATCCCCAGGAGACCTCAGGCCTTGCATGACCATCCCTCACACCTTCACTTCTCCCTCCCAGTTCCCCCAGAGCTGCAGACAGACCTGCAGCCTCTTTTCTCTCTCACCCCGACATCACCCAGCTCACACCATTTACTTGCCATGATCTGACTTGACCCCGCAGCGTTCTTCATCCTTCTCCCATCCACATCTTGCCCAGGATGAAGCACAAGAGCCTTGGCACAGGAGAACAGCATCCACAGGCCTGGCTTAAGACAGAATTTAAGAGAAAAAAAAAGAGAAAAAAGAGAAGAAACGCAAAGTCCATAGAGGAGAAAATCAGCTGGGGCTGCTCAGGGGTTATACAGACCTGAGTGGGTGGAAAGAGGGGGATCAGGCTGGATTCAGGTCAGCTGGGGAGATGGGATGGGACCAAACTGTGGGACCTGCAGGAGGGGGTGGCTGAGACCGAGTGTGGGGAACAGGGGGTCCAGGGGAGATGTTCCTGCCCTGGCGTGCGCTTGGGGGTCCCGAGGGACCCGGTCCCAGGGCATGGACCCACCTGACGGAGCCCACACTGCTGGGCTGGGCCAGGGAGAACAGCAAAGCCCTCAGTCGCGAATGGCTGAACCACGAGACTGAGCTCCCCAGCACACGGGCTGCACCCCACGCTCCAGAGCAAACGGGCCTGGGGGCCGTGGCTGATTGTCCCCGGATCCCCGTGCCAGGGAGCAGCTGGCTGCAAACACTCCCTGCCCCTCTGCACAGCCTGGGCAGGCAATAACCTGCTTTTGGGGGCTCCCTTTGAGGTCTCAGCTCAGGAGGATCTGGGGGTGACAGATGAACCCACAGCCCGTGTCCATCATCCTCTATAGGATTAACACCCTGAGAAGGGATGAGCTCCACGGGCAGAGATGGATGAGACCCCTCTTGCTGCAGACAAGGTGCTGAGCGGGTGGGGGACAGAGGGACAGCAGGGACCGGGGCTTGTCCTCGCTCCCATAAAGCACATCCCAGGGCGGGTGCCTGAACGGGGCTCGTGTCCTGGAGATGCCCCCGGTGACTCTGTAGCTGCCCCAGGAACGCCCCTGCTCTGTCCCTGTCCATAATGAAGCTTTTCTGAGTCCGGACAGGCAAACCCTGGGCACACCTGGGGGGTCCCACAGAGCTGCCAAACACAGCTCTGATCCCCTCCTGAACTGCAGAGCTGGTCTTAAATCATCGCGGGAAGGCTGGTAAAAGCCTCAGTGCCTTCAAGCATGAAATACAAAGCACTCACCACCCCCTTTCAGCCTCTTCCCTGAGTGCCCGGCTCACCGCATGAAACCTTTTATATCCCCCCTCCCCGTTTTCCCCCATCAGCCCGGAGAGCGCCGGCGCGCCGCCAGCAGCACAATCCCAAATTGCTCCCTTTATTAGGGGGGAAAAAAAAAAAGGAAGAAAACCGAGGCTTCGATTTCCTTTCTCACCTCCGAAATGGCCTGGGGGGTTGAGGAGGGGGGAGGGAGGCCGAAGTCACCTCAACCCCAACACTGACCCCAAACACACCGAAGGGTTTGATTTTAACGGGAAGGGATCAGGGAGGCGTTTTGCAAGGAGGGAGGGTGTGACTGCAGATGAACGATGGGGACGTGGAAAGACCCCAGCCGCTGGATCAGCCTCCGGCAGAGCTGGTACCCACCAGGCAGAGCAGCAGGAGGGCTGAGGGACCCTGGTGACGCTTCCCGCAGGCAGGGATTGGATCGGGATGCGCAGTCCCACTGCAGTCCCACGGGGACGGCGGCAGCCAGGGGTGCCTCAGGGTGCTGGCGAGCATCCTCCCTACACCCCGGAGGTGGGGAGGGCTCCGTGGGGCGATGCCGTGGCGGGCAGATGGGGCTGCGGGGGGCGCGGGGCTGTCCCCGGGAGCCGGGGGAGGGTGCAGATGGCGCGGGGTGGGTCCTGTCACGCTGCCATCAATCAGCGCCGGCTCCTCCGAGCGCGGCAGCGTCTCCGGGGTGTAAATCAGACCCGAACAAGGCTGAGGGTTTCTCTGCAAGATCTGGCCTCGCTGTTGGCATTCGCTCCGGTGACAGCGTCGCGACGGGGAGACCTTGTGTCCCCGCCGGCCCGGCAAAGGGCGAGCGAGGACGTCTGCGAGAGGATGCTGAACGTGCCTCCCTCTTGCTGTGGGGGAAAACAGCCCGGGGGAGCCTGAACGGCAGCTCCTGGCGGCCTGAACTCCTTCTCAGTCGTATTTCTCCTGTTTCCCACCCTCCCATGTCCTGCTGATGGAGCCCCAGCCGAGCAGGTGTCTCCCCACCCGCCAGGGCCCTGCAGGTGTTTGCAGGGGGCAATAAGGCACCCGCAGCTCCTGCACTGCACCCGCTCCCTTCCCAGACCAGGGTTTGTCCGTGCAACACCAGCATGGGCCCCCAAGCTGCCCCGAAGAGAGACTGAGATGGGGACAGGGGCTCTCTGGGGAGCCCTTGGGTGTCCAGAGGCAGCTTGCTCTCCACAAGTGGCCCATCCCCTTGTCCCCATCCTGCCTGGGACAGGACAGGGGATGTGTCTGAGGGGGTTTCAGTTCCCTCCTCCCTATTTTCCTCAGCATCCTCTGGGTGTGGTGCAGCCCGAGGCAGCACAGCATCCTTCCCACGTGCTTTATTCTCCCTCCTAGTGCTGTAGGTTCTCAGCAAGGCCGGTGCTGCTGAATTGCTTCATCTCTTTCCAAAATTTGCCCCCTGGAAGCCAGCTCAGCCCTCAGACTGTGCCATGCAGGCGTCCCCGTGCCGTGCCTGGCCCAAGCATTGCTGGCACTGCTGCTTCACCCGAAGGCACCACTCTTTGCCATCAGGGTTTGCTCCGCAGGGTTTCACTTTCCTGCCCCTGCTGCTTCTCTGTTCTGCCCCAGGTTTCTCCCATCGCCCCCACGCTCCCTCCTGTCCCTCCAAAGCTGGGGCACGTTCCCTGCTCCCGACAAAAGGCAGCAGGATCTGTTCCTTCCCTTCGGCGGGGGGAGAGCGGGCGAGCTCCCTGCCTCGGCTCATGTGAGCATCTTTCATCCCTGCACAAACGTGCTCGCATTTAAGGAGTAATTACTGCGTGACTCAGCCGTTCTGGCAAACACCCGATGGCTCCGTCCCCGTGCGTTCCCATCTTTCCTGCAGCTCCCCCCGCACCTGGGGTGTGAGCTCAGGGCATCTCCAGCAGCAGCAGCGGCTTTTGGGGGAAGCAGGGCGGGGTCTGCAGCGCATCGTGACCCTTGTGAGACGTTCAACCCCCGGGGACAGCGATGCTGTCCAAAGGGCCGTGGTCCAGCATCCACCCGGCACAGCCCGGGCTGGGGCTGCCAGCGAGCGCCCGGGAGCAGGGGAGGGCTGAGCCGCTGCGATTATTCAATCTGGAGCAACCCTGACCTGCTGACAAAGGCAAAGTTATTTTTAAAAAACAACCACTCAGCAAAATTCGCCTCCGCCGCTCATCCTGCTGCTGCTGCCCGCCACCGGGGAGAAATCCGTCCCGGGAAACGCTGCTCTGGGATGCCTGGAACGGGGTCGGAGCGTGGACTCTGCTCCACACCCTCCAGGCTCCCTCCCCGGGCCCCGCTGGCTTTTTGGGCTGACGAATCTCCCGCAGGGCCACGGGAGCATCGCAACCTGCTTCCCAGCGCTGTTTATAGCCCCACGTGCGTGGTGAGCCCGGGGCACCCCGCGTGCACCCCCCCGGCGCTCCCCAAAGCATCTCCCTGCTCCCTCCACGAGCAGCAGAATGGATTCTGCGTGGCCCAGGGACATTTTTATGTCAGGATGGTGCTCACTGCAGCGACGGCCGCGGTGCAGGGACCGGAGCAGCGTGGCAGCGGAGTCGCCTGGTCCGTGCCCTTGTGCAGGGTGGGAGAGTGGGGCTGCCCCATTCTCGCCGCCCCCGCTCAGTCTGTGGGTCAGGAGCAGCCGCGGGCTCTGCCCGTGCTGAGGGGTTGCCCTCTCCGTGCTGAGGCTGGTTGGCATCGGGGAGGGAGGGATGCAGCCAGAGGAGGGCTTGGTGTTTGCAAGGGAAGAGCTGGACCTGCTCCAGATTTCCAGGGTGAGAAAATCGCCCCGAGTCACGCTCCAGCTCCAAACAAATGCTCGGCTCCAGGGGCCGGCGATGATTCACCCGGGTGAGACCTCAGTGCTCCCACCTTGCAGCCGCCCCCTTTCCATCTGAAAACACTCAGGGGGGGTTAATTCCCAATTAAGGGGGGATGGCTCCAAGATTGCCTGGCTGCTGCCCAGGGCTGCGATCCCAGCCCCACTCGCCTTCACTCCCCCGAGGTGGCCGGGCTGCCCGGGAGCCCTCCTTCCCTTTTATTGCCACGAGGTGAATTAATACCCATTTCCTGAAGCTTTTATGGTTTCCTCCCAAATGGCTCTTACATCAGGGGCATATTGGGTTACAGCAAATACCAGCAGCAAGGAACGAGCCCGGGCTTCGCTGTTCCTAAATCCGCTGGTGCATTTGGGGACCACCACCAGCCTCCGGTTCCTCTCCCCCCAGCCAGTCCCTTCCCCCAGAGCCGGGTGGATGCTCCCAGCAACAAATGACTCCCTCGGAGATGTTGGGAAACAACAAGGACTCTCGTGAACCTCTGCACGAGGAGCGCAGGGCTGGCTGAGCCCCTGGGGTGTGGGGATTTGGGGGTGGCCCCCGGTTTCGGGCTGGTTTCAGGGTGCCTGGTGTGGCTGCTGAGGCTCCTGTCTCCGTCTCGCTCGGAGCGCACGCACACCTCTTGGGCTGGTTACTGTAGAAACGAAATTAGCACGGGGAGGGAATGCAATCCCAGAGCTAATTAAGGTAATTACAGCTTCACACCAGCTGCTCACGAGGTCCAAGGACCTTCTGTAACTTGTGGAGGGGATCAGGCGCTCCGGGGGACTTTGAATTCCAGTTCCCCGGGACCATGCAGCTTCCGTGGTGGCACTCGTGCCACTCGCCAGTGTGACATTGGGCTGGGGGGATGCATGGCTCCAGATGTGCCCCCCAGATGTGCTGGGCCCATTGCAGCAGTGGGTTTCAGGCCGTGATTGGGGCCTGGGGTGTGTTTGGGGTCCCTGGGGAGCTGCTTTGGAGGAGGTTCAGTGCTGGGGGGCTGGCAGGAGGTGCTCCCTGAGCCCAGGGCATCCTGCCAGAGGTTGTACTTTACAGATATGTCTCTTTGGCTCTTCAGCTGGGGACATGCTGACCTGGAAGGGAGGGAAACTAGGCCGGCTTGGGGTCCCCCTCCATCCCACGGGGACTGGCTGGCTGGGGCCAGAGGCTGCAGGCAGCAGGGAGGTGGCAGGACCTGGAGCTGGTGGGTGTCAGGGGTGTTTGGGGGAGGTGCTGGAAAATGAGACTTCTGCCCCAGGGTTGGATGAGCCCACTGGGACCAGCTAGACACACTGGGGACGGGGTGAACAACCGTGGAGTCTGGCACAGGATCACCCCCAGCATTCAGGGAGGCAGGAGCATCCCCAGGTCTCCCCCAGCCTCCCTTTCAGCTGCCGAAATGTTACTGCCTGGCGGGTGCCTTCCCAAACCCCACGGTTTTTTGGAGCTGATTCCTGGCACTGGTAAGAGACGGGAGCCAGGAGAATGCGGCCAAACGTGTTTGTGCCGCGGCCGAAAGTGCCCGGTGGCCCGGCTGCGGCGTGGGGCTGGCACAGCCGGGGCTCCGCTGCCCGGGGACCCGGCGGGCTGGCGGGGGGCCAGGCTGGGGACAGAAGCGCCGAGTGCCGCGGCCGCGGTGTGTCAGCAGCAGCGCCGGAGCGGGCGGTGATTCACGGCTTCCCAGCAGCTGATATTTATTACTCAGCCTCGCCACGGGGCCGACATGAAATGTGGTACAGGGAGGGGGGACAAACACGGAGCAGGGGGCGGCAGCGTCGCCCGTGAAACCCGATGGGTTTCCCCATCCTCCCCCTCCCGCTGCTCTCTCCGGCTGGTGGATTTTGATGGAGGAAAATAAACGCTCACAAAAATCACTCTCTCTCTGCCGCCTTGTCCCCGTTTGCCCTGTGCTTTGGCAGCTCCGCCGGGGTGGGCTGGGACGTGGCGGGAATGGGAGCGAGGAGGGAGGGATGGCAGGAAGGGGCTCCCCTGGGATGCTTGGCCCCAGCAGGGTGATGGGACTGAACTGGGACCCTCCTCCTGAATGGGATCCCCCTCCTGCAGCCTGTTGTCCGTGGCTCGGGAGAAAGCCAGTCATGATGTGGAGCTGCCCGAGGTACACGGGCATGAGAACTGCCCAGGTCGGTGCACGGATGAGAGGCAGGAACGGGCTCCCATGGGATGGAGAAGTGGGAGAGAAGGGGGCAGATCCCCGAGCTGGTCCCCAGAGCTCGTCCCGCACCCTGAGGAGGGTGGTGTGAGGAGAGTGAGGCATTTGGTCTGGGGCTGGATCCGATGGAGGGAGATGGATCCACGGCAGCGGGGTGGATCTGGTGCGAAGCGAAGGAGCCAAAGCAGAACGCTGCAGCTGCTGCGAGGGGACAGATCCAGCACAGAGGGATGGATCGGATGCGGGCGGCTGGTTCTGCTGCAGGAGATGGAGCTGGGGGCTGGAGACGGCTCTGATGCCGTCCCTTTGAGAGGGATGTGACTCAGAGTGACACGAGTGCAGGGCTTTGTGTGCCCCCCCCAGCCCTGCCATCAGCCCCGGGCTGATCCCCTCTCCCGCCCCGGCGTCGCAGGCAAACGGGTCCATCGCCTCCCCTCGCCCCCCCAGCAGAGCCCCACCTGCGCCTCAGTTTCCCTGTGCAGCCAAAGGCAGAGGCTGTTCCATCCCCGTTTCCCCGTGTGCCTCCATGTGTCCATCCACCCTTGCAGGGGCACGGCGAGGACGGGGGCTCCGACCTCCTCCTGCAGCAACCGGGAAGGGCCAGTGTGAGCCTCCCCCCGGGTTATTTATAACCAGCTCCAAGTGCCGGTGTGCAGCGGCAGCTCCCGGGGATATTTTTAGCCCGCTGCAGGGAATCACGGCGGCGAGGGCTCGGGAACAGCAGGAGGGAGGCAGGGAGGGAGAGGTGCCGCAGCACAAAGCCCTGTCAGCATCCCTGCTCCAAAAACCCTTTCCAGGGAGGAACCCCGCTCCAGGATGGCTGCGGGGTCACGCCTGGGCTTGGCGCCGTCGCATCCCTTCGTGGCCTGCCGGGACCCGAGGGACCGGGTCCCCGTGCCACCCGCTGCCCGCGCGCTCCGAAAAGCGGGAGCTGCAGCCTGGGATGGGGCACGCACCGAGAGCCGAGGGCGGCTGCAGCAGAGGAGCTGTGCAGGCTGCTGCTGTCTGCTCGAGACAGGAAGACATTAGAGAGCAGCACTGTCTGCATCCCTAGTCCCTTTGGCTCCGCCGCTGCCGCCCGCTGCCCCTCCCAGCGCTGCGGGAAAGCCGGGCCGGGGACCCCCGGGCGTGCCGCCCCGCTCCCTGCAGTGGGTGCTGCTGCGGGCCCCGCTCCCTGCAGTGGGTGCCGCTGCCCGCTCCGCTCCCTGCAGTGGGTGCCGCTGCCCGCCCCGCTCCCTGCACTGGGTGCCGCTGCGGGCTCCGCTCCCTGCACTGGGTGCCGCTGCCCGCCCCGCTCCCTGCAGTGGGTGCCGCTGCCCGCCCCGCTCCCTGCAGTGGGTGCCGCTGCCTGCCCCGCTGCCGTGGCCGCCCCTGTCCCCGTGGGTGGGTGCTCTGCAGCACCCGTGTGGCACTGCCACACACACGCACGGGCACTCAGGTACACGCACACCCGTGTGCATCCCTGGCGGGGAAAGAGCGCCCACCACGAGCTCTGGGGACAGAGGTGCCACCCAGGCCTTGCTGAGCAGGGAGGGACCCCTCGTGCCAGCGCCAAACGTTCTGCAGTTTTATTCTCCTCTGACTCTCTTACCCCCAGTGCCAACAACACTCCCCATTTCCCACACCCCAAAGCCCATTACAGCCTCCAGCAGCTGCAGAGCACTCGGAGTGGGCACACAGGATCTGGGCACATGGGGATCTGAGCACGCAGGACCAGGGCTGGGCATCCCAGGGTGCAGGGCTGGGCACCCAGAACCGGGGTTCAGCATCCAGGACCAGAGCTGGGCACCCCAGTGTGCAGGGCAGGATTCCCAGGCCCAGGGACAGACACCCTGGGGACAGGGACAGACAGACACTCACCCCTGGCAGTGCCAGCGGGGCATAGGGCCGATGTGTGAAGCGCCGCCCTCCTGTTCCAGGCAGTTTCCCAGTTTATTTTCTCCCCTATTAGATTCCAGCTGGCAGGATGGTTCCTATAAATATACATAAGGGCTCATTTACATGACAGTTTATTTGGGAGCAAATTCCACAGCTGCCTGGCAGACGCTTGGAGCAGTGGGTGAGAGTCATGCCCAAAACCAGCCCTGCCTCAGTTTCCCCATCTGCAACCCAGGCAACAAGGAACGGCTTTCCCCACATTTTTGACAATCCGTTCCTGGAAAACCCAGGGTGTTATTATCAAGGCTATTTATAGCCTGGTAAATGCGTTATTAATATGATTATTTGCAGTGTGGCAATGGGTAATTGCCCTGGGTGGGGATGACACCAGCGTGTGTGAGGTGCTGCATGGGGACAGTCTCAGACCCAACCTGCCTCCAGCCCAGGGGAAAACTCACCCCAAAACCCCAGGAGGACACCGAGGTGCCTGGCGGGCGATGGGGTCCCACGGCAGAGCTGGGGACTCAGGGCACGTGAGCGGGTTTGGTGGTTCCGTGCTCCAGCACTGGAGTCCGGCTCTTGTTTCGATCATGATGATTAGCTGAGTCACAGCTGGGGTGCTGCTAATTAAATGTATTTCTTAATTAACAAGATCACAGAGAAGGCCTGCCAGCCTGGCTTGGCTTTCAATCACGGCTGACAGAGGCAGCTGCGGCCACGAGGTGCAGCGGGCCCGAGGTGTGGCGAGCACCCCAGCGCTCAGCGCTGCCCCGTGGCCACTGTGCTGCTCTCCTGCTCCAGAAGCCCATTCCCACACGCAGCAGGAGCGTGAGGATGAGGAGGGCTCATGCCCAGCATCACCCAGCCCCCGGCTGTCCCTCTCTGGGGTGCAGTGAGTGTGTCAGGGCTCAGTGCAGGGCTGGGCCACCCCCTGCTCCTGTCCTGTGACTCAGGGCTGCTTCACGTCCCCCCCGTCCCTCCCTGCCACCTGAGCCCTGACCGAGCCTGGCTATTAATTAATATTAATAATAACCCCCCGCAGCTGCTATTCACCGGCCTCAAAGCACAGCCTGAAGTAACCCCCGTCCTGCTCCCCGATGAGGAAATCTCCACTCCCCACCGGATGGGGAAACTGAGGCACAGGAACTGGGGCAGGAACCGTGCCAGGAGCTTTCCCTGCTCACCCATAGGGCCTGGAAGATGGGGAAGCAAAACCGCGGGGACTCCCCCCAGCCCCACGGCAACGCATGGACGGGTGAGCCAGAGTGGGTGGAGAGGATTTTCCTGGCTGGGAAAAAAAAAAAAAAAAAAGAGAAAAAATAAAATAAATAAATAAACAAATAAATAAGCCCGTTCTGCTCCCCATGCTGAGCTCTGCCCCACAGCAATGGGCTGCCGTCTCCCTGGGAAGTGGGAGGCCGAGCTCCAAGGGGGGATTTCGCGTGTCCTCGCCCGCCGGCGCGGGCGGGAGTCGGAGCTGGGGCTTCTCCCGGATTTTGGCAGTCTGGTCATGTCCTGCCGGGAGAGCAGCAGGACTGAGTCACGTTCCAGCGGCAGCGGTGACTCACGGCCACCCCAGCCTCCCGGGGAGCAGCCGGCACATTGCAGAGATTCCTGGATGGAGGCAGGAAAATAAAATTAAATAATAACAACTG
>VZTD01003341.1:42318-54462 GCA_013397725.1 Rhagologus leucostigma | reverse complement strand
TCCGCCCCTTCTTCCTTCCCCCAACCTCCTGCAACAACACAGGCGCAAACAGCGAATTCCTGCGCCACCGGGAAACACCTCCCGCCTCGCCAGACGCCGGGATGCACGACCTGCCGCTCAACTGCACGAAATGCCCTTTGCCGGCAGCTGCGGGGGCCACCGAAAAGCAGGTGGAAGCTTCCCCCCCCTAAAAAACGCTCCCCCAAGCATGGGGACACCCCCACAGCGAGGTCCTGCCAGTGCATTGCAAAGATCGGGTGCAGCTGGGTGGATCCCGGGGTCCCCCTCCTGATGTGAGTTGCTCCCTGAGGGACTCGGGAGGGCGAAGAGCAGGATGGGGTACCCCAGTCCTAAGGTTACGCAATCCCGGCTATGGGGGTTTTTTTGGGGATGATATCATAGATATTTTACATCATTTAGCATCATCTGCCGTGCTTAAATCCCCGCACGCAGGGGCTGCCCCCAGCCTCGGGGGACGCAGGGTTCCCACGTGCCCCTGCAGCCCTGGCACGGCGGGGAGCGATGCCCCGGGGCAGGGCTCTGCTGCGGCTGCCTCCGAACTCGATTTCTTTATTATTTAAAGCGCTTGGTGGGAGCAGCGGAAGCCCCGGTGGGCTGCAGAGGCTGCATGGTGGGAAAAGGCTGAGCTGCTGCAGCTCCGGCACCGCGGCGCTGCGGCGAGAACCGTGCCGCCCAAAATCCCACAGCGAGGGGGGGAGCTGCCCCATGGCCCCACAGTGAGGGGTGTGCTGCCCAAAATCCCACAGCGAGGGGGGGAGCTGCCCCATGGCCCCACAGTGAGGGGTGTGCTGCCCCAAGAGCCCCACAGCGAGAGTTGTCCTGTCCAGTGTCCCACAGTGAGGGATGTGCTGTCCCTGAGCAGGGGCTCTGTGGGTCACAGCCCCTCCCGGGAATACCCCTATGGAACTCAGCACCCACAAGCAAGAGCCCCCACCATGTGGGGCTGGCCCCTACGGAGCCCAGCTCCCATACAACCAGAGCCCAGGGGTTTTAGAGCAAAAACTGCCACCCCAGCAAAGCAGACCCTTTAAAGAACAGTCCCTACAAAACAAAAAACCCCATCCCACATAGTGCAGAGGGCCCTGCAATTAGTGAGCAAGAGAATATGCCCTGTGGAACAGTTCCCATAGAGGGCAAGTGCCAACCGTGTAGAGAACCCCAATATAGAGCCTGTCCCTACGGATCAGAGCCCAGACCCCACAGAGCAGCTCCCAGAGCAGCCCTGCAGGCTGAGGGTGTGGGGTTCTAGAGGCCCACATGGTCCCAATCCCACCTCACACCCGGAGCGGCACCAGCCCAGGCCCTGCTGAGCCCCTTCCTGGGGAGCAGGGGGAGATTGCACACACAGACCCTGCGGAGGGGGACCACAACTGTGCCCCTGCCAGCCCCCTCTGCTCTCTCATGCCCTTGAACCTCTCTGCACCCCCCTCCCGCAGCGTGGACGGAGGTGTGGTACCCAGCCGGGGTTTGGGATGAGCACGGGACAGTGGAGCCTCTGCACGGCAGCAGCTGCAGGGACACACGTTCTCCTGGGCCCGGGCTGGGTGCTGGCCGTGGTGGGTGTCCCGGCCCCAGCACAGGCAGTGTGGGTTTCACAGCGTATTTTGGTCAGTGCTTACGAGAAGAGGCGTGGGGGGGCCTGCAGGGGGGATGCCGGTAAATGGCCCGCGAGCCTTCCCCATTCTCAAGAATAGGAAACTGTGACTTCTGCACGGGGGTTTCACTTTCTGCTCTGGAGGCAAGAGGCCAAACTGCTCTGCTTGACCACTGCTGCGGCACTGCCCGGGGACTGAGACAGGATGGGCAGAGAAAATTCATCAGTGTGTTCTCTACATGTGCAAAAATCTTTTTTTTTTCTTTTTTTGTTTTGTAGGAAAGCAGAGTTGGAGAATCATGAAAACCCCTTAAAGTTCAGTCTCCCAGCCTCCTGTTTTGGGGATGCTCAGGGCTGTCTCCCTGTCTCTGAGGATGGCACGACGCCAAAGCCACGGCAGTGACCTGCCCTAGTGCCCTGCTGCCCCCTCCATCCCTGGGCCACCTGTCCTCCGTGGCAGCCCCCTTCTCGAGGCACACCTGGGTGCTGCAGTGGGGCAGTGGTCCAGAGGGTGCTGGGGGTCAGGAAGGAGGAGAGCAGGAGCTGGTAAAAATAGCCCCAGGTGCCCTCTGCCCCGGGAGCGATTCCTCACTGGGTAAACAGGAAATCTATTCTTAGGCCATTCACGAGCCCAGGGCTGAGGGCAGCTCCCTGCTCGGGGCTTGTTTTGTTCCTCGCTGACACAGGAATGACGCTGAGGTGGCAGGGCCACTACGCGGAACCTTCCAGCCCCGCGGGCTTCCCCTTGCTCACTCTTTCCTCCCAGCAGCACCCTGCGCTCCCCGGCTTTTCCAGGGCTGCTGGGGTTTCCCCTTCCCACGAGGTGATGGTGGGAGGTGAGGGCTGTTTTGGGGTGTTTCTGGAAAGCCCTGTTTGTGCTGTTTGCATCTGGGCTCAGCCCTGTGCTCGGTGGCACCCTGAGGGGCAACTGCTTTGGCAGAGCTCTCGCCCTGACATCCAGCTCCTCTCCCCCTTCCTCGACGGGATTTCTTAAGTTGGGGGAGGTAAAGCCACCACAGTTTGCCCTTTCCCGGGATGAGCTGAGCTGAGTACACTGAGGAAGGACATTGCCCACAGCTTTTTCCTGTCTCCCCAAAGCCCCCCCGTGTGGTGACAGCTGTGGTTCATCTTTACTCCCCATCCTCTTCCCAAGTGTTGTCCCCATTTGCAGTGCCCTGCTTCCCTTCCCTTCCCTGCCCTTCCCTTCCCTTCCCTTACCTTCCCATCCCTGTCTGCACCGATCTGTTCAGTCTGTGGCACTCCCGGGCTCTGCCCAAGGCTGTTGTGCCGGAGCTGCTGCGTTGCCCAGGCACAGGCAGCAACCCCTGCCTGCCAGGGATCGTGGGCTCCTCCAGCTCCGTGCACGAGGCTCCTGCATCCCATTTCAGGAAGTGGCAGCTTCTGCCTGGGCAACATTTTTGGGGAGTTAAAGAGGATGCAGAGAGAAAAATGTGGGGTTGCAGCCTAAAGCACTGTGTGATGAACAGGGGTGCTCGTTATGCTGATAATGGAGAGGGGGATCCCCCGTGTCTCCCCAGCATCGCAGCAGCACCTGTGTGCACATGACCTTGTCCCAGAGCGTTTTCCCCCAGGAAATGTAACTGAGGGAGGTACGAGGGTGGAAGGTGTTTGTGGGCAGGAGGGAGTGCAGGGCAAGTCTGGGATGGGCAGGAGTGGGGGCTGGCTCAGTGAGGCAGGCGAGGGCTGTCTGTGGTTAAGGGGTACCCCCACACCATGAGACTGCAGTGTGAGGCCAGGAGTGGTGACAAGCTGGAAAAGGGACATCCTGAATCCAGCACGGGCGTCCCGGAGCCGTGAGGCTGAGCTACAAGCTGGGTCCCTGCCGGCTGTCTGACATATTTGTGACATACACGGCAATGTGGAGCCACGGGGACAATCCCACGGGGCTCTCTGGAAAATACACGCCCAAAAAAGGCTGCACGGAGAGCAGAGAGGGGTGGCAGGAGGGATTTATCTCAGCAGTCCCAGTTCCACAGACTCTCCCGACTCGGGGCAGCCCCGCGCCGGCCGGGGAAGGACGGGGCAGTGCTGCCCTCGCGTGGCCGCCGGCGGCACCGCACAGCTCCCGGGGCCGCGGGTTCCCTAAAATCCCCCGCTCCCTCCACTCCCAGCGCCTCTGCCCAGCGCGGACAGCGAGGAGGGAGGGAAAGGGGGATCCAGCTTGTCCGTGTGGTGACAAACGTGCCCCCATCTCGCCCCTATCACGATGGAAAACCAGAATGTGGAGATGTGGATGGTCTGCTCAAAGCCAGTGGTGAGGGCAGGCAGGGGAGCTGGGACACCCCAGGCAGCCCAGGGGTGGCAACGGCCTCATTCTGCTTCATCACAGGGGTCTGCATCCTCCTCCTCCTCCGGGTGCGTGATCCCGGCGGCAGAGCGCGCCATGGCCCTCATCCAGCGCCGTTTCAGCTCCTCGGTGTCGGCCACGAAGGTGAACACCTGCCGGGACTGCGCCAGCTGGAAGAGGTGCCGGCACTCGCTCTGGGGCATGTCCCGCACCTGGTAGCCCAGCAGGGGGATGGAGGTGTGGGCTCGGACGTCCTGCCAAGAACAGAGACAGTGGTGGGAGGCAGGGGATGGGCACAGTGGGATGCCCCTCGGGGGTGGATCCGAGCCAGGCCTCACCTGGGGGGCTGCGTAGATGTAGAGCACGAGGGGATCGTCCTGCGGGATCACGAACCAGCCCCGTGTGCCCCCCTTGCCGTTCTTGTCCAGCAGCTGCAGGGAACTGCAGACCAAACTCCTGCTTGATACCTCTGCAGCTCCTTTCTGCCAAAAAACCCAACAAATCCCTCACGCCCAGTGCAGAGGGTAGAAAGGCACTGAGCTGAGGTAATTTCCTGGGCAATTCCCTGCCCACTCCAGAAAACCCCCTCAAAGTGGCAGCAGGTGAGGGGCTGTCCTAGCTATGACAGTGCTGCTGACATCCTGTGGTGAAGGGAGCCCTGGATGCCTGGTCCCAAGGCTTGGAGAAGGAGGGAGGGAGATCAACACATGCACCCTCTGACTGCTGTGGGAGTGACTTCCACCCCTCCTGCTGCGGGTGCAGGCCCAGGCTGGGACAGCGAGGCGTGGGGAGGCCGGGCAGAACTCACCTCCAGGATGCCTTTGTGCTTCCCCTCGCGATCCTCGAGCACCGTGTGGCCGGTCAGGAAGATGTAACACTCCTGGCAGACACGGTTCGGGCGGTTCCCATCGTACTGCAGCTTGGCCTTGTAGTCAGAGCAGCGAGCACACACCACCTGCAGCCACCAGACAGGGACACCGGTGACACTGGGGCAGGGCTGGGGGACCCAGGGGTAGCTCCATGAGGAGCTGAGGGGCAGGAGCAGCCTGCCCTTGGGCAAGGGGTACAAGGTGTAGGAGAGGTGCACTCCTGCCCCAGCAGCCACCTGAGCAGGCCAGGAGGGAAGGAAGGGGGCAGGGGGTGACTCACGTATCCGCAGGCTCGGCAGTGGTGCCTCCGGCGGGTGATGGCGTTGAAGGGCTCCTTGCAGCGCATGCACATGGTCACCAGATTGTCCCGCACCCACTGCGGGGCTCGGCGGCCCAGCTGCTCTGTCTGGGGGTGGGAGACCATAGTCTGGCTGGTCCCAGCCCCTCTGTCCTCACCCCTTCCCCTCCTCAGCCTTCCCCTAGCTCGGTTTAGCTTGGGAAACTGAGGCACAGCAAGGTGCGTTCTCCTGGGCAGCTGGAGGCAGGTGGGGCACAGGGAGAGCAGGAGGGTTACCTTCAGTGCAGGGGTGTCTGTCTCCAGTCCATGGACTGCTGTCTTAAAGGTCTCACTCCTCTTCTCCTTCCTGTCAATGGCATCTTGGAAAGCCTAGAGAGGAAGGCAGGGCTGGAGGGGCACTGGGGGCTGCCCTGACCCAGGGCATCCAGCTGGGATGGGGGGCTGTGTCCCCTCTCCCAGCACTCGGTGGTACCTTGATCCAGGCATTCATCTCGTCCCCAGACCTGGGTACAAAAAGGAGGTGGATGAGCTGCTGTCCCTCCTCCCCGAGGGTCTGTATGATGTCACCCCTCCCCTTACCTGGCTTGCAGCTCCAGCGTCCGCTGCTTTCCCGAGACCAGGAAGGTGTGAGGGAACTCAGTGTCCTTCAGCTCCCGCACCTGCAGGAGACCAGAGAAGGGAGGTGCAGCTGAACCCACTTCCAGCACACCTGGACCTTTCTCCATTACATGAGGCACAGGGATGTCCCTCGGGCACAAGCCCTTCAGCCCCTCAGATCCCACACGCACAAGATATCACTGGCATTTCACAGGATCGGAGTATCAACGCCACCCACGAAGCCATCCCTGGCTCCTGAGGAAGTTCGGGCAGCAGCCACACCCCAGAGCAGGGCCTTTTGGAGGAGTCAGGGGCTGGGGGAAGCACAAAGACAAGGTGCCTGTCTGACCTTCATGCCCTCCACATCCATACGGAGGTGGACCTGGAACTCGGCGCCCACCTGGATGACCTTGGGCACGCAGTACAGCAGCATGTTGTTGAACTGGGAGGGGGGAAGAGAGTTGGTTGGAGCCCAGCACTGCCTGCTCCGAGCTGGGGGCTTCCCTGGGATCTGGGGTCCTTCATTCCCCAGGGCTGAGCTGGTCCTTGGGAAGAATCCCACCCAAAACGTGACTGCTTCTGCCTCAGCCTCCTCCCACCCTTCATCTCCCAGGGCTGCCACGCCCAGGGATCAGCAGATTCCCAACTAAGTCCTACGCAGGGTGCCCTGCACTGAGTAGGGTCAAACCCCCCCAGCTCTGAATTCATCCCCTCTGTGTCAAGGTGACCCAGCAACACCCTGGCCAGGCTGTGCTGCCCCTCTCCCCATCCCCATCTCATCTGCTCCCTCCCCCTGCCCTGGGCATCCCAGCTCCCACCAGGAACAGGTACTTCTCCGATGTGCTGTTGTTGCGGGTGGAGATTTTTTGGATTGGTCCCTCCTTGATCAGCTCGTTGGAGGGATCCACAATGTCATCCTCAAGGCCCAGCCTCTGATAGACCACCCAGAGGTTCTGCAGCCGTTCCTGGGGGAGGCAGAGGGACCTGCTTTTGTGGGGTGCTGAGCAGCCACAACCTTGTCACTGCTGGGTCCCCTCCATCCCCACGTCCCAGGCCAGTTGCTGAGTACTGGCAGAGGTGGCACAGCTCTCTCAGCCCAGAGTGATCTTTGGGAGCAGCTCCCAGCCTTGACCAGCCGGTCACATCCCAGCTGATGTTACAGATGTGACTCTCCCCAGGCTTGGGATGGTGGGGTTGGGCATTAAGAGCAGGGTCTAAGCCGCTCAGCTGAACCCACAGGGCTCCTGTCCCCTTCAGGGTCACCGTGCCGGGAGCTGCAAAGCATTTCCAGCTGGGACAGGGACTCACCATCTCGGCAATAGCTGCATTGGAGTGCTTGGCCACCATAAAAATCATCTCCAGGGCCTCTGCAATGAGAACAGACAGGCTGGAGGTGAAACACCTGCTCTGGAGCTGTGGGAGGAAGCTCCTGGCTCTGTCCCTCATGGATGCACACGTATAGCAGCTGCTGCCATTCCGTGAACACGACACAAGTGGCCCTGAAACGCTGTGCAGGAGTCTGGGTATGGCTGAACTGCACATGGAGGGGTCCTGGGCAGACAGACAGCCCGCTCCTGTATCCCTCCATCCCAGCAGGACTGGGAACTGTGCTATCCACAGCAGTCTGAAAGCTCCCCCAGCTGCCACAGGTCTCTTTAGGGGATACTGTGGAGGGACCACCCTTATCCTGACACACCATCCTTCCCCTCCCCAGCCCCTGAAAAGGCAGATTAATCCCTCTCTCTGCTAGAAAAGGACCAGACTGAGAGGTTTATCCAAGGGCACAGAGCAGCTGGTGAGTGAATCCAGGTGTTCTGGTGCCCACGTACAACAGCAGGAGTTGTTCTTTCCCTACACACCCACCCTGCCCTCCCCACCGTGGAGAGCCAGAGCCCTTACTCTCAGCATCGCCCCTGTCGGGGGACTGGGGCGGGAGTTTCCGGACATAATCCTTCAGGAGGAGCTCGTACCGCGGGATCCTCTGCACAGGCTCCAGCATGTGGTGCTGCAGCGTCAGGTTAGCACAGACCTTCCTCTTCTGGGCAGGGACACCAGGCATGGAGAGAGGAACAGTGACCAAGGCAGCTCCCACTCTCTGCTGTTTCTCCGTTCCCAGGAGATTTTGGGAGCTTTGCTGCAATTCCCCTGCCCTGCCCTTACCTGGATGTCAGCAATGAGCTCCTGGAAGGGGGGTGATTTCTCTGACCAGGCAGTGATGAGCTCCACGGCCTTGTCGAAGTTCTTCACGTACTCCCCATACATCTTGAGGAAGGGTGCGAGCTTCTGGATCACATCCCCAATGCGTGGGTTGCGGTTCCTGCAGGAGGGAACCGCAGACCGGCCGCTTCCTCAGTCCGTGGGGCGGACAGCGAGTGAGGGATGAAGTGAAAGATCACGGTGGAGGATTGAGGTTTTCCCTTCTGCAACCTGCTAGACCCCCACACCATTTCCTGCTCTCCAGAACAGCAATGTCCCCACCTTGCAGCCAGCCTGGGCTGTTCATACTCGGGCACACCCTCAAACCACCTGAGACGTCACCCCCTTTTCCATACTGTGATCTGAGTGTTTTAAGGAAGTGCTTTCCAGCACAAGACATTGGGAGCAAAACAGGCTGAGCTCTGGTCCTGGTGGGAGCCCGAACTCAGCGCTGCTCCCCCATTCTGGCCAAGCCACCCAGGTGTCCTGCCCTCTCCTCCCACAGCTCACCAATCCTCCATGCGCTTCCACAGCTCTGGCAGGAAGAACTCAGCGTGGAACTGGTAGATAGAGGAGATGTTGGAAAAGATCATTTTCACCACCTCCTCTGGGACTGTCTTCCCAGTTTTGGCTTCTTTCATCAGCTCTGTATAGAATACCTGGAAGAAAGAAGGGTGAATAGAAAGGGCCAGGGAGGTGCTTGAGGATCCCATTCCCTCTCTGAGACTGGCACATCACCCAGTGAAAGGCCTGACTGTGCACGAGGGAAATCCCAGACCCCAAGAGGAAAGGGGAATGGAAGGCTTTGCTGGGACAAGGGTGCTTCCCAGAGGTGTGGGGTGTAGGAAAGACAAAGGCCAGACCCAGTCTCTGGCTGTAAAGACCAGTAGCCCATGTGTCTCTCATTTTAACAGCTTCACTCCCTCCAAAATCCCCTTGTGCTGGTCCCTCCATTCCCCAGCTCACCTGGTCAAGGAGGTGGAGGCGGTTGACATAAGCCTGCTCTGTCTCCAGCAGCTCCAGCGCTATTTTCTTTTCCTCTGGTTCCTGCATGGGGAGCAGGGCTCAGTCTCGTGGGCAGAGATGAGACCCCAAGGCAGCCCTGCCTGAGTGCGGGCACCCACCAGTCTCTGGAGCTCACCTGGCTGCCAGGCTCCACGCCTGGGCCCTGTGGCCTCCTCCAGTCATCCTCACAGATTTTGTATCGCAGAGAACGGAGGCATTTGAAGCTGAGTCCACGCCGACCTTGCTGATCCTTCTCCTCCTCGTTCTCTTCTCTGGCCAGGGAGCGGCTCCGGCTGGCAGGGAATGTTGGGAGCTGTTGGGGCTGGCTGGCTGCAGCACTGGTCAGAGCCTGCCTGTCCCTCCAGGCAGATTTGCTGTCCCAGCTACCAAGGAACGTGATCAGCTCAGCCATTCCCTCAGCACAGCCCCCAGGCCCAGCTCAAAGCCACCAAAAGGGACAGGAGCAGCAGCTCCCCAGTGCTGACACTGCTCTGCTCCGCTACAGCCTTGCAGTACAAACATCCTCAGCATCCTCCACAGGGCCAGGATCCAACCTCTCTTCTCCCAGTGCCTCCTGCTGCTGCGGCCAGTCCCTCTCCTGTTCTAGAAAAGCAGGATCCTGCCATTTGTCCCACCCACAGCTCTGGCTTTCTGCCTGCTGCCACCAGAGAGAAAAGCAGGGAGAAGCCCAATAGCCAAGAGCTTTGAGCCAAGAGCAGGCCATGTGTAGGTGGTTTTGCAGACAGGTTGTTTTTTTGGTGGTGTTCTCTCTTCCCTTTTCTGGCAAAGACAAAGAAAGCAGGTCCAGAGCAGGCATGAGGGAGAAGCCAGGCCGTGAAGGTGACAGCAAGTGACTTGTCTGTCATCCAAGAGCTGGTCCCTGCAGGAAACTGCTCTGGGCAGAAACTGGAAAGACATCCACTGTTGGCCTGCGGACAGGAGCGGGATGGATAGGACGGGAAAGACATGAAGAAACTGGACATCAAACTGCAAAGCTGAGGATAGGAGGTGATTTGAGGGGCAGGGACTCATCTGAAGAGGATGTCAGGTCCATCCCATGCTCAGGAGCTCGGGAGTGCATCCCCAGCCATGCGCAAATCCCCTCCTGTCCAGGGGGGCTGGCAGAACCCTTCAGAGACAAAGAGGCTTTTTCCATCTCTCCTGGTGCCTCCCAGACCTGTGTCAGCCTAAAGCCACTCCTGAGACCTGACAGGGAACTTCTCTCTTTCTATTTACACTGACTTAGGCCAAACCATTGTCTCTTCCAAAATACTCAGCTCATTCCCAGGTCCCCCAGCCTCCTCTGAAAGTCCCAAGTTACTTTTATTTCCTCTAAATCAAAAACTCGCTCTCCACAGCAAACAAGAAACACACTGCAGCAGCGACATGGGGGCAGATCAAACACTGCAGTGGTTCCAACACAACATCCCTGTGGGTTGATGGGGACAACCACGAAGCCTGGGGAAAAGCACACAGCAGAGACACAGGAGTTCCTGGAATGGAAGGAAATCTCGAGCCTGAGCATCTTCAGGAACTGGGGCAAAACTCACCTTCCCAAGCACCCAGCCTCTCTAAGGCTCACTGAGAGCATCTCATGGGTACAAGAACGGCAGGATTCCATATCTTGATTCAACAGATGGAGAAACTGAGGCACAGCCCTGACAATAACTCACCTGAAGCCTCAGAATTACTTTTACACCAGAGGCAGGACAGATCCCCTCGCTCAGACCCCAGCACACGCTGTCTGTGGGTCCAAGCTCACACTCCACGGGAAGGAGCAGTTTTACGAAAGGAATTCTCTCTCTCCCTTAACACAATGCTTTATGTTTCCTTTCCTAGGAGCCACATCTCTGCAAACAACTGGCTAGTCTGAGGCTGGGACCCTCTTAGACACCCAGGCAGTTAATTCCCAGTGAAAACCCCTGCCCATGTATTTGCAAACCACAATTCCTTTCCCCAGCAGCAGCAGCAGGAGGATGCACCAGCCAGGCTGAGTGTGAAGATGCTGAGTGTGGGCGGAATGGGCTGCCACAGCCTAACCCAGAGCCAGGCAGAACCACTCACACCCCACTGAGGTTTTTGGATTTCTGCTCATGACCCGCAGCGGGAGGAAGACACCCAGGCAGAACCACTCACACCCCACTGAGGTTTTTGGATTTCTGCTCATGACCCGCAGCGGGAGGAAGACACCGAGGCAGATCCGAGTGGCGAAGAATTGCAAATCACCTTGTCAGCTTCTCCACAGGCTCCAAACCACCTCCACAGGGGGTTCCTTCCTAAACCCACTCCACGTGAAGCCCTAACACACCCTCAGCACCCAGGGCCCTCCCTCCTTACCAGTGCTCTTCAAACGCAGCCACCAGCTTCACCACACTCTGCTGACTATCCGCTTTTCCCTCCATCTCATGGGCTGGGAGCAGGTCCTGCGTGTCCAGGAGCAGGTCCTGCGCGTCCAGGAGCTGCAGGGGCAGGTGCTGGGGGCTGCAGCTCCTCCCTCTGTCCCCCTCTATGCTCTGAGGTGTTTCTGGCACCCAGGCTGCAGTTTGGGAATGAGGATTTGCAAGAGGCAAAGCCCACCCGCTGCCCTTTCTGTGGTAGCAGAGCTTGTCTCTGTTGGCCTCAAAAGGAAAGGGAAAGAGGAAGCACAGCAGTTTGTGGGCAGGAGAAACACCGAGAAAACAGTGGGAATTGTTTCAGTTTGGGAGGGATCAAAGCGGTGGCACAGCCAAGGCCAGAGCAGCAGCAGGGGCGGTGCAGGGCAGGAGGTGTGACCTGGTACATCTCCTGGCTGTGCAGCCCAGGTGGGGTGGGCTGTGTCCCACCAGGGTGGGAGTCTGGACAGTCCTGATGGCCGGAGGGGCCAGGAATGGGCTGGCAGGACCCTGGTGCCCAGATAGGGCTGACGTGTCTGTCTCAAACACCAGCAGTTGGATGGCTGTGGGACCAACCAAGGATTGTTGGTAACAGCAGACAAGGATTGCTGGTAATAACCACGAGAAAGAACAAGACGTGGCTGGAGAAGGCGCCACGCGGAGGTAGGGCAGCACTTTTCCAGAAAGGTCTGAGAGAGCGCACTGTGCATGAGAACCAATTTGCATGGAAAGTGAGAAACCCATCCCAGAGCTTGTGCCCCAGGACCCTGGACATCCCATCAGCTGGACCAATGCTGGAACCAGGACTGGAGATCTCGCTTCCTTTTACCTCTTTTCTTTTCTCCTTTCTTTTCCTTGTATTTTCCTTTTTTGTTGTTGTTGGG
>VZTD01003341.1:25671-41963 GCA_013397725.1 Rhagologus leucostigma | reverse complement strand
AGAGCAGGGGGACGGTGGGGGTGGGAATCCCGTGTGTAACGGGGGTCGCGACCCCAGGATAACGGGAGGACTTCTGGATAATGCCCCCATGGAGGCCTCCGTGCGTTGGGGTCACTGTATATAGAGCCCTCCCCCTTATAACGGGGCCCCCTGTGTGATGGGGGGGGCACCTATAGGATGAGGGGCACCTATAGGATGAGGGGCACACCCCTGTGTAATGAGGACCCTCGTATGTAACGGGATGGAGTCCCAGTGGATAATGGGGGATCGGGACCCCAGTATAACGGGAGGAGGTGGATTCCTTCATAGTGTCCCTATGGAGACCCCCATGTGTTATATATACAGTATATACAGCCCCCCTGTTACAGTGGAACCCCCTGTGCAATGGGGGCACCTGTAGAATGGGGGGGCACTTATAGAATGGGGGACCCCCATCTGTAACAGGATGGAGTCCCTGTGTGTGATGGGGGGTCGGGACACCAGTATAACAGGTGGAAGTGGATTCCTGTTTAGTGCCCCTGTGGAGGCCTCCATGCACTGGGGTCACTGTACATACAGCTCCCCCCATTCTAACGGGACCCCCTGAGCACTGGTGGAATGGGGGACATCTGAGTAATGGAGTCCCCCATATGTAATAGGATGGAGTCCCCTATACACTGGTGGTCCTTATATAAAAATGGGATCCTGTATAATAGGAGGATGAGGTTGCCTTGTAAAACTGGGACGCCGTATATAGGGAGTAGGGAACACCATGTAATGGAGGGGTGTGGCCCCCTGTACAGTGGGGGCTCCTTTGTAGTGGGGCGTTGGAACCCCTCCTATGACAGGGAATGGGGACACCCTGTAATCTGGGAACCCTTAAAAATTACCCCTCTGCAATGGGGCTTTCCATATAAGGAGGGATGGGAAACCCCTCTATAACAGGAATCCCAAGATCCTCTCAGTAACAAGGACCTCCTAAAATGGAAGGATGGAGGACCTCCTGTAACCTAAGGACCTCATAAAATGGGGAAAGGAGTGCCTGTCTGAGAGTGACAGAGGGATGCTGAGATCAAGGCTGTTCATCCCAGGGACTTTGGGAACACCAGGACAGAGCCCTGCTCACGAGGTTTCTCTCTCAGGTTGGGCATGAGCCGCTACCTCCAACCATTGGAAGAAATGTGCTGGGAAGGAAGGTCCTGTACCTGCCAGGCTTCTTCACCTACGGTGAGTGACTGTCCCTCCCTGCCAGCATGAGGTCCAGCCCTCGAGGAATCAGGGCTGGGAGCTGCCAGGCAGCCTGAGCCGACCTCCAGCAGCACTCCCGCATCCCCTTGAGACCATCCCGAGGCTGCAGTGAGGCATAAACCACCACAACTCCTTGCAAGGCTGCCAGATTTGTGTACCTGTTGCTGGGGACAGGGCGGTGGTGGCCACAGTGTTGGTGCTGCATCCTGTCCCCGTGGCACATTGCTCTGGGTTTGCACTGTGGTGGAGGGGTTTGGGGGGTTTTAGGTGATGTAGGTTTGTTGCAGGAGGGTTTTGTGTGTTTTGGAGATTGCAAAGTACTTTCCTTGTGCTCTAGAACAGCCCTGCAATAACCTGCCGCCTGCCCTGCTCATTTGTGTTGTAGATGGAGCCCTAAAGGGACAGAAATACCAAGAAAAGGGCAGGTAATATGTTTAGAAGGAAAAAAGTCGTGTTTTCCTCTTTTTGTGGGCGGAGCATCTTGGGAGAGGTGGGTGAATACTTTGTGACCTCCTGTCGCAGCAGGTTTGCTGTGGGGAAGGGGAATGTGCAGTCCCAACAGCCGAGCTGGGCCAATCCCAGAACGAGCCAGCAGTATCCATGGGGTGGAACCAGCACAGGAGCAATATGAGAGCACTGGAAGCCCGTCCTGGGACACCCAGGGCTGGAAATGCTCCGGTGCTGCCCTTTGGAAGATGCAGTTTCCAAACAGATGGGCAGTGTTGGGTGATGGAGGGGTGCAGAGCCTGCCTGGCTTCTCTTGGACAGCACAGGACAGGGGCCAGGAGCAGTCAGGACCCACCAGCACATAGTGGGTTCTATCCCACCTCGTTATATGTGGGAGAAATGGGGTCTCTTGGCTTTTTTTGTGACTGGAGACGTGAGGAAGTTTGCCTGGGAGAAGGTGGTGGGGCAGGAACTGAACATGGCTTTGTGAGGCCCATATTAATCCTAAATCTGACCTTCCTGAGCTGGAGGGAGGAGGTGACAGCACAGAGCACATGGGATGATCCCTGGTGACACCACACAGCACAGGGGATGATCCCCCCTGACCTGGTTCAGTCCTAACTGCCTTGGAGCCCTTTCAGGTGAGCAAAACCATCAAAAGACAAAAAGTAGCCCAAAATACTGGAGCTGTCCTTCCAGATTAGACAGATGACAGAGAGTAAGAATTCTTGGCATCCAGTATGAAGTTTATTTAGGACTATTACAATAAATCACTTACCGTGGGACTGTGCCGTGCCGAGCCGAGCTGAGCCGAGCCTGGTGTGGTTTCGGCTGAACCCTGGGGCTGTTTGGGGTGCTCTCCGTGCATTGTCCCCTTCCCGACTGACAGCAGCCTGGTGTTGTCCCACCCAGCCAGACACATCGTGGAAGTGGATGGGAAAAGAGGCCTCTTCCGTGGCTTGACTCCTCGCCTCATCTCAAGCACTTTATCAACCATCACCAGGGGGAGTGTGAAGAAGGTAAAGGTCGGATTCTCTCTCCGTTAATCACCTGCAGGGTCAGTGCTACTGCAGCAAGTGCCTGCAGCCAGCCAGGGCTGCACAGGAGGACTGATGCACCTGTAACTCTCTATCTCCTAGGGGAATAGTCCTCCAGTGCCCTATCCCGAAAGCATTTTTTTATTTATAAACCATTTTAATTTAATTTGGCATCCCCTTGCCTTATACCCTTTGTCAGCAGTTTTGTGACTCCTCTATTCCTCTATTTTACTTTCCATCCTTTCTCCTCCTGTGTTCCTTCTTACCTGTTTGTCTTGTCCTTGCATCTAGAGCATGGCTTTTCATGGTTTCCTCCTGTCCTCAGACACTGTGGGTCAGCATCTCCAGCAGTTCTGACCACGTTTCTTCCCTCTCCACTCAGGCTTTTCCACTGGAAGACATGGAGCATGTGTCTAACAAGGATGATGTGAAAACTTCGCTTAGGAAAGTGGTCAAAGAGGTGAGAAGTGGATATTGCCTGTTAAGGAGTGATCAGGGAGGTCCCTGGGGATGTGGGTGAGATGACTTGGAGAGAAACTGCAGTGAGAAGTTTGTGGTGTTTAGTAGCCATTCTGTGTCCATCCATGAAATAAGTCACAGGAATAGAGGTTTACCACAAGAACAGATTTCGAAAGAGGGACCCAAAATGGGTTTCCCCACACTAAGGGAAAGGGCCTGGGCCGTGCAGGAGGAGCAGCACAGCTTTTCACACAGCTGTTTTCTCCTCCCTTCCCAGACATCCCACGAGATGATGATGCAGTGTGTGTCCCGGGTTGTCTCGCACCCGCTGCACGGTGAGTCCTGTGCCCTGGCTGGCAGCCCCCTCCAGACTGGGGATCACCCCAAAACCCTGCTCAGTCAGGGGGATGATGCTTACCATACTTCTCTATCATATGAGGCTGATGCTGGGGTGATGCTGAGCAATGAGCTTCTCTCTTCCCACTCATCCAGGACCTTGTCCTAGAGATCCCATTGGGGTTAGGGCCAGTAGCAGCCTTCCAGGGCCTAAAGGGGCTCCAAGAGAGCTGGAGAGGGACTTTGGACAAGGGCATGGAGAGACAGGACAAGGGGAAATGGCTTCCCACTGCCAGAGGGCAGGGATAGATGGGATATTGGGAAGGAATTGTTCCCTGTGAGGGTGGGGAGGCCCTGGCACAGGATGCCCAGAGAAGCTGTAGCTGCTCCATCCCGTGAGTGTCGAAGGCCAGGTGGGACGGGGCTTGGAGCACCCTGGTCTGGTGGAAGGTGTCCCTGCCCATGGCAGGGGGTTTAGAAAAAGATGATCTATCAGGTCCCTTCCAACCCAAACCTCTCTGTGATCCTCTGAAATCCTTCCCATCACTTAGAGGCTCAGGAAAGGCCCCAGTTTCTAATGAGTCTTGCAGTGCTGAGGACCACTGAGAGGAGCTGGAGATGCTGTGAGTTGAGGGAGAGCAGAAGGGTCACGTTTCATTTTCTTTCACATCCATTACAACCCAAACTGGATTTGTTTCTCTATCAGCCCTGTGTTTCTTTCCTCCCAGTGATCTCCATGCGCTGCATGGTCCAGTTCGTAGGCCGGGAAGTCAAATACAGGTGAGTGGCTGCAGCTTGGAAGGGTCTGGGGGTCAGGGGTGCCCCATGCCACGGGGAATAGGGTTATCCAGGAGGTTTGAGAGACTGAAAAGTGAATCTGAGCTGTGGTTAGAGGGTGGCTGACTAGGGGCTGAAGGGATGTGGGAAGGCTGGGCTCCGTCCCTGACGTGCCTCTGTTCCACCTTGTGCCCGTGGGGGTTTGGGGCTGTATCACCCCTTGCTTATCACACAGCGAGTCTCCTGCCTTTTTCCTTTGGCTATTAATGGAAAGGGAAGGCAGTAGGGGGGCAGAGTGGATAACACAAAGCTTTGCTGCGGCCCTGCTTAGTCTGTAAAATTTTTCCAAGCCTTTTGCAGTTCCAGCTGCCTTTCTGCAGGGCAAAACTGCCTGTGCAGCGACATGGAGGCACACTAGACAGGATTGCAGCCGGCCCACGACAGCCAGCTTGAGTTCCCAAAGGCAGGACAGGGTTCTTGGGCTTTAGAATCAGCCAAATCAAACCATATCACACAGCATCTGTACCCACTCACAAAGCCTCACAGAGTTCTTGTACCTTTAGCATTGAACAGTTGTGTGCAGGTTGGGTGTTCTCCCGGGTGTTACTGCAGGCTGGCAGAGTACAGACACGACCTTCCTTCCCTCAAACCTTCCTGGTCTGAGGAGAATGAGCAGAACAAGCTGTCTTCTGCTGGAATGATGGCTGAGGAGACACTGCCATGGCTGGGGGGCTGCAGGGTGCATGTGAAGTTGCACAGGACAGAGGTGGAACAACCCTGCACACTCACAGCTCTTCTCCTTTCTTGGCAGCGGTGTGTTCAGTGCCATTGGCAGGATATTTAAGGAAGAAGGGATCCTGGGATTCTTTGTGTACGTGAGTTGTTATTTAAATGCTTTCTTCCATAGCCCGAAGGCACCGATGGCTCTCCCGGCTGCTCTGCCAACCCCAGCTGGAGTCACACTGAGCTGAAACCTTGTCTGACCAGGGGACTCCCACATCACTCCCGTGATTAGATCTGTGCCTTTGACAGCGCTCCAGTTTGACCACTAAGTTTGCCCCAGATCTTATCTTCAATCAAACCTTCAGAGCCCAGAGGAAGCTGTATTTTTTCTTATCTTTCTTTTTCCCTTGATGCTTCTTTGTGTTTCAGTGACAGGCCATTGAAAGCCTTTGTTTGTGCAACAGGCACCAAGATCAAGTGCCACAATAAGATCCCTTGTTGACATGAAAGCCAGGGCCTGGATAAGCAGCATATTCCTCTGCAGAGCACCGTGCGTGCTTGTAATGAGCAGGTTTACCTGTGTGGTTAGAATGTGGTGGTGCCTGGACCAGGAGGAGCTGAAAGGTGTTTCCAGCTGCTCACAGAGCGTGGCAAATTGGTGCATCACCGAAATTGAAGTTCAGTGGACACCTTTTTGCTTGAACTCTTAATTAATGCTTCCTGCCTTTCTTT
This sequence comes from Rhagologus leucostigma, assembly GCA_013397725.1. NCBI lineage: Eukaryota > Metazoa > Chordata > Aves > Passeriformes > Rhagologus > Rhagologus leucostigma. Next base: position 36,225 of record VZTD01003341.1, on the reverse strand, counting down.
TTCACGTCTACATAAAAGCAGAACCACCTGCTGTCTCTGCTCGTGGTGGGGAGATAATTCACTTTATTATGTCAATAATAGTAAAGGCAGCTCTGAAATTTCAGGAGGGCTTTTCAGGATGCCTTTGGCTCTGCAGTCACAAAATATGGGCCTCCAGATGAAACCTGAGTGCATCAGGAAGAGGGAAGCAATCACAGGGGGTCTCGCCCTGTCCTTCCCCTTGGCCAGGGGTCTGCAGAGACCCCACCCGTTGTGTGTCACTGCTTCTTCCTTTGGCAGCCCACAGCTTCTCAGCTGAGCTGTGCAGCTCCAAATCTGCTGCATTAAATACAGGATCCTCTGGATGTCCTTGTGAGTGGGGCATGGCTGGAGCAGGCTGCTCACAACCCTCCACCTGCCAGGGAAGTGATCTGAAAGAAGCTGCCACATTCCCTTCCATCCCCATAAAATAAACACTGCTGGTAGCCTAATGAAACTTAACAGTTCACAGGAAAGGCTTTAACACAACCCAAATTGTCTCAGGAGGGCTCTGAAGTTCTACATGCTCTATAACCCTGTTAGGAAATCCCCCTGCTGTGAGGGGACCACAAACTGCACCTGAAGGACCAAACTGCTGGTTTTCTTCTCTCAGCCCTCCTGGTGCAATCCCAGCACATCCACTCCCCTAAAATCATGGCAGTGCACTTATGTCTCATGGCCTTATAACCCCCCCCAGCAACAGCCGTGGCACACACTCTCTGGGTGTGTGCCTGGCTGGAGACAAAGACTTTTCAAGGATGGATTTATCTCCCTTCCCCTCATATCTGCAGCAGGCTCTTGCCAGCCCAGAAAGGTGTTCCCTAAGCTCCAAAACTGCTGGGCATGGTCAGCTCAAGGGTGGCTTGTCCCAGGTCCCTTGCACTGGGGTTTCTCCCGTTGGGTCACATCACTGTGCATCATTCAGGCTTCCTCCTCTGCCTCCTGCTGTTCCAGCTTTTCATCGTCTTCCAAAAACATTCCCAGTTCAGATCTTGGACATCTCAGCAGGTGTGAGAATTGTAGCACTCACTTTACTATGTCAGTAGTAGTAAAGGCAGCTCTGGAATTCCAGGAGGGGTTTTCAGGCCTGATGCCTTTGGCTTGTTGGGTTTTTTCCAGTTCCTTTCTGCAGCTCTCAGACCCCTGGTTTCCAGTCATCCAGCTCAGGGCCAGCAGCTGTCGTTACTTTGGAGGGGAGAGAGGGATGGGATCCTTGTTGGAAGTGGAATAAACAATCTGACTTCCTATCAACAGTTGGGTGAGGTTTTCCTTATGGGGCTGCCCTGGCCTAGCCCTTTGCTTCTGGACTTTATTAAGCCCCCGTTGTATCTGCAGCAGCTCAAGAGCTTCAACCTTGACTGTGAGTTAGAGAAAGGATGTTTTTTACAAAGGCTGAAAGCCAAACACAAAGCAGAACATCTCTTTGGGGCCAGAGAGCTTTGATTCTTTGTCCTGCCTGCTGCTCTCATGTATCACATCTTTGAAGCCAGTGGATCTTCTGTTGAAGGTTTCTGCTGTGCCTGGCCCCTGGGACCTCAGCTGCATCTCCAGGGCTGCTGGGGCCTTAACAATACACAGGTTGTTCCCAAAAACAATACACAGGTTGTTCCCAGTTGCTGCTCTGCTGCTGCAGCAACCACAGCAGGAAACAAACTGGTCCCTACGTTGAGGCAGTGTTGTGTTTGGGAAGAAACAAATGACTCAGATTAATGTGCTTGGAGATGGCTCTTTCCAGCTCAGCAAACACTTTTGTGGCTCTTGACAGGCTCCTTTTCAGAACTGACCACATCTGCTGCTGAAGCACAGGTTTGACACACACCTGGATCCTTTTGCAGTGGAACAACCCCTGCAAAAGCAAGAGATCCTGCACTGGTGCAACAGATGCTGCAGAAGCACCAACAAACTGGAGAAACCCTCTGGAACATTTTGTTAAACTTTTAGTGCCATTATCTGCAAAAGCTGGGTGTGCTGGTGCTGCTGGGAGCTCCAGTGTGTCAGTGGGAGGAATTAACCAAAGAACTGTGCTCCTGGGGGCAGCAGGGACTGGGAAAAATCAGAGGGACGTGAGAGTTGTTCCCGGTTACTCCTCAGTAGAGCAGGTTGTGCAGGAACAACCCCTGTCATTTTGATTTCTAAAAGAAGGGAGATTCCACAAAGAGATGAACTTCTCCTGCATCCAAAAGAGCATCTGCAAAAATGGAAACCAGTTCGTCTGTGTCTCACTTGGGTTTCTCAGCAGGAGTTGGGCCAGGGAGGGATTTGGGATAAAACAAAGGGACTTGAGTCATGTCCAAAAAACAGATCCTGAAAACTTCCCAGCCAGAGCAGCACGTGTAGTACCAAGTTTGAAGGCTGGGAGAGCTCTTCCCTGAAATCTCCCTTTCAGTTCCTCCCAAAATAAAAATTTCATTTTGGGGGAGTGGAGTTCCTCTGTGCTGGTGGAGGGAAGGAGGGCTGGGCACCACGGGAGGTGGCATTGGGACCCTCCTGCACCTCACACCCCTCCTTTTGCCCTTGCAGCGGGTTAGTCCCTCACGTCCTGGGGGATGTCATCTTCCTCTGGTGCTGCAACCTCCTGGCTCACTTCATCAACACCTACGCGGTGGACGACAACGTGAGTGGAAGTGTCTGAGGGAGAGCTTGGGGTCTGAACCTAGCACCTGCAGTGGGAAGGAGTTACTGGAGAGCAGAGGCTGATTTAATACAGACCCCGGGCTTTGGGGCCATCCCTGTCAGAGTGCAGGAGGTGCTGTGTCTGCTCAGGGCTGTGCTTCACCTGCACTTTGGGGGATCACATTTGACAGCAAATGCCTTCCCAGACTCCCAGCTGGGATGCAGCATGCTCTCCGTTGCTTTCTGCCTTGTCCCCTGCCCTGAGCCCTTTGCCTCGGGCTCAGGGAGTGTCACATAATGACTGTGCCAGCCTGGTGTCATCCCCCTGCTCCACAACGCCTTCGGTTTCTCTCTGCAGTTCAGTCAGGCATCGGTGATCCGGAGCTACACGAAGTTCGTGATGGGGGTACGTAGGCAGCTGCCGTGTCCTTTCCCCTCCTCCTGCCACCTCTGGGCTGAGAGCTCGTGCTCTGGGGGCACAGGCTGGTGTGTACTTTACATCCTGTACCCAAGGATAACTGCTAACATGCAGAAGCTGGAAACAGCGTTTTTGACACGGGGAGCATTAGAGAGGCTGCTGGTTTTCTGTGCTTTCAGATCGCTGTGAGCATGCTGACGTACCCGTTCCTTCTCGTGGGAGATCTCATGGCGGTGAACAACTGTGGGTATGTCCTTCACACTGAGATCTAAAGCTTTCCCTTCCTTTCTTGCAGCCCCTTGTTGTCTGAATGGGCTGCTAACGACCGTAAAGCTTTCCTACAGCCCCGTAAACTCTGTGGCACCTCGCGGGGCTGGCTCGTTTCCTGTCCCAGGTTGCTTATAATTTTAGATCAGAGGGCACAGACACGAGCAGCAGAAAAGCTCAGGTGGTGAGAAATGGGGAGAGTTGTGGTGGTGTGGTCTGATCTGAGCTAGGCTGGAGGCAGAGGGATCAAAGGGACCATGCTGGCTCCAGGAGCAGCACGAGGGAGGCAAAGCTCTTATTGCAGCTGTGGGAGCAGACAGGAGCAGGACCAAGCTTGCCTTCCCAATCCCACTGCTGCAAGTCTTCTGCATTTGTGCTCATGGGAACGGGGTGGGATCCAAGTCTGGTGTAGTGTTTTCTCAGAATCTGCTGGCTTTTGAAGGTGTAGATACAGTCCTGGACTCTCAACGTCTCCAGGTAACGCTCCTTGCTTGTGCACTCCAGGGGTAATTAAATTACAGATCTGCTGCATTGTAAATAACGAGCTGTCACTTGGCTGCCAGCCCGGTGCGGACACTGTCCCCCCGTGTCCTCACTGACACTTCCTGCTGCTCTTGTGTTACCTGTGTGGGTAAGGTGCCACATCCACCTCAGCTGTTCCCTGTTGCCGTGCAGGTTGCGCGCCGGCCTCCCTCCCTACGCGCCCGTCTTTGCATCCTGGATCCACTGCTGGAGGTATCTCAGTGCTCAGGTGAGGGAGCAGGGCACACACTGGGCTTTGGGCTCCCTCTGCTCCTTCCCCAAGTCTCCAGCATTCCCCAAATGTGCCTGTGCTGCATCCTTGCCGTGCTCTGTAGCCTGATTCTATCCCTCCAGTTCTGGCACTGGTACGAGCATGGCAGTGCTGCTCTGCCCATGCACACCCCGAGCTTGCAGCCTGCGAGCTTTTAGCCCGTGCGTTGCACACAGCAGAGTCTGTGCCCCTCTCCATCTGTCACCCTTGGGGGAAATGCCCAACTGCAGCACCCACAGGGTTGGATCCCCCCTTTCTCCTGTGGAGCAGCCCGAGGTGCCCATGCCTTGCAGCCCTGCCGTGGGCACGGAGTCGGGCCCTGCTAAAGCAGCTGTAGTTCCCTGGCCAGGTCTCAGGCTGCCCTGATCCCGTGCTCTCCTCCTCAGGGGCAGCTGTTCCGTGGCTCCAGCCTGCTGTTCCGCAGGGCGCCCATCCCAGCCGCCTCCTTCCCCATCGACTGACTCCTCGGCAGGGAGAGCTCATCAACTTGGACTCCTCAAGAAACCCCAAGCTTGTTTCGATATCTGTATATTTCTATTTTCTGATCCAAAGTCCATGGTGCCAGAAGTGACACCTCCTCTTCAGCAAGGCCAGCAACAGACTTCTGGACATCTGGCTTCAGGCTCCAGCTGGACCAAAGCTCCATCCTCATGGCTGTCTCAACTGGGATGTGTAGCAGAGAGAGCAGAAAGCCATTGTCCCTTTGGTCCAGGCTGTAGCTCTGGAGTTGCTGGGGAAGTCCAGGAATGCAGAAAATGCCCAGGTACTAAAGGAGCCAGCCCTGAGCTGCAGGGACAAAAGACTGCTTTGTTCTGCCTGAGCTGAGAAGCAGCAGGAGATCCAAGGTCACCTCACTGGGAGGGTTATGCCAGGTGACAGCCTCCTGCCTCATCTCCTTTCCGGAGAGAGCACCTTTGCCTGGCAGGTAGCTCATCCTGGGCAAGGTCAACCTGGCATCCATATTTAAGGTTTGAGGGTACCTGAACACCCGGGAGCATCCCGCCTCCCATGGGTGTGAAAAGGAAATTACAGGATCAAAACAGGGAAGGGAAACAGAGTCCCACTACAAAGAACAGCAGAGTCCCAAAGAGACAGGTCCGGCCCAGCTCGGGGCAGCGATGGGATGTGGGCACGGAGAGTCCTTGGGAAGGGAAAGCGCCGCCACTGGCGCTTGCTTTGGGCAGGATTTCAGTCGTGGAATGGGCTGTATTTAGGATGCACCCAGCAGAGCTGTGGGCTGGGCAGGCAGCCTGCACGCTCTCGGGGGAGGTGGGAGCTGGGTTAAACTGGCCTGGCTGCACCAAGGGGCATCTCCCAGCCAGCAGCACCACGAGCCCTGCTGGGCTCCCGCTCCCATCGCTGACGGAGCCGCCGGGATCTGAGAGCTGCACGCCAAGGGCTCTCCTGCAGCAGGGGCAGCCCTCCAGGGCTGTCTGCAATAAAGGGATAAACCTTGAGCTGGCCAAAGGCTGGCGAGGCATCAGGGTTGAGGGCTCCTGGTGCTCAGTGGAGCATGGCTAGCTCTGTGTGTGTAGCAGAGCTCACCAGTGACAGCAGGTTTGATCGATGCTCAGCTCCCCGGACAAGAGTTTCTTTGCACCGGTCTGTGCTGTGATGGCAGCCAGGCAGATTTCCCCCGTTTCAGTTCCCCACGAAGCAGTCTTTTGCACAGAGGTGATGCTGCATTCCCTGGGAAGAGGTTTAGGGTTCCTTGAGCAGGTTCCCGTGTGCTGCTGCAGCAGCAACAGCAGCAGCTGGGGTCACATCTCATCCCAGTCCCCTGGGGACCTGCCATCACATGGGGTTTTTTCTCCGGCAGGACGATGAACACCCCCAGCCAGGGCTTGCAGGACAGTGGTGGTACGTGCTGGGACTGGCAGCCCCCACCCAGCTCCCTTTGGTGTTGTGAAATTGGTCCTGTCTGTCCTCCCTCCCTCCCTGTTTGTGTTACAGTTAAATAATGCATGGACCTGTTCCCTAACACCAGAGATGATTTCAAAGAGGATTTAATTATGCTCCAAAATACAGCTATAAAACAACTATTGGGTGTTCCCCTTTTTTTGTGATTTTTTTTTTTCTTTCCTGCATAATGTGCTCCCTCACTCAGGGAAGGCTTCAGTTTAAGACAGGCACTTCCTTTGGTCTTTTCCTAAAGCATGGGCTAAACCACCTGTTTAAAACTCAGTTTCCCCCTGATTTTCCTCACCTCCATGGAAGGTGGGCATATTTAGGCTGAGCAAACTGCAGTGGGTGCACCTGGAGTGAGGGTGGAGGCAGCAGAGGGCTTGGCTGCTTCAAACAATGTATGTGGAATTAGATTTTTGGAGTTAAAATTGACCCTGCAGTCTGGAAAGGGTGATGGAGACCCTTTGCTGTTGTCAGACCGGTCAGGTGGGCTCAGCCCTTCCATCTTCCCCCTGACAGCTCCATCCTTCCCCACTGGCCTTTTATCACCTTGTTTTATGACCTGCTCCAGCACAGGGCATTGCATCTCCCAGGTCACACAGCACCTGCTCAGGAACATGGACCTTTACCCTCCAAATTAAAGCCACCTTCTGCTGGTCACATGCCTGTCAAACCTCCTGCAGCCTCTGCACTGCCTGACTGCAGCCGCTGCACGGAAAGGTGCTATTTCCTGTCCTTTGAGGAATTTACCTCAGGAATTTACCTAAGGGGCTTACCTAAAGCTGCACCAGTGCATGCATCCTGCAAGTAATTTCTGCCCAGTTCATCAGGGCCCACAAACTCGGCTGAAAACCCAACAGTTGACTATAGTTTTCGCTCAATTTAGATGAAAACCAGGTTTCAGAGCTTGCGGTGCACTGCCTTACTTTGAAGCAGGGGCTGCCATTCTTGTGATGACTGAATATTTCCTCACCTCCTATTTCTGTCCCTGATTCTTCTTGTCCCATGCTTCATTTGAGGGGCCCCACCACAAGGACAATGTCTGCACCAGGGGCAGGCAAGGAGACAACCCAAACCCTGGCTGGGCATCCCTCTCCCTTGAATTGTCCCATTAGTCAGTGCCTGGCCCTGCAGCTGGTGCTCAGGTATCCCAGCTGAAGGGGATGGGGCCCCATTCCCATGGGAGAGGGGATCCAGGGTGGAACATGTGGTCGGGAGAACAAATGGAGGGGTGGAGGAGGAGGCTTGGGTCTGGCGCCCGGGAATGGAGCCGGGGATTTCTCCCACTGGCGCTCCCCTGTCTGCCCAGGAAACAAACTCTGGTTTAAATATTGACTCCTGCACAAAGCCAGGCTGGGTGGGGATCGCTGCCGTTCCGTGCCCGCGCCGTTTATCAGCCTCCAGTGGAAAACTGAGATTGCTGGGACTTTGGCCTCATCTGCTCCCAGCTGCCCGGGGAAGAAGGGAGGCAGCGACAGCAGCCAGGAGAGGGAATCTCAGGTCAAGGCTGGTCTGTCTCTCCGCCGGGCTTGGCCGCTCGAGTCTGGCAGGATCTGGGAAGCAACGAGATGAGCCTTTGTGCCCAGGGAAGTGCAGCTGAGCTCAGAGCGACTGTTTCATCCTCCCCTTTCCCCTGCAGAGCTGGCCTGCTGAAGACCCTTCAGTCCAGTCCAAGCCCCGTCCTGGCTGTGCTGCTCTCCCGCCATGGAGCCAGGAGGGAAGCATCCCAGAGAGCTCTCCCGATGCCTGGATGGTGCCTGGTGTCTCCCTGGTGTCTGGTCAGCGGGAAGGCGAGGGGCTGCCAGCCCCCCCGCAGCCATGGAGGGCCCCATCTTGCAGCCACGCATGAGGAAGTGCCCTGTGGCACAGCTGCCCTCGATAAGGCTGTTTGCTCTGTTCTCCCGCAGCGCCGAGCTCCACGTAGGCAAATAATTCCTTAAAAAAAATACATATATATGTAAAAAATAATAACCCTCACAAAGGAGATCCTGCTGCCGGGGTGGTGGGACCGGCTGGTGCCAGGAAATGCTCAGGGTGGGGACTTGGACTGGATCCAGGCACCAGCAGCACGGTGGCCCTGCACCTGTCCCTGTCTTCACACGGCCCCATCCCCTGGGATGGCCTTCATCTGACTTGGGGGATTACGGAGGAGCCAGGTCCTCATGGATTCCCCCCTGGATGATGGAAATCCTGTCTGGAAGCAAGGAGAAGAAGCCAAAAAGAGCACAGTGGCAAAGCTTGGCACAGTGGCCTGACCTGCCACGCTGACAGTGACGTGTCACTCACAGCTGGTAAGAGGATGGGAAGAGTGTGGGGAAGCCGCTTTCAATGCTCCTGCTTGCCAAAAAGCTGCGGGCTTTTCTTTTTAGGGTAAACTCCCTCAAATCCCCCTAAACTGAGCTGCCCTGTTCCCTCCTGGGCAGTGCTCCCAGGGGGAGCTGGTGGTGTTTCATCCCACCCTGAAGGGATCTGGGTCTTTCAGGGAAGAGGTGGCAGCACGAGGTCAGCCAAGACTCCTTTCCCTGCAGCCACCGTGACCCCTGTGCACCTCCCTCGGCACTTACACCGCGCTGGGCCCCCCATCCCAGGGGAGAAACGGGAGGGGGAAAAGTCTCCCCAGCTGTAAACTGGGCTCCTCTCCCCCTGCTGTGACCCCAGGGCCGGGCCGGCGTGGCGAGGGTCGGCATCGCTGAGGCCCTGGCTCGAGGCGCCGGCCCTTGCTGCAAACATGTGAATGCTCTCATCCCTCGGAATGGAGTTTCTCCCTGAAAAGCCGCCTGCGCTCTGCGGCCGGGCGGCTCTTGTCAGGCTGCCAGAGGAGGCCGGAGCAGCGTCACATGCAGCAAAGTTTTACAAGGCGAGCGAGCGTCTGGGGAGAGGGACGGGAGAGGGACCGACCGCCGCACGCACACACTCGGACGCGCACGCGGAGAAACCTCCTCCAGGCTCCCTCCGGCTCTCGTCCCAACGTTGATTTTTTTTTTCTTTCCTCCTTTTTTTCTTTTTTTTTGGAAGAACAAAGACTTTGGGGTGGGTTGGCGCTGTTGTTTTTCCGGGGTTGGTGTTGGTGGACGGGGGGAGGCTGGAGGTGGAGGGGGGGAGCCGGTGGCTTGAATGCGAGAAAGTCCCGAATTTCCCTGGCCGAGTCGCCGAGATCGCGTGTGTGAAACTTAGAGGAGGAAAGACGGGGGAGGAAGGGGGGGGGGGAGAAATAATTAAAAAATAAAATATGATGACGTCACTCGGAGCAGGGGTGCCTTCCCTGCTGCCTGTCAGATGCGCCTGAAAAGAACAGGGCAATAAAACAACAGCCGCCTCTGTCTCCCTCGTTAAACACGGCACTAATTGGATGTTAATTTTTCCTTGCTCTTCTCGCTGCTCGATTGTGAGGGCTCTGCCTGGCTCTCCCTCTCCCGCTTCCTTTCTTTCCTGTTGCAATGCTCTTGGCAGCTCTGAGGGACTCCGGACTCTGCGCTCCCCTCCCGCTCGTGGACTGGAATAATTCAGGAGCTGGGAGAATTAAAAAAGACGAGGCGCGGGGGCGAACAGTTCAGAAACGGGGCGGGCATGATGGATTTCGAGAGCTACGCTAATCTCCCCGTTTCCCGTGCATTGTCCTGCCGACTTGGAGCTATTCTCTTCCCATTTGATTTCTCTTCCCCTCCTTTCCCTTCGCGTTGGGTTTGGACTGCTGGGCAAAAATATATGTTTCAAAAAAAAAAAAAGGCATAAAAAAAGGGAAAAAAGGCAGGAAAAAATAGAAAAAAGGCTAACAAAAAAAAGAAAAAGGGCAAAAGAGGAGAAGAAAAAAGCCAAAAAAAAAAGGGAAAGAAAAAAAGCCTGGTTCAATGACGACAAACCCCCAAACCTCCTCCCAGCTCCCCCCGTCTCGCCGCGCTGCCTAACCCCTGCGTGGAAACAGGCGTTTTAGGGAGCCGGAGCAGGAAGTTGTTGTTCTCTGTCTTGCCCAGGTCATCCTTCCAGGGTATGTGTGCAAGGGCGGTGAGCACGAGGGCTCGGTGGGCGCCCAGCAGCCGTTGGCCGCCCCCCGCGCTACCCCCGGCCAACGAGGCGGGTGAGCAGCGGAGGGGGAGCGGGGGCCGGGTGGTGTTTTGGGGGACGCAAGAGGGACCCAAGGGACAGGATGGGTGGGGGAGCGGAGGGGAGGGAGCAGGAGGCGGAGGTGGGGGGAGAGAGCGAGAGCCGGGGAGTAAAGTCCTACCTGGGATCGGTGCCAACTTCCTGCAAAGGGTTACNGGGCTTCGGCTCGATTTAAACCTCGCCGACGAGGAGGCTTCGGTGCTCCCGCCGGCGGGGGCCTCGCCATCCCCGCACGAGGCCACCGGGGCCGTCGGGTGCCAAGGGTGGGGTGCGTGGCTCGGTGGCGGGGGGGGTGTGTGTGCATGGCACGGGGGGGCCTCCGCCGCTCGCTCGCCTTCTCGCCGTTTGGATTAACATGCGGAAGATGCGCCTGTCACTTTGCTTACTGTCAGCGCCGGCTCGGGGATGGGTGACGGCTTTGTTCGGCGCAGCCGGGGGA
>VZTD01003341.1:0-24224 GCA_013397725.1 Rhagologus leucostigma | reverse complement strand
TGTTTTTTTTTTTTTTTTTTTTTTTTGTTCGTGCGGTTGGGGTTTTTTTGCCTTTGATTTGAAATAACGTTTTGTTCCTCCAGTTGCTCCGTTGCTTTGTTGTTGCTGTAACCTGCCTTCTCCCCAAAATCCCTTCCCGCCGAGCCCTCCGGCCCTTGGTGCTAAAACACCCGACTTTAATCGGTCTCCTAGAGAGGGATGTGTAGCAGATAGGCAGGTCCCTCCCTACGTGCAGCGTTTGGAGCAGAACCGGGTGGTCACTGGAGGGTGATTTCTCTCCCTGCCCTCGCCCCACCACCCGGGACGTCCCCAGGTGCCACCCGGGGCTGGGTGTTGTTGCCCGGGTGCCTCTTTAGTTCCCCACCGAGCACCACCGACGGGGGAAAATCTGTCGAATCATGTCGGATTTGCAATTCAACATGGCAGCCGGAGCAAACGTGGTGGGAGACGCTGGGCACGGGCACTCCTGGCCGCGCCAGCGCAGGGTGGGGGCACGGCAAGAGCGGATGGACGGACAGGGAGGACGAGAGAACAGCAGGGAGGACACCGGGGCGAGGTCAGAGCAGGAGGATAATTTTATTGCATTTGAAGGGGGTGAGTTCCACTAGGAGCGGTCCGGGAAGGAGGGAACTCAAGCCGCCTGGTTTTGTCAGCATTAACTGTTTAGAAGCTGGCTGGTTCCCCATGCTGGCACGGCATGCCCAGGCGGGCACGGGGCTGGGAGATGCCCGGCGGCGGGGCAGGACAGGGCGCTCCAGAGGCAGCTTTTCCTGGAGCCACAGCAGCCTTGGGGCCGGGCCGGGCGCTGCTGGAGAAGCCCTGCGAAGGCTCGGGGTATTCCCGGGTGCTGCTGGAGGAAGCCCTGCGAAGGCTCGGGGTATTCCCGGGTGCTGCTGGAGGAAGCCCTGCGAAGGCTCGGGATATTCCCGGGTGCTGCTGGAGGAAGCCCTGCGAAGGCTCGGGATATTCCCAGGCCGTGCGGCTCCTCTGGCCTCGTGCAGCTTCGCGCCTCGCACCGGGGCGAGGTTTGGCACGGCCGAAGCTCCGCAGGGTGGCCTGAACCTACCGGAGCCCAGGGGTTGCCCCGGTGCGGGGGAATCTGCCCTCTTTCTGTCAAACTTAATTTAGGCCTGGTTGGGACACAACAAAAGCAGCTTGTTTGCAGGGCAGGGTCCTCCTTCCCGGCTGCCGCGCACTCTGCGGGCGCTCGGAGCCATGAAAGCCACCCCTCCTCCTTCACCAAATTTTTCCTCCTCTTCCCCCCTGCCCAGCCTCCCCGCTCCTCCTCCTTTCTCTGAAAAAACCCTTTTTCAGTGAGCGACGCATGGCCCTACAGCAAAACCTTCGAACTGGCCGCAAAGCAGCCAAATGCCCTGGCCCTTCTTTGCCTCCGTGACCCACCAGCCTGCACTGGCTGTATCAGCCGTGCTCTGGGGACATTCCCAAAATTGCCTTACCCACCAGGATGGTGACAGCCTCCCAGAGATGCTGGCCTGGGCATTTCACATCTTCCTGACCCTGCAGGGAGCTGTGTGGCCTCCTGCACCCTGGTTTGGTGGCTGGGACGCTGGGGTCTGGTCCTGGACCTTGCTTGTTGTGCTGTTTCCACAGTGCCTCACGGCTGGTTTGGCAGCTGAAATTCCCGTGTTGTGGGAGCTGAGGGCAGTCAGGCATTTGTGGGGTCTGACCCCCAAAATGTGCCAGGATGGTCTCTTCAGCAGAGCGTGTGGGCACAGCAGGTTACATCCAGACCCTTAATTCCAGTGAAAAGCAGCACAAGTGTTTTACTCATCATTCCAGCTTTTCGCTTGAAGATTATTTATACAAAAAGGGGCTGGGGTGAAACCAGACCTTTCCCTATTTGCTCCCAATCCCTATTGCTTTCCTGTGAAACTCTTGTGGAGAGCAAATATTAAAAAAAAAAAAACAACCCCACGGAAGTTCCTCTGAGAGGAAAAAAAGTCTGAACTCAAGCAAGGCTCTTCTGACGTGTCCTAAGCAAAACATCTGGCACCCCTGGAAGAGCCGTCCAGCCAAGGGACACAGCTGTTCTATTCCACGCAGCTCACAGCAGAACAGGGCTCGTGCTTCCAGAACATGGCTCAGCAGAAAGGCTGAATTCTTGAAAGGGGGAGTCGGATCTTTCTGCTGTTTATTGCCTCTGAATCCCCAGTTTGCTCTCAGGCTGCTCTGCTGTGAGCTCTGCTCCATCTCCTGGCAGGAGACCAGGAGCTTTGCTCCAAGGCTGGAGCCTGGTTCAGCTGCTGTAACCCCCAGCAGGCAGCAGAGCCACTCTGGATTTGCACAGACATTCCTCACAGCAGGATCAGGCCCCCAGGTTTGTCGAGGGTGGCTCTGGGAAATTTCCTTTCCTTAAAAGGACCAAGTTTGGCCAAGGCAGAGTTTGAATTGTGATTTCCTTTTTTCTTTTTCCTCTTTTTTTTTTTTTTAATCCCCTAGAACTCAGAGCAAAATTTACATTGGTGCGAACTGCCTGATTTACAGCTGCAGAAAATGCTGAGCTCTGTGTCTCCACAGGCCAGACCCGAGGGAAAAAGCTTCCCCCATGCTGGACCATCCATGTAAGCAGCTGCACCACTCCAGGAACCACTTCTGGTGGGGAAAGAAGGGGTAAAAGGCAATGAGACTGATCTGACCTCTGTGGGCTCCACCCTCAGCCTTTCCACTAATTGTTCCAAGGGGTTTGGGGGTACAAGTTTCATGAGATCCTTGTAGAAGCCCATCCAAGGGAGAGCTGATGCTGGCAGCCTCATGCACCATGGGGAACCTGGTGTCCAAACACAGCCAGATCTGATTCACCCTCTGTACCACCCCACAGCTGGGCCTCAGAAGAATCAATACCATTTATTTTTCTCCCTGCAGTGTTTTTCTCTCTCTGTCACCTCTCTCAGTCCCTAATTTCTCTCTAGCTTTTTTCTGTGGTACTGGTTTTTTATGGTGGAGTTGCTCGTAGCTACTGTTTAACTTCGGTGATAATTGGTGCTGTGAAAGGTGAGGTCTGGGAGGACAAAGCCAGGAGGTGACCAGTTTGTTATTGCAGGGTTGCTCATGGGCACTGAGCTGTGCTGTCTGGCTCTGCAGCTGGAAAGCCCACGAGACACGCAGGGTTGGCATGCTAAGGTCGCTCTCCAGATAGTCCTGGCCACAGGAAATGTAGGAGAAGCAGCCCAGCAAAGGACACAACCAACAGGCTGCGTGAGGTGAGGCCTGTGGAGTCAGAGAGGTGGGGGTTGTGTTGCTGAGGTGATGGCAACCAAACATCACCCTGTTCTGGGAGGTCTGTGGGGTGGTGGCTTCACGTGAACCTCTCCTGCTCATTCCCCCACCAGTGCTTTCTCTTCTGTGGTTGCTGCCAGCACATCACCGTCCTGCTGGGCTTGGGAGGCCCAGCCCAAGGGAGGTGGCCGTGCATCCCAGGTTCATGCAGGACTGGGCAGGAGGTTGCTCCTCATCTGCAAGACCACGACAAACATTGTGCTTCCTCCTTCCTCCTCCTCCTCCTCTTCCCCTCAGCTTGAGGGTTCTGCAGGGCAGCCACAGCCACCTTTACCTCAATCTTCAGGTCCTGTTTGGACTCACAGGATGGTCCATGCTGATGTTTTAGTGCCAGGTGTGGAGACCTGAAGCGGCTTTGCAAGGCCTGGGAGGTTCTAGGAGTAACAGGGAGGTTCAGGGAGTGGTTGTCCCATCCTTCAGTCTTGGTTTGCTCGGCGCTGGGCATCGGCTCTGATGAGGGGAACGGAGGTCGCAGGGGCAGCACTACTGGCATGTGGAGCCAGAGTGAATCCGGATGGGGAGCAGGCAGCAGGATGGGAGCAGGCAGCAGGATGGGAGCAGGCTAATTTGCTTGCATCAAGTTTGACAACAGAAACGTGAGCTCAGGCTGGCAGTGGAGGCACCCTGGGCACGCAAGGAGAGAAGGTCCCAAAAGCCCAACTCGGAGCAACAGCTTGGGCTATAAAGTTTTCCGAGCAGGAAACTCCTCACATAGGGACTCCACCAAAAGTCAGGGCAGGTGCTGATGCCAACGTGATCAACAGCTTCAGTTTCTGCACATCTGCTCCCAGAGCTCCTGTTCGTGGGAGAAGGTTTGGGCTCAGACCCTTGGAGCTGAGCAGCCCCACAGGGAGGATGCCTGGGATCATCCCTCCAGCTGCTGTGCTTTGGGAGCACACCACTGCCTCTGAAGAGAGCTGGGATGAATGCAGAGGCACAGGGATAGAAGCATCTAGAAGGGCTTTGCTCCTTTTTCCAAGGTAGCAACTGCACAAAATCCAAGCTAACTTGAAACCCAACTACTCGGCAGTTTCGGTCTCCCAGATACAAGAATACAGATGAGGTTTCCAACATCACCTCCCAGTTCAGTCTGGCCAGTCATCCTACAGCCTGCTGGGGACTTGCTTCTGCTGTTTTCAATCCACAAAACCTCCTTCTCTCCCTGTCCCCAACAGCCACGTGCTGTGAACACACACCAGACTCCACCCCAGGAGCGGCTGCATCTCAGCAGAGATGTGGAGACACACCGTGAGTGATGTGTCAAACCCCAACAGCCTTTGTTGTTCACCTTGCTCTTGCTAATCCTGAAATCTTCCTGGCTCTTCAGAGAGGAAGCAGCAAAAGAAGAGCCTGGCAACAAACTCACAGAGTAGGCAAAGTTGAGCTGATGGAGCCTGGTTGTGCCGGAGCTGGCAGCCAGGGTCTGCCCCTGACCCGGGGCTGGATCCAGCCGTGCCTGAGCACGGTAGGAGTTCCCATCTGGATCTCAGTTTTGCAGCCCGGGCCCTCCCCTGCCCAGGGGATTAGCGGAGATGCGGTTCCCAGGGCGGGGGAAGCGCCTAATGAACAGAGACAGGATAACGAAGCAGGTAAGGGCTTCCTGTACTTTAGCGCTCAGGAGGAAATCCTGCAGTTGGTGAATCTGGATACGATTAGTGTCCATTTCTCCTTGTGTAATCAGCCCATCTGTTCATCCTTGCGCATCAGCCGCGCACGCCCCATTGCAGGCAGATGCCTCCCGGGCACTGTTTTCATCCCTGTCTGCCGCGGCCACTCCAGGCACGCTGAGAACAAGGCTCGCTCTGAGCCTGGCAGCGCCTGCTCCGCTCCCCGCCGGGCTCGGCAGCCTGGGCCGGGCTGGGGCTGTCCCGGGGGAGCTGCAGCCAACACGATCCCAGCAAACAGCGGGAGCCAGCCCGGGAAAAGCCTCTGCTCTGGGGGGAGGGCGGCTTCGCCAAAGGGCTTTGAGCAGTTCAAAGGGATCGCTGTGACACGCAGATAAGCTCGGCTTTCCAGGCTCTGCCTGCTCATCCCAGCTCAGCTTTACGACGAGCAGGTAAAGGTGGATTATGTTTGGCTGCCTGGCTTCAAAGCCTTGTTCATCCCGTGGGATCCCGAGCACAGCTCACACGGTCCCCTCACGGCCGGGGAAGGGACTGGGCTCTCAGTCCTGCTCCCTAAGAACACTGGTAAAGTCGCTTGGTGCTGGTGCAGGATCCTGAGGGTTCATTTCAGCTTCTTTCCCTCGGCAATTTTGTCCGACTATGCAAAACACGTGGCAGCCCTGCAGTGGGTTAGAATTGTCAGGCAACGCACCGGCCTGGGCTGAAATGGAGTCAAAAGAGGAGCTGGTGTGTGGGTCAATGTTTTTTTTTGCAGTGCGGTGGCTCGAGCTTGCATGGTCCTTTAGGGTCTTCTGAAAGGTGCAGCTTGGTGACAGAGTTGGGACACAACTACAGGTTACAATTCCCAGTCCTGATGTCCTGTGCACCCAAACGGTGCCAACCTCCACTTAAATAGCTCTTGCTGGTGGTCACTGGAGTGGCCTGGGGGTTCCGTCACACCAAGTGCTGTCCACGTAAAGATGAAGATGGTCCCCACCCTGGGGAGTTTACGTGCCCAGCCCAGTCCTCCCCGTGTGTGGTGTGGTGTGTGGTGTTCAGGGATCCAGGCACCTGAGCTCCCTCCGTTTGCTGAGTGCCAAAGTGTCGCTACAGCCAGGAACAATGTCAGGAATGCAGCACAGCTCAAACATTTCATTTGCTTTCAAGTGCTACTTGTTGCATTTCTAAATGAAACCTGTCCTCAGCCCCTGTTATATTGCTCCAGGCTGCTCTTCGGGTCCTAAATCTTCTGATTTTTGTTTGGTTTGGAATGCATTGATTTACCATAAGGAATAAACGAAAAGCAAAAGAAAACAGAAGCACTTGTTTGCATAGGCCCTACATTGTTCTGTGCTCTGCTGCTACTGAAATAGGAGTGATAAATCCCGCTCCCTGGACAGAGGTTTTTTGGGTGGTGGCTGTGTGCAAATGAGGCCGGGGAAGATAAACAAGCAGAAAAAAATGGGGTTTAGGAAATGACAGTTGAGGATGGTCAATGAATTGATGGGTCAAAGCCAGCACAAGACCATTAATTAGCAAAGCTGTATTGATGTTGTTTCTCCAAAGCATTTTTGTGTCCACAAAGAGGGCCGAGAGCTGGATCTGTGGTCAAACTTGGCTGCAATTAGGAATCTGTACAGTTTCTATGTTGCAAAGGGGGAGTTTTAGAAAGGATTCTGCCTGTAGAAAATAAGTCCACAGTTCCAGAAGGGCTCAGCCAAAAGGGTGATGAAAATCTGCCTGTTGGTGTCATCGTCAGAACTGCTGGAGGTGGGAACATTTGCTAATCTTGCTTATTTTAGGGGCCCTGCTTGCAGAAGCAGTTCAGTTCTGAAAATGCAGCTCTGAAAACTCGGCTCTTAAGAGCCTCATACAATACATGCCTCAGACTAGACTAAAGAGGGTTGAATTTTTTAGACTGTAGGTTCTTGCCTGCCTAATTATGATTTTCAGCTTCTTACGGTTCGGTCTTTGCATTGTATAAATGTGACACAGAAGAAATAGCTGTGACATTACCTGGCTTTTTCTGTTCCGGCTGGGGAGGAACCAGCTAAACCTGCAGGGTTTCAGAGCTTGCAGAGCTGGTGTGGAAGGAGAATTTAGTTCCACGTTTGGAAATCAAACTCGGTTCCCTGAGTAATCTAAACTGTCTCAATTTCTCTTCCCTC
This sequence comes from Rhagologus leucostigma, assembly GCA_013397725.1. Taxonomy (NCBI): domain Eukaryota; kingdom Metazoa; phylum Chordata; class Aves; order Passeriformes; genus Rhagologus; species Rhagologus leucostigma. The sequence goes on along the minus strand of VZTD01003341.1, from coordinate 17,155 downwards.
AGCCCCCCCAAGGCCTGGGGACAGTGTCACTCTCAAGGGGTAACTTTGGCACTCTGATGCAGTGCAGGGTGGAGCAGGATTGTTGTATTCATATCAAACATGAGTTCAAGGCAAACATTCATCAGCCTCCAGTGGTTACATCTCTATTGGAACCTTCAGTAGGTTAAAATCTCCACTATGGGTTTTGACACCCCTGTTCAGTTGCCTCAGTAGACGCATAAGGGGCCTGAAGCTGCACAAAATGGCTTTTGGATGAGCTCAGGACTGGCCGAAGTCTCAACTGGTTTGGCTTGCGGGATTCGTGACAGCTGCAGCTCCAAATCCAGCCTGGGATGGGTCCCAGTGATATGGAAAGCGAAGCCATCTCTCACTTCAGCGGGCAGAGAGTTCTCTGCCACCATCCAACTTCTGGGAGAGAGAGGAGAAACTGCCCTGTGTGTGAGCAGAGCTCCAGAGCAGGGTGGGATGTGGGTCACAAACAGACTGCTGGGCACGTATTGAAAGTATCAGCAATGTTGTCAAAAGCCCTGGCTCGGGGTTTCTCTGTTTCCACAGTCTGGAGCCCCAGAGCTCTGTCCGTGATACGGCAGCTCCATCTTCATCTGTGGTGGGAGAATCAGGCAGGAAAAAGCTTGGATGCACTCCGGCCTTTGTGCTTCGGAAGTGCTGTGCCAACAGCATGAATAATGCATAGGAGTTCAATTCTTCTCTCCCTGGCTGAGGGCAAGGTGTCCCAGCTGATAAGAACTGGGAACCCAGTCTTGTTAAAGCCAGTATTAGACTTAGACCTTCATGAGATCCACTGCCTCAAGCAATTCCATTGTTCAAAGCACATTCGGTTAATTAGTACATTAACTAATAACCTTCTCAGCATCCCAGGTAGGGAATATCTGTCTCCCAAAGGAGGCAAAGTGACTCACTAAGACTGGATGCAGGAGCTTAGCAATGCATCTGTTAAGTCTGGTTTTTTCCATCCCAAATGATTTTGTTGTTGCTGCTGCTGCCTTATGCACATAAATTCCCCAAGACACAAATGGAAGAGTCCTAAAAACTCCCGAGAGAGTGCTCAGGCCCAGTGAGGGAAGGTACTGCTGGACAAACCTGAGAAGAACTGAATCCATCCCAATACTCACAGGAGGCAATTTGCTTCACCCGCATGCACCAACTAAGGAATAAAACCAAAACCACTTCTCTTCATTTTCAAGGAAAGTTTTTCTCACCACCTTGGCTTTTCACTCACATTTTCATCTACTCTAAATTTTGTGAGCAAATGGCCAGTGTGGGGAGGAGAGAGCACATGAGGAATGACAGTGGGGCTATGTTTGTAGAGGCTCGCTGGGGTGTGATCAGAGCAGAAGGATAAGACCTGAAGAGATGCAAAAAAACAGCCAGAGGGGAAACTTTGATGCTGAGGAAGTCCTTCGACTCCCAACACATGATGATGAGCAGCTGATTTCTACAGCTTTGCTACGTGGTTGGAAAAAACCCTGAGCTGAAGCACAAGGGTAGAGCTCTTTGGCTTGCAAGACCCATGACAGCGCCACAGACCCTTTCTCACGAGCCCTGATCCCAAACAGAAAGGGGAGGCTTGTTCTCTGCACCCAGCTCTGACCTGAAGGCGTTCTGTGCTCTACCTACTCTCAAATGACAATTCTCAGCAGCAAGGATGTGTGTGCAGAGGAATGAGAACCAACTCCTGCATGCAGGGATACATCCCTGAGGAAGAGAATCTCACGGGGTTTAATTATGGGGCCACGTGCCTGATCAGCCTCCTGGCTTCCAACCAGCCCAGGCAGCCACAGCTCTTCTCAACACTGGAATGTCAAGGGAGTGCCTTGAATGAGGGACCTGGTGAGGTCACAGAAGCAGAAGGCCCCTGGAAGCAGAAGGCACCAAAGCAAGTAGCCTGTCCTGTAGAAGGAACTCCGTTCGTGACCACGGCTTAATCTACAGCAGTTTACTGAGCCCACAGCAGCCCAGATTGGAGGCTACAAAAATATCCCCGTTCAGCAAATCCTCCCTTGTCCTTTGTGAAGCTCCAGCATTTTAATCATGTTCACACCTCCCTCTCCTGACACAAACCATCTCAGCTCCCTCCCAGGTCCACAAAACCTGTGCATTCCTGGTCTCATTCCCATGCTTACACGTCAGACACTCTCCCCTCCAAAAGCTTCCCAAACATCCCCTTTGCTTATTCTCTGTATTCCCATCTTTCCCCCCATGCACCCCCATTTGACTAAGGTTTATTGAATAACCAGCTAGTGCTGGGGGGCTACATGCAGTTTTGAGTGTGCTATTGATAGATTCAGCAATCCCAGCCCTGTGCATGTCCCCAGTTCCGTATTTCTCCATCTCAGGACCACCAGGAAGGTGCTGCTGATGCAGGGGCCCTGTTATTGGGAAAGGCAAAACACCCCATCTTGTAAATGTGTCTTGTAAATGTGTCTTGTCCTGCTCTGTTCATTTTCACTCAGAATAAGGGTTAAAACAGAGTTCCTTGGGTTGTTGGGGGTTTCATGAAGAGAGTATTGGTGCCAGAGCAGCTGAAATTGGTTTTCATTCTTAGCTTCAGCCTGACATGCTGTGTGTGGCTATCCTTGATCTGTTCCTATACACATCCAGAGCCCTTTGGTCGTCATTCTCCAACCTGTCTTGCTGGTTTTCCTGGAAGAATATTACACAAGAAATTCACTATTCTCTCCGTGCAAAGGCATTTTCAAGCAAGCCTTGTCTTCCCAAAGCCTAGTAAAATAAACCAGACTTGGATCTCTCAAATACCTTCAAAATTCCCAGACTTTGAGGTTAATACAAAGTGCACAAACCTACCTGTGGGGTCACATGGCTCCACGTCAAACCCATACCAGAAATCAGGATATCCTGAGCAGGCTCTCAGTGGAGTTTGGTACAGGTGATGCTTATTTTCAGGGGCATTTTAATAAATGTAATCAATCACAGCAAATTACTAATAAATCTGTAACAATTTTCACCTGAAGATCTTAGGTTACTTTGCCAGAAATTGGTGAGGATCAGATAGGGAGGAAGAGTGGTTATTAAAAAAAATCTTAAAGATTTAACTTTTTTCACAGGATAATTCAAGGTGTTGCCATTATGCTTCTGCTCTGAATTATTCTGCAGAGAAATTACCCTCCCCACTGACTCGAGAAAGCTGAGCAGGTCCAGCCTCTGGTGCTTAAATTTATCCCATGTGAATATGGCACAAAGTGCCTCGTCCTATTGACAACCTTCCTACAGGATTTTCCTACAGGTCCTGTAACAGCTTCAAAGCTCTGCTGGGTTTTGGCATTTCCAGTTCCCTGCATCCTTAAGGGATAGGGCTTGTAATGGGGAGATCTTACCAGTCCTAAATCCTGGGAATACTCCTGATTTCCATGGCTTGTCCCACCTACAGAAGCAGAAAGCCCAGGGGGTGTTTGATGTGTATCCTCCTAAGGGTCTTCCCATGCTGGGTACTCCCAAACAGGTTCGTGAGGTGTTTGCCTTGCTCTAAAAACCTCTCATTGGTTTTGGTCAGGATTTGGAGGAGCATAACCTCCGTAGTGGAGGGTGGGATTCATCTGCGTGTCTTGTGGGATGCTAACTGAGACTTCAGCCCTGTGCTTTCGGGAGAAGAGGGCCCAGTGAGAGGCCCTCTGGTTCATCAAGCCGTGGGCACGTTGCCCGGATGGGCAGCTGTGGTGCTGCTCCGTGGAAGGGCAGGAAGATAAAAGTTGTGGAGCTCACGAGGCTTTTTGTGGGCACAAGGTCGTGCTGGAGAGAGCCCCTGTTTCTGAGGCAGGCTCATCCTGACGGGAGCGAGCAAGGAAAGCTCGGACCGCTGTTCCCGCGGGTGCCGTTGGGATCCGGGTTGTAGAGGCCACGCTGTCCCCGAGGCCGGGTTCCTCTCCCCCTCCCCGCGGGTGTTATTTACACCATTTCCTGCCCAGGGAAGTTCAGGAGTTTGACGTTACTGGGTTGGTTTCCGCTCTCCTGCCTGGTTCCCTTCGGGAGCTCTCGCAGAGGCCGGCAGCAGCCGGGCTGGACCCTGCGGGCGAGATGGAGGTGCCAGGCAGGCCCAGGGAGGGAAGCGTAACCCGTGTCAGGCCTGACAACTCAGGCTCAACCAGCTTGGGAGGGCTGGAAAACCAGCCCTGTGTCCATCCCTCCGGCTCAGTCCTGCTGCGGGACTGGACGGGGCCGGCAGGAGGAAGGAGGACGCGCCCGGGCATGGCTGCAGAGCTTTTGGGTTCCTGCCGAATTGACGCCCTCCCCTCTCCCCCCTCATCCTTCCCGCCTGGCCTGCGTCTCCCCTCCCTTCCCTTCTCCCTCCCATCCCGCAGCAAACAAAATGGCTGCTCCATGGCCATTTTGTTTCCCGTCTGGAAGGGGGAAGCCGGGACGCTGGGACTTGGCTCTTTTTTGGAGGCTGCAGCCATGTCCGAGCCCAACTCTCCCGTCTCTACGTGGCACCGGCTGTAGCAAGAGAGAGAAAGGGGAAAAAAAAAAAGAGGAAAAAAAAAAAGGACATTTTGGAACGAGACCAAAGGCAGAGGCAGAGAGTGGGTAGTTTTGGCGTATGTTGAGCACTGAAAATGCCTGGAATTGCCAAACTGAGCTTTTGTATGAGCAGCGTAAGGGCTACTCGGTGCACGCAGAGCCGCGGGGCTGCACGGAATAGCCGGACGGAAAGGTTTGTTCGCTATATTCAATAAAACAGCCCTCCTTTCTTCTGGATTTATAAAGTACCAGAGAGCACTGTTGTCTTAATTTGTTTTTGGACGGGCGGATGGTTTTACACATCGGCTTGGTATGACCAGAGCCGGTCATTGCCGGACGGTAGCGTTTTAACCTGTTGTGTGTCCTCTTGTTTTTGGTGCATACGGGATCTGACCTTTCCACCGAGCTGGCACTGCCTGGATTTAGCTGATGTAATCCGGAGGATATTTTTTTAGGGATTTTTTGTTTATTGCCTTCTTGCCTTGAAAGTTTTCATCTCAGGAATAAAAACATCTTAATTTAAATATTTAAAGCAATAGCTGTTCTTGGCTTTTTAAGCCCTTGCTTTTCTCCCAAGGCTGGAGCTGTACTGTGCTCACAAGCTGTTTACTGCACTCTGTGTGTATCCTGCACACGTTAAGGTGTGATACACAACAGAAACACCATCAACAGGAACACGCCTTGAAAGTTTAAAGCAACTTGGTGGCGTTACCATAAAATTCTGCGCAGAAGCGGGGCAAAAACACCAGAGCATGTGCCAAATAAAAGTGATTTTTTTTTTTTTGAAGTGATTCTGCAGTTCCTTCAGTAGCCTGGATGTCTTGGCATTAGTAGCCACGTCGCTTTGTTCGTGGACACTCTGAGGAGCAGATCCCTGCCCTGTGGCACGGGGAGGGTCAGGCTCTGATAAGGTGTTGGAATGATCGTCCTGCCGTTCCTTGAGTGGCTTTCCAGACATGTGGAGAGAAGCAGACACTTCCAGAGCGGAGCTGCGAAGGAGAGCAGAAAGAGGTGAAATGGCTTTTCATGCACAGAAAGGTATTTGATTTGCCTCCATATCCCCTTGGCTTGTTTGCAAACAGACAATGGAGAGAATGGCAGGGCCGTGGTGGTCCCGGAGCCGGGGCTGCACAGGCGGGCGCTGGGCGGGTGCTTCACGGTGCAAATTTAATGTTTTGGTCCAAATCTACATTAGAGGTGGACGTTACCCGCACACCTTTCATAAGCAGCTTATGCACTGAACATTGAGAAGGAAAACAGTATTAATAGAACAGTTCTATAGAGTATTACAGAAAAAGAAATCTTCTTTCTTTAGATTTTTGAGTTAACCTATACAATCGAGTACACAACAGGTAAAAATAAGCCTGAAGGATATTTTTTTCCTCTTATTTTTAGTATTTAGTGAAATTACTCTGTGAAATATCAGTAGCGCCTGTCTTTTATGAAAAAAATTTTTGCTTCAGGAGAGGGTAAGTTATATACAAATTTATAAGGAAAATACACAAATGTTTAGAAAAACCATTACCTTTGTGGCTACCCCTAATAATGCATTTAGGAAGAGTTAATAAAAGATAAGTTATATAACAAGCAGGTTACAGATGCCTGCATTATAGATAACAATATCAGATTCATTAATAATGATCCAGATGTTTAGAAATATCTGATAGGACTCAACCCCTAAGTGATGAGCAGCTATTTATAAAGATACCTGCTAATTGTTTAATAATAAATGCGATGACAAAGTTGATGTGAAATGCTGCCTATGTCATTAAAAGTGTGTGGAGTAAAAGCATTGCTGAGAGACCGGGGCTGTTGCAGGATTGAACTGTAAATATTGTTACTTCCATTTCTCTTTCCCCATTCACGGTACCTTTGATTTACTATTTCAAAGTGTGATATTTAATACTGACTTTAGGATGGGGTGTTTGGGAAGATGGTTGGCCTTGCTTTGCTGAGAGGTTTGCCTGGCCTGGGAGAAGTTAAAAACAACTTATCTTCATGGCTAGTTTGGCAAATGTCATTTTTTATTGCTTTCCCGTGGCACAGGGTGTGTCCAAGATGGGTTTTTGGTCTGTTTTCTGCTTTTCTTGTGAGCGGGTTCCTCGCTGCCGCCCGCATCAGCAGCTCCAATCGGCGCTGTGGGTCCCCACAATGTTGGGGAGTTATTAAAAACCTTTCACGCTTCTTTTGGCTTCTTTTGGGTTTGATTTTTTAATATTTTTTTTGGTCTGTTTGGTTTTTATTTTTCCATCCCAGCCAGGTTGGGAGGACATGAAGCCAAGGGAACAAAATGGCCACACTCGGCCATTTTGTGCCAACGCCGCCGTTCCAGGGAGTCGGGGCCGGTTCTGCCCCAGCTCCAGGAGGCTGAAAATCCTCTTGGAAACTCGGGGTCCTGATTTCCCACTGAGAAGCCTTCCCTGTCCCCGGCACGTTTTGGCACCGACACGGGACTGCGGCTTCACAAAGGCTGAAAGCGGTGTCAGCTTTTAAAGCAGAGACTTTGTTGCTTTATGGTTTCCTCCTCCCCCCTCCTCCATTTCATTCAGTGCTCCTTAATAAACCAGAGCAGCTCCTCAAAGCTTCGGAGCCTTTCCAGCTCCTCTCCGAGGTGGGCTCCTTTTAGATGCAGACGCTTGGCCATGCTCAGGAATCTCTGGCGTGAAGATGCTTCAAAATTTGGGGGGCACCATCTTGGGTTTTCTGCTGGGGTCATCACAAGCCACCCCGAGCCCCCATAAATGAGGAGCAGTTTAGGTCACCTCTTGATCCCAAAAACAAGTCTGAAAGCTGGACTGGAAATGCCATTTTTATTCCAGCCTGGAGGATCTTGCTGTGAAGAAACATACCCTGTACCTGCCAATTTTCCTCACCCCTCCAAGCACCTGTAGACAGTGGGACCCTATAGTGACTCACTCTGCACAGGGACCTTCATGCTTGCAGAAACCAATCAAGTGTTTTCACAAAAATCAAATTTGATCAATACTGAGGGATCTATATGAATCTGGAAAGTGAAAATTACAGGGCTACTGCCTTAAGGTGTGCACAGAAAATGGTGTTTTTCAAAGAGGTCCCGTTCTCGGCAATCAACTATCCAAAAATCTTCCAAAACTGAGTTTAATCTCAGAATGCAGTGAGAGGCTTTGGGTGTGGGCCTCTGGCCTCTACAGACCCTGCTGGATATTTTATCCAGAATTTTGCATAGCTACATCACATCCAGGCAAATTTGGGCACATCTCCTTCCTTCCCCATCTTTTGTCTTGATGGTTTAGACCTTGGGCCATGAGGAGAGGGAATTCCTGTCATTGCAATTTGTGTAGGACAAACAAGTGTGACAGCGATACTAAGGATAGGATGCTCTTAGTCATCCTTACTGGGCATAAAAAAATCCCCATTTGATCCGTAAATCCTCCTGTTTGACTCCATAAATCCTCCTGTTTGACTCCTTTCTTCACAGATCCTGCTAAAATCAGGATTCCAGAGTCAGCAGCTGGGTATTCCCAAAACCTTTACTCATTAAGACAATTATTATAATTAAGTCTTCTGTTTTCAGGTTTACTTGTAGAAATCAGAAGGGATTTTTTTTTCTCTCCATGTATAATTACATCTATGTGAACTCAGAGTTATTTAATGTAGTTTCCCACCAGCAGTTTGAGATTGGCCCAAATGCCTGTTGTCTGCAATGGTATCAAGAGTGACCTTTTAAATGCCTGCCTGATACATCTGATTTATGTGCTTAAAGTAATATAAGCAACCAGATAGGGCATCAGGAAAAATTGTTCCTCCAGGTCAGTTGCTAAAAGTCTCTTTGGAGAAGATGAGCATCCTCTGCTTCTATGCATCACCTAGGAATCATCTGGACACCCTCCCAGTCCCCAACCAGCGCAGCATCCATTGGCTTTCTTGCTACCCTTCTGCTCGATGCTTGTGGCAGCAGCTTAATTTTTGGGAAGCTGAAACATTTTAGTCTAAACTAACCCTTCAGTCCCCAAGGAGCTGAGCAGTGACAGACCTGACGGACCTTTGGGCCTGGCTGTAACCTCACCGAAGCTCTGGCTGGTGTTGCATGTGCTGAGGAGGGCCGTGCAACCCCTGTGCATCACTTTCTATGCTGATAAAAACAGGAGAAATGGCATTTCCCATCAGGAGCCTGTTTGGGATGCACTTGGCACCGGGGATGGGCCGGGTGCTTCAATGCTGTAGGAACCAGTCCTGCCACGATGGGTTTCTGACATTGTTCATACCCTGTCACACCAGGAGAGGCCTGGGCCAGATGGTCCAGCACAGTGGGTCATTCCCTGCGAAGGATCAGTTTGTCAAAGGAAATTAAGAGAATTACCTGGACTGTGTTGAATGCCAGTGAGGAGCGCCCGTGGAGAGCTCTGGAAGAGGGCACTTCCCAAACCTTGCTGCAGAGATACCCTTGTACCCGAGGCCATCCTAAACTCTCACAAGGATTCCAGCTCCAGCAGTTCACCAAAGCTTTGGGAATATTTAGGCTGTTGCCTAGTAGCTGCAGAAGCACAAAGGATTAGGCAGCTTTTATCCCTTTGGAGACTTCTGCCTGAGCCCCCTCCTCTCCCACCACAGCACTCGGCAGACACTTGTGAAGGTTGGGGACATCTCCTGCTGAGCTCTCATGGGAAGTTGTCCTTTGGGTCTGTGCTGGGCTGCACATGCAGCCTGCTTGGCCTGGCTCCCTCGTCGTTAGGGCTTCCTTTAATCTCCAAGGGGAATTCTTTCTCCTTGCAAAAGAACCTCACGCGTTTCTTTCAAACTACCAGATTAATACCTCGCCTCTGTATTTGGGTGTGCAGAGAATGAAGAAGCCTCAGAAGGTGAGCCAAGGGCTTGGGGGGAAGCCAGTCTGTCTCGGATCCATGCTAATACTGCCTGGCTGGGCTGGAGCATTAGAGGGACAGCACGGCTGCATGTTGCACTCATTTGTTTAGGAAATAAGATCTGCCTTGATGTACTCAATACCATTACATTTGCAGCCTAAAAGCTTCCTTGTACTCAGTTATTTCTAATCTGCTCAATTCCCTGGAGTGCACAGCAGCTAAATTGATGGATTCTCTTATGTGGTCTGGCAGGTTTGTTCTAGATACGCTGTGTGTTCAGGAGGTGAGGTCAGCCTGGCTGGGTGTGCTTGGCGCTGCTGCAGCTTCCCGAGAGCTCTGCTATCTCCGTGTGTAGCCCGGTGTTCCAAGGGCAGGGCTGCTGCTTCTGTGCACCCTTGGGTGCATGAGGTCTGCAGCCAGTGTGATTGCCAAGCACGAGGTATAGTCTAAGTGGACTGAAGGAGGTTCGAAGAAGGAGAAGGAGCTCCAGGACAAGGTTGGATATGACTCCTCTTCCCTGACATCAAGAATTCTGATTTTTCATGCATTTCTCTTCACAGGATCTGCGGAGCAGCTGACGCCTGTTTAAGGCTCATCGCAGTGCCTGGATAAGGAGCATCTCAGTGCCTTAGGCTGCCACGGTCCCAAGCTGTCCTTGAGGCTGAGGTAGTAGATTGAATAGTTGTGGAGTCCGGTCCTCCCTCTGAGCTAACTATACAATCTACTGTCTTTCCTAAGGAGACAGTCAGGTCTTCAGGTCTCCTCATCCACTTCTACACCAGGTGTGGGGGCAGGGGGTGCAAGTAAAGCAAATCCGTGCCCGTGATCCGTCTGTTGTGCTCTGTGGAGGTGAGGTAGTAGGTTGTATAGTTTGGTGGGAGGGATTTGATCCCATTTCAGGTGATAACTATACAGTCTATTGCCTTCCTTAAAGAGCAGCAAAACCACCGGAGGAGCTCCTGAGGCATCGCTTCTTTTGTTGAGGATCCAAGAACGCAGCGTGGCATTGTTAAACAACTCAGTGGGTGTTTCTCTTACAGCATCCAGAATTGCATTCTTCCAGGAATTGCTTCATGCCTCAGGCACTGGAGCATGGAGCCACCTGCTTCCAGAGAACCCACCTCTCTTTAAGGTGCGAGAGAACCAGGGAAATGAGTCTGCGCAGCAGCTCCCAGTGTTCAATTCTGTTCTTTTTTTGCAGGAGATGGGCTCAAGTTGTAAAGTGTTTAAGTGTGTTGGTCTTTTCTGGTCTGTCCTCAGGTCTGGAGGGGAGCAGATACTTTTGTATAAATGGGACAGATCTGAGCTCATGATTTAATTTTCTTGTGCCCGATTCTGAAGTTTGGGTTCAGAACCAGACCCAAGGGCAAGCTTAGCCTGTGGACTCGGAGCCCTGGGAGCTGATCAGATTTGGCCGGTTGGCCCCTGCTCAGGAAGTGCATTTTGTTTTGGACAAGTTCCCAGCCTGTCCCATGGAACAGAGTTAGAGGGTGGTTCTTTCTGAGCTGATAATCCCTATCAACTGAACTCACTCACATGCAAACCCTGGCGGGGAAGTTTAGGGCTCCTGGGTATTTACATAGGATGAGCCAATGATTCAGACTAAAAGCTCGTCCTAAAGTGGAGACAGGTAGGGAAGAGCCACGAGCCAAAAGGGAGCAAGTTCTAATCCTTCTGGGTTCTCCCAGGCACCATCACCTGACAACAGACATGCGAGAAGTCGTCACGCTTCAGAGCTCTGGCCCTTGGCAAGGGACAGGGAATTGTTAATTCTCTTTCTTAGGAGCAGATGGGACTATCCCTCTGCCATTTTCCAGAGTAAATAGGATCAAGACCACGAGTGGAGCTGTAACACGATCAGGGCTGCACCAGGAAGGACATTTCAGGCCATTATCACGACCATCTCACTGCCAGGGAGACGCGTGAGATCCGAGACACAGGGGAGCGAGGGCAAGCAGAGGACACCTTCTCAGATGAAGTGGGGGGAGAGAGCAAAGAGAAATTGGAGCCCTCAAATTTCACCCTGAGCAAAGGCACAGGGAGAGCCAGACCCGGCTGCTTGGGCTGTGGGAGTCCCCGGAATGAAGCAGCTCATTTCAGGCTCCTCTGCTGGGACAGGGCGTAGCTGCAGCGAGGCTGGGACGCAGCTGGTGGGTGGAGATGCTGCAGTTCCAAGCGGCGAAGGAATGCAGCCCTCTCTCCATAAATCTGGCTTTTCAGCAGTCCTGGCGACTTGCTGTGCAAAACTACAGCTTGGTCCTCTGAGCTGCATTATTATCCTCCAGCTGCTTGCTCAGGGGCAGGGCTCCCGCCCGCAGATCACTTGGAAGGTACCAAAATAGCACCACAAGCATGGGAACACGGCGGCATATCCACTTCATCTGGAGAGGTGTCCCCTGGAAAAGAGCTAATCCCATGCGTCCCAGATGGAATCTGTTCAATCCCCCTCCATGGCACTGATACTCATGCAGAGAATCTCAAGCAGTGGAGCTGTGTGAGCTGGAAGCCATGAATAAAATATTACTGGAGATACTCTCTTGTGAAAATAAACTTGGTTTGGCTTTTTAAAAACAGAGTCTTTTTATTGCCCTGAAGTGAGCTTGGCTGGTGAACTGGGACCTTGAGAGGGGTGGCCACTGTTCCTGATGGACGAAAATGCTGGGTGTGAAAGGGAAGCCACAGGATGAGGATGTGGGGCAGACTGAGTTGGCCAAGCAGCTGAGACCATCTGTTTTGGCTGTCAGCAGGTGCTTTCCTGACACAAATTTTCGGCACAAATCCTACATGAAGCCCAACCTGCTTCCTCACCCTCAGTCAGCTCAAGGGCTGCAAGTTGGGCTTCCCTCTGCTCTGGATAGTCCTTGCTGTAAACATGTTTATAATGGTGATACCAGCAAGAGGACAACACAGGGACTTCCAGGGTCCACTAACCCAAATAAATCCCATCAAGGGCTAAGAAACCAGCCCAGATAATATTTAATTACTCCGGTGCTTCCTGGCACAAAGGAAAGGGCAGCTTTGCCCAGGGGGAGGGTGAGCAGGCTGGCTGAGCTTACACCCATGGATATGTGGGACACCCACCTGACTCACTGGCCTGGATCCCACAGCACGTGGCACTGGGGCAGCCACGTCATCCCTGACCACAGTGGCAGGGAGGGACAACACCTTCTTTTAGCAAAAATCAGCCAGGAAGCAACATCAAGAAAGGTGGGTCCCCCTCACAACACCGTGGGAATGAGAGCACTTTCAGCCCAAACACTCTGAGGGGATACTTGGCAGCTGGATGAACCTGCCAGCAGCATAACCCCAAATGCAAATCCCCCAGGAGGGTGGATGTGCTCACCCCAGCCTTTCTGACCCACTGCACTCACAGGGAGATTCAGGAGCTGAAGCAAAGGAAGCTCCTCTCACTCAACCAGCAGCAAACACCTCCCTGTCCTTGCTGGAAACAGACCCCAGGGATGGAGGGAACCAAGCAGGTGAGGTTCATAAAGAAGCCAGGCCTCATAAACACCACAAATCCCACCATTTAACCCAAGTCACCCCACAAGGTCAATGCCTTCTCCTCCTCCCACCACACAGAGCCACAGGCCTGTAAGGACCTGGCAGAATCTTTGCCAGGGTCACCCCAGTGCCAGAGCACCCTTTCTGCCAAGCCCAGCAATGGAGTGCAAATGCTGCAAAGGTCTCCCTCGAATGTTTTGTGTCCTCCCCTGTGCACCACACCAAACCCTGCCCTTGCCTAAACCCCCAAATTTAGGATGAAGCCAAACCCCCGCAAATGCCTGTGTGGGCAGGCTCAGCCCCGCTGTCCCGGGAGCAGGGCAAGAGGAAAGCGGATTTCCTTCTGGGTTGGAGTTTTCTGCTGCAAGGAACTCTATAAATAGGTCCTTGCACAACAGCCGGTCTCCACAGGTCAAAACCTTCAGGAAAACAAAACTCAAGAGTTTTCACAAGGTTCATAGCCCCACACCACTGATAAAACACATAAATCCTGGAATTATGTTGGTGGCTGTTAATCAGCAGCACCGCTGTGCCTCGATGGCTCTCAGCAGGGTGGGGGATCCAGCACTGCGAAAAATCAGGGCTTGCCCGAGTGCCCCGATCTTGCTGGGAGGAGAAATGTTGTTCTGCTCTGTGCATTGTTTCCTGGGAATTTCTAGGGAATGTTACACTGTCCTTCACCCAGATGCAAAACCAGACGAGGTCCTGAAATGCTCTCCCAGCTCCAACCCCTCTCCCCTCACACGGGTGAGGAGCAGCCTCTCGGGCTGTGTTTTTATCATCTGTCCATAACCCAGGGATGGATTTTTTTCCCCTAAAGCAGCTCAGTAGCTCCCAGAGCGTGCAGCAGCCACGGCACCTGGGCACGAGGTTATTTTTAATCTGATTCTTAACTACATCTGAAGCTGGCGATTAAATAAAGCTCTGAACTCCGGGCAGGGTCTGCGGGGCGAGTTGAGCTGCCCAGTTCTCAGCGGTGCCTCTCCCAGTGCCATCTGCTGGTCACTGCCTGGCTGGGCTGGACGGGCCCGTGACCCCAGAACACCCCGCAGGCAGCTGGGTTCCTGCAGGACAGCTGGTGCTGCTGGGCTCCTGCAGCAGGGTTTCGGGAGACGGGAAATGGGGAGCTGCAGGGCAGCTTTGCTGGGAGAAGCAGGGGCAGGAGGGTGGGGAAAAGCAAAAGGCAAAGTCAGATACCAGCGTCGCTCCAGTGCTGAGATTCTGCCTTGCGAGGCCCTTTTCCCTCATGCTGCTCCCAGATGGGTGTTCTGAGGTAAAAATGCTGCAAAAACACAGAATCTGGGGACTTACGCTTGTATTTAACTTTCTTCTGTGCTGCGAAGGTGAAATTGTGTGTGTTTAGGGTGTGAGAGGCTTGTGCTGGGCTTCCTAAAACAGGGAACCAGAAGAGCTCTGGCCCTAGTTTTTATTTCTTTTTTTGCTCTGAGTTCTTTTTCTCTTGCTTTCCTTGCCCAAAAATTCCTGGTGGGGATGCATTTTTGCTTTACACTCAGCTGGATGCTCAAGAAAAATTCCCTACGTCATCCTCAATCCCTGTGTCCTCTTGCTGCTGTTACACAGGTTTAAAAACATTAAGTTACACCTTTACAAAAAGCAGCACATGGATGCTTTTGGAAAGCCAAAAAACCCTTCAGGACCCACAGCAGTCACATTGTCTTTTAGTAATTCTATGTAAGCACGCAATTAAGAGCATTTTACAGGTATAATAAATGGCTCCCCGGTGTCCAGATCCCCCAGTGAGACACTGCACAGACTTCCACAAGAGGATTTATTCAGTGCATGCTCTGGGGATGCACAGGACAGAGCAGCAGTGGAGGATATGAATAATGGCCTTCAGGTCATCCTTCACCTCATGGGTAAGAAATGAAAGGTTGCAGTGACCAGAGAAGGGGCTGTATCTCCCTGTTCTCTTCCTTCCCCCAGTCTGCAAAGCTTGTCACATATTTAACACACCTGACTGGGAATCCTCAGGTGAAGGGAGGAGAGATGTGGGGTAACAAAACACAGTGTCCCAGACAATGCCAGCGGTCCTGCAACAGGCCCAGGAGCCACCAATAACCTCTAACAGCGTCACTTGAATCTCTGGAGCTCAGATTGTACCGACACACGTGGGGACTTGTTCTCCCTGACCACACACGCACAAGTTACACGTCAAGAGGAATCTGTATCTAAATTCAAATACACTGAAATTATGCAAAGAATGAAGCCATGCAGGGAGAAGCTACGTGAAGGAGCTGGTGGCTGCTCTCAGCTCTGAAGGTTTCTCTTCTGTGCGTGCACACAGGTGCAGGCACACGCGTAAAATAAATCCATGGCACTGGAGCAACTGAGGAATGGGACATGTGCCAGAGAGCAGGAGAGAGGGAGGAGGCAAGGGTTGCAGAGAGTGTGGAGGAGAGGGGAAAACAGCTGAGTAGTACTGACCAGAGCTACACCAGAACCAGGAGGAAACAGAAATCCTCCACTCTTTTTGGACAAGAAGGGAAAGAGGTAAAACTTGTCCAAAACTGAAAGTAACGCACTGGGAGGGAAAAGAGCACTTCTGCTGGAAACTCGTCCTGACAAAGACCAAGCTCAACCACCATGTCTCATCTGCAAACACCAAAGCCAACCACCGTGTCTCATTGCCCCTTGGTTTCCCAGTCACCCTGCTGTCCCCGGGGTCACGCTGTGGCGGGGCCTGCCGGCCACACGAGCGGGTGGATGGGTGGGGAGCTCAACACTTCCAGCCTGGAAATGGAAGAGAAGCCAGGAAAAAGGAGAAGCGTCCAAGGTCACCAGCATTATGGCAAACACCCTCCTGCCCTCGGGTCTCCTCGGGAAGGGGACCAAGTTCTCCAGGACTGCCGGCTGCCCTTGGCTCACCGGGGCTGCAGCAGAGAAGGCAGCGTAAGGAGGGAGCGTGTGAATTGTCCAAGGAGTCTCCTGAGCCTACCAGCGTTGTGGAACAACCAGCGCTGACAAAAGCCTTGGTGAGGGGTGCAGGGACAGCTGAGGAAGACCCTTCAGAGCAGAAGGCCCACCAGGATGGCACTGGGGAGGAGGAAGAGCGAAAGCCCCAAGCAGGTACTGGGGGCTCCATCTTTGGGTGGATCCACATTTGTCTGGTCCGAGTTTGTCTCCAATTCTTCTGTGTCCAGGGCACCTGCTGGAAGAAGAGAGGAAAATGTGGAGTTAGAGGGGAAGATCTGGCAGAAGAGAAACTCCCACTCATGCAGGTGTGCCATGATGTGCCCCGAGGCACCGTGAGGCAGCAGAGCTCTGGTCCAGGGAAGCTGTGCGTTAGTGGGAGCAGGCTGTGAACAGGACCATGCTTCAGGGACAGGACATCCAACCAGCCCCTCAGGGTTAGAGCAGAAAGTGAGGAAAAGGCTTGGTGCCACATACAAGAGGAGGATCCAAAGGACCAGTCTGACACTGCTCCTCCCAAGCCCTCTCCATGCTGCTTGGGGATCTCTGAATGTCCAAGTGTCCATGCCAGGACATACTCCACATTTGCCTTACCTGAGAGGGAGGTCTGGAAATGGGGGCTCAGCCCTTTTTTGTCTTTGGAGGATGATGTTAAGCGCAAGAACGTGGGCTCTTCAGGGCTGAGGACCACTGACTTGGAGGGGGTTATGAGCTCAGCTCTATTGAAACCTAACTTCGTCTCTGGAACAACTTGGCTGAGGGATGGAGATGGACTGGAAAAGGCTGATTTCTCTTTCCTGTCCTCTTTGACACCTTTCTTTGTTTCTGGGACTGATCTGGGGCTGAAGGCTGTGCCCATGCTTTCTAATAAGGCTGGATCTTCTGTAGTGAAGGAGCTAAGAGGCTCTCCAGTGTCTATCTCTGGAGATACGTTATAATCTGGGTCTAATGTGGGCTCAAAGGAAGCAGTGATCCTTGTTGCCTCAGTAGGATCAGGTCTTTCTGGTTCTGGCTTTGTGGTTGTGGCAGTTTTCGGTTGTGTCTTTGCTGTTGTGGCAGGTGCTGGTGTTGTAGCAGCACGTATTGGTTTGGCTGTAGTGGTGGAAGATGCTGGTGTGGTAGGTGTTTGCTTGGCTGTGGCTGTAGCAGGTTTTTGCTTAGCCATGGTTGGGGTGGGTTTTGGTGTGGTGGGTGTTGGCTTGGCCATGGTTGTGGTTGGTTTTGGCTTGGTGGTAGTGGTGGTAGTGGTGGGGTTTGGTGTGGTGGGTGTTGGCTTGGTGGTAGTGGTGGTTGTGGTGAGGTTTGGTGTGGTGGGTGTTGGTTTGGTGGTTGTGGTGGGTTTTGGTGTAGTGGGTGTTGGCTTGGTGGTTGTGGTGAGGTTTGGT
>VZTD01003339.1:957542-1070629 GCA_013397725.1 Rhagologus leucostigma | reverse complement strand
CGTACAATTTGGGGTTGGACACCAGCGGGCCCCCTCTGAACCTGGGCTCTTTGGCACCCCGGCCACAACAGCTGTTGGTTCAGCCAATGCAACATTTATGTCATATAAACTTCCTGCATATAATGAAGGTTTACATAGTAAGACATTTAGCAATCTTACAGAACCTTTTTGTAGTTATTTCACTATGTCTCTTAGTCCACTATATCTTAGGTGCATTCGACTAAACTGTAATTCCATGGAGCAAAACGATTTCAGATGACCACTAAGTCACATCTGCAAGATCCCTGTCTCTTACTATGCTTGCACAGAAAACCCCAGTCTTCTGTTATCTGTTGGACTTCCTGTCAATGCTTTAACCTGCATGCAAAAATGGTACTTTACCACATTTTGTTAATCTGTACCACATGTCAACCTATTACAAGCACTTGCTTTAGTAGAGCAACATTTTCAGAACAATATTTTGACATCCATTTAGACATGAAAAGGTTTCATCACCAACAGTGACTTATGGTGTTAAGATTCTGTGAGAGACAAGAGACTTAGAATCTTCAAAGGAAAACAGACATTGAATTCTACAGGAGGTAATTGTCATTGATTGTGCCTCAAAATTCTGTTTCAGACTGTAGGGCTCTGGTATACCAGAAAGGGTGAGAGTAAAGCCTTATGAACAAAATCTACAAATATGTTGGCAGGATTTTTTAGGTGCTGAATAAGTTAGAAATTATGAGAGTCTTAAGCCTACTGTGGATGTACCATCACAGACTTTTCCACAGAAATAACAAGGAATTTTATTCCATGTCTCCAAAATGTCTTCGAAATTCCTTTAATTTGTTGTGATAGTTCAATACATTTGGTCATCTTCTTGCGTTCAAACTACTTGGGAAATTTGAGCTGAATTCCCACAACATTTCAGCTACTATGAAACATCATTTTTTCAAGAGATAAATGAAAAAAAAAGTATTCATGCTTTATCAAGTTCACGTTAAGAAATATTAACCATGTAACACACCAGGAATAGATGTCTTGCCTTTCATTACCTGATTAGCCCCAGAGGAGTGCTAAATGAATCTGAGATGTGTCTTTTCCAGAGGTATGGTGGACGATATTTCTGAGAACAGTGTGGAGAATCATGGAGAGTGTACTCAAAACTTCCTTATGTTTTGAACTGGATGGATTCTCTATCCCTTCCAATAAATGCCAGGTTTAAAAGCCCCAGCGTTCTTTTCCAAATGTTTATCTTTGAACACGCGTAACCCAAACACATATAACCATGGCTATGCATCACAAGGCAGCCTTAGAAATTTGCTGTTATATAAAGATTATGTCTTAAAAATACGTACGGTTTGCTTCCTTATCAGTCTGCCTGCTCATTAAGTAGCAGCAATTTGGGGACAGAAAGAGGATGTTTTGATTCAAAAAGTTATTGTCTTATGGAAAGATTTGGATTTCATATACTCATGGCCAAAGAGCCTATTTTCCTAAACTTCACCAAATTTATTTTCCTATCTGTGGTTTATTTTTAAATTCAGATTATATTTAAGATTAGAGAAAAAATTGAATATTATTTTTGAACAAATGGAAAATCTGCTGGGGACATTTTTCATAAATGTGTATAAGTAAAAAGAATATATATATGCACTGAGTGATACAATTTTGTAAATTTATATAATCTATAGGCTCTTGATCTTTTAGGGAAAAACAAATCTTATGTTTAGTACAAAGAAGTTGTGAGTTAGATATTAAAGACCAAACCAACGGATAAGTGATATCATAAGTGAATAGATATTATTAATTTGGTAATAGCTCTGTTAAATAAACCTGCTAAACTGAGTCCTCCCTAGCATGGGTGTCACTGTCCTACATAAAGCAGGCCGCCTGTTCTCACAACTTAATGGGTCACTCAGCCTGCACAGTGGGACAGTGATTGTGACTGGTGTCCTTAGGGTTACATAACACTTAGGCTTTAGCTCCTGTGTTTCTCTACTTTATTAGAAATTACCACAAATACTAAGAAAACCACCATTATTTAGTATACCTATGATTAATAAAGTAAATATATATCTATATATATATATAAATCTATTACCAATTATTAGAGGTACTCAGTAATACAGGAACACTCAATAATAGCATCAACCAGTACACTTATAATAGTACAGGTTACTACAAACTTACCACCATCAATTTTTTATCAATAGTCTGAGAGCAGATTTGTTCACAATAAAATACTTCTATGTATGTATATGGTACCAGGCACAGTAAACAGAATCCAGATGGGGGCCAAAGCATCTCAAAGGGAAGGAAAAACCAAGCTGATCCCGGAAGTGGACCCAGAGGAGGACAAACAAATAAAATTGTCTCACTTTGAAGTGATCTGAGTCACAGAGTTTGGAGTCAGACAGGCACCATAGCAAGTGTCCAGAATCTGGACAGAGATTCGTGCAGAGAGCTCAGACTGTTGGAGAGAAGGAAAACTGCACACACTAGGAGAAGTTCTCAGAAAAACTCTGTTCTGAATAAAAAAGTGGTCATTTTTTATCATAGACATATAAGAGGGTTTAGGACACCATCATTTAAAGGCATACAACAGATTTTGTTAATTTAACTTCGGACATCCAGCAGATAATGATATTTTTTTCTAACCTCTTGGACAAGTTTTTGAGTTTCCAGGCTGTTTTTCTGGTTTTGCAGTTTAGAATAACCAATGTCAGCTACTAATTCTTATTTTCCTAGGACATTTTTAGCTCTTCAGGTGATGAGTAGCCATTATGCTTCTTATCCATGATGTCTCATAACGTGTCCGGTTTCCAGGCAGATAATTGACAGAAACTGACAAACAGGACTAGATTGTTGGTGAAGTACAAATGGGTTAGAATCAAACTTAGCTTTCTCACAGCTGTGCTCACTCTGCCTTGTTTGGTAGAGTAAATGCAGCATACCTTACTTTTATAATTGAAGTCAGCAGATATGCCGCTGAGTACAGAAAAGGACACAATCATTGAATAATAAAGTCTTGTCTTATAATCACTTTTCACAGTAGTGACACATGTTAAGCACAGAAACAGAACTTAAAGGGGTTTCTAGTGAAAGTCAGCCGTGAAGGGCACTGAACTTCAAGGGTGTGATTGCAAACTCAAAGGCAGTGCATACAGGACTCAGGAATAATCTGGGACTTTTGGATCTGAACCCAAAGCAAAACCTGGCTTTTGATATTTCTCTTTCATCTATGCCTCTTATTTGCGGTTTCTCATATAAATGAGTGCACTGAGAGAGTGTTTCTCAGCATGGAAATCTTCCAGGTAGGCCATACAATACAATCCTCCTTCTCCACAGCAAGTTCCCATAACAGAAGATGCAACAGTGGAAAATGAAAAACTGCCTTCTAGAAAAGGACTAATACATAAAGGAACAACCAGTAAAACTAGAAAAAGTCAGCTATGCTGAAAGAATGACCCCATATCAGGGAAATGGCCAGCAATAAATCAATAACAGGTGCTGCAAATGGAATTAAAAGTGCAGCCCTCTATGTGATCTGTCAACAACCAGACAGCCAAATTTGGCAGCTTAGACCAGATGACCCATTGTAGTCTCTTCCAACCTTACCCATTCTGTGATTCTGTGATTCAGGAGCTACTAAGATTCTTGTTTGCAAGCAGGAAAACCAAGCATGACTTGAACCCAAAAGAGGTACTCTGGGTGTAGGAAATAAACAAAAATAAATTACTGCTTAAGACATGAAAAGTTCATTATTATTGTCCACTAATTACAGACAGAGAAGGAGAGCATCTGTTTTCATACAACCTTACCAGAAGCTTTTCCTTCTTTTGTAAATACTGGGGGGGGGGAATCAATTGAGCATTTGAAGATGTCAAAATGGCTGTAGCTGTTACAAGGACAGCTACATTACTTGCTGATAAAGCCCCTTAGTTTTTGTCATCCAAAGGAGAAGGAATAATGAACTGCCTCTTGAAGATCCATGGAATACCTTGCAGAGCTTCACATCTGACAGCCAACCTCACCAGCACGGACAGAACACCATCTCACCAAATGGCCACTGGCCATGTGAAGGGGCACACAGGAGTGTGTTGTCCCTGCTCTGATCCTTTCCATCCCTCCAGTGTCCTTCTCTGGAGGATTTCAGGTGGGCTTAGTGTAACATCATTCCCACCAAGTACATGCGCATTGGCAAGGCAGACCAGTCTGTGCAGAAGCCAATGGCTATAGCAGGGAGGTCAGGAAAGTTGCTTGCAAGCAGCTCCAAGAAGAAATTAAAAATTACTATAATTAGTTGGTGCCTAGCCTCTGGGTTAGTGCAAATAATTTTACTGTCTCACAAAACAGCTCCATGCATTTTCTTTAAACTTCTGTGTATTACACAGCATTTAATTTAAAAAAAATCACAAGAATCAACAGAGTTTTAGATATATATACAGATTAATTCCCTTAATACCTAAGTTGCCTTAAATGATTCAGAGAAAAGCAGAATTTAGGAAAGAAAAACAATACTTAATACAGATGACATGGGGTTAGAGATTCAGCAAAATTCTAGTAGAAGTGCTGTAGAAGTAAAAATATAGTTTCTTCCTTGAAAAACCTACCAAACAAAAAATCAGTGGAGAAATACCATGTCAATGCAGTCTCCCTCACACAATTATATATTTCGAGGACAATTTCACTCTTCTAAAATAGCAATTCTTACATTTCCTAAATAAATGCTCTTAGGCCATGTGGTCTGATCAATTCTTCTCACAGTTTCAAAGAAAACTACTGCCAAAACCCTAGCTTTTTCTCTAAGTCCTACTTTTATCAATATTACTGTATATCTAGAGTTAAACGGCATGCATGTACACATATCTGCCTCCATACTAAAAAAACCTGCTAGGTGTGTAATGAAAAAGAAAACAAAAACCTCAAATATTCATAATTCAATGCTTATAATCTGTGAGAATCGTGCTGTCATGCTCCTTATGTAAGAAAGAAAATTTTATTACAAATGAAACGTTTTTCCCTAACTGTGAAGACAACCAAAACAATTGATGTTGCATCTTATTTTCAGCAGATGAAAGAAAATAGGTAAGCCATTTGAACTCATTTCCTGCAGTGTCTCAAGGGTTTTTTTGCCAGAAGCTTTAGGGACTTTTTGCTTAGGCAGCAAAGGATGGACTTCTCTTGCAGCTAAATTTTGGTATTAAAATCCTAGCAAGAAACCAGGATTTTTTTGCATGCATCCATTCTTAAAGGTTCTGGTGAAAGAGGCAGAAGAGGGAATTTCACATTTGATACTAAATATATTCAAACAGCAAAAGTAAAGAATTACAATGTTCTTGAATTTATCCTAATCAATACCTCCAGAAACTTTCATGTGCCTATTTTACCACTTATTAGAATTCCTGTCAAATTTAAAACTAATTCAAGTCAGCCTTGCTACAAACAGAGCTGACTGGAAAAACGTCGTTTTAATGTTAATCTGGTGTTTATTCAGACACTTCGGATTTTCTACTTCCAATAGCTTTTCATTTCATCAAACAAAAAAAAATAAAAAAAGGCTAAGCCAACAAAAAAAATCTTTCCTATATTTTGCTGCGTTTTACCATTTTCCATGATGGCAACTTTGTCATTAACATCTGTATTTCAATAAGCATAACAAATTAAATAACAAATACATTTTTGTGTGTAAACGGCTATGGATTAGATCCCTCATATTTTAATTTAAACAGAGATTATGAGAATTTAAGTCAATTGTCAAAGGAATCTGGCACTCACTCAAGTAAATACTGTTTCCCTAAAACAGTTGATCTCAAAACAGTGGAGCAAAACCACTCACGTCAGTAAGCTTATTTTTTTAACCTCCAGGGGAGGAAAAACTAAAAAGTGTTTTCCAACACAATAAATTTGACTGACTCTGTAAAGTTAGGATTCATCCCTACAGACTTTGGTTTTCCTTTTTTGTTTAGTTACATACAAAACTGAGGCATATTTGTCTTTTTATATGCTTGTCAAATTCGAGCATCACACTGGAATTCAGTGATGCTGACCATAACAAATAAAAGCCCATCTCCCTATTGTTCTGTAAGCCTATAAACCCTTTAAAGCACAGTCCATCAACATACCTCAAATGAAATAAAATCAGGTATTTCTACTGAATGTTGCTGCTGTGCTTCTGATCAAAATTCACCATCCTTCCTGTGAGAAAGAAAGGAGCAACATTATACATGGAAAAGCAGAAAAAAAAATCAAAAACCTAGAGAATAAAGAAGCAAACTAAAAGAAAAAATGGTATTTTATCATACCGAAAGAAAGTGACATTTACTGGTGAAAAGAAACTGCCTTGGCTAAACATTTTGTCTGTATCAAAAACTCGGTAATGAAATGATAGGATTTTAACCATTATTTTTATTTAAAAGAATCACTTTATGAGCACCCAGTGATTGTTACTAGTTTTAAACACATCAACAGCTGCTGTCCATACTTTTTTTCAAGGAAGATGTTACCATGCCATGGACGCAGATGAAGTAACAGCACATCATTTCATACCACCACGAATGAATAGTCATCCTTATGACTAATAATATTCTTTAACTCCACACTGAAAACCTTCTTACACTGCATGCAGACTCAGAGCGTTCACACAATAGACAAAAATTCACGTTTTCACTGAAAGAGCAATTTCTTTCCTGTCCAGGAATACTGCATTGCTGGAAATTACTTGCTGCCTCTCAACTGCCTCTGTATTTCTGTGCCGGTTTGGCCAAAATCTAGTAATATAGCCCCTGAGAGGAAACCAGGTTACAACCACCCTTCCCCCCCACAGGGTTCGGGAAAAAAAGGAAATTTTTCCTCGAAGGAAAGTGAAAGAGATAAAAACTATTTATTTTAACAAACACACAGGAAAAGGATAATGATGCTAAATAATGAATTAAAACCCTCGCTATAGAGAGAAACCTGGGAAGATTTCAGAGTCCTTCTGTAGGTGTGGTCTCTCTCCTCCTCGGAGCTGGTCGGTGAGGGCGCGGGCCCAGCCCCGGGCCTCGGAGAGAAAATTCTCCTGATGTGTTCTGATGTTGTTGAAACAGTTCAGAAGAGAAGAAGGGAAAAAACCAAAGTCCCAGGAAACAAAATTCAGCTCTCCGTCTCACGCCAAGAGGGAAAAAAAACCCAGCTGGCTGAAGAAAAAGCAAGCAGGGTGCTCCCTCCGTGCTATCCGCAGGCAGACAACACTGAGGAGTGTAATCTCTGTGTCCTTGAGAAGCTGCTTTGGAAAGTTCGTTTGTTTTTTTTTTTCTTTTGTCAAGCTCAGTTTAAAGGCACAGAAAAGGCACAATATTACTTTTTGGGCATAGAGCGTGATAGGGGATACACATGATAGAGTCACCCCAAGACAATTTCCAAACGGCACAGTGGAGAAGATGGCACAATTGTGACTGTTCCTGAGCTGCCTTCACTATTCAGTATGCAATCAGATTTCATCAAAACCTGCAGTAGAGACTAACAAGATTAACAACTTCCAAAGACATAGAAAAACAATTTTTTTTAAAACAAACCCTTTTCTTCAATTCTCCAAATGGGTAAGTGGACAAAAAAAGAATAACTACAACGCTATAGAATAAAAACATCTACCTATGAAAATAACATCACACCAAAGGAATAGCAAAAACATAAAGAAATTATAATTATGGGCAAGTTGCCAACATATAAGTTCTACAATCACAGTTTTCTACTAGGAGGCTAGTCTTCAATCATACCAATTATCTTAAATTTGGATTAAGCAAAAATCAAGAGTGGGACAGATTTTTTTTTGTGTAACTACAATAGCCAATGAGCTAGCACCAAGTTAAAACGTGAAGATAAATAACAGCAAAGGTTCAGGATGCATCAAAGAATTTTAAATAAATGTATATGAAAAAGGTCATTTCACTTTTCAAAGATGAATGCAACTTTAAAGAGAAAATAGAGAAAGTGTTAAGATGCAAAATATTACTTTTTTTCCCCTTTTTTTTCCCCTGCAAGGCAGTGAATTGCAGCCTAGGCTTTTGTAAACAAAAGTCAGGCTTACAATAACTACAGCTGAGTACTTGGGAAACATTGACATCACACCTATGAATGTTTTAGAAAGGTTACAGAACATTACACTTTATAAGGTTTCAAAACCAGACAACAAAAAATGAAGAGTGCTAAATGCCACAGAGGCTATATGGACATTAGCAGATATTTCATTACACATTAGGTGTGGGAGATCTTTAGTAGTGAGATCTCTAAGGAGTAGTAAGAAGATACCATTTGCCTTTGATTCATCTGTCCTCTTAACCTTTCTGCTCCAAAAAATGAGACAGAATTTTAGCCAGTCTGTATTGGTTAGTCAGTCAGTTTTAAGCTCAGTTCAAAATCATGATTGAGAGAACAAAGAAAACACTGGGGAAAACTTGATTTATAACCAAAACTAATTCCACAAAATTCCATACTGATCAGATATAACCACGCCAGCCTTTAAAACAAGCAATTATATACACGTTTTTCGGTTACATGGCATGCAAATTGTCATTATTTTTACTTTGTGAATTAGGTAAGCATTTTGCAAAAGTCCACTTCCACAGTTCCTAACAAAACCAGAGTTTTCTAACTAAAAAAGAAAAACAATAAAAGAAACAAACAAATATCCTGTTTGATGAAGGTTTAAAGAAAAAATTAACATTTTAGGATGCCTCAAGGAAACCAAGTATATTCTGCCTGCCTTTAAAGCATGGATATCCCAACACTACCCTGCCCAGGATGGAGTATTCCAGAAACATGAGCAAGCAAATAAGTAGCTGGATGTTGATGTATTTTCCTATATCTAAAGAATTAGAGGACTTCCGTACAACACAGTTTTCAAGTCGACATAGATATTACTAAGCCAGAAAATGGTATTTGCTGTGTCTGCAGAAACATCAGGGGTCTAAAATCATTTTGTTCTCTACCTGTCTCTGGGATACCACCTGGGATAACATGAACTTCTTTTATGCTTTTGTGCTTCTTTATGAGCACTAGCTAAGCTGGCTGGATTTTATAAATCATCAGCTGACAGCATCTTTCCACTTTGATCCTGTGCTGGCAAAAGTGTGCCTGAGTGTTCTCCAGGATAAAGCAATTTTCTAGTTTAACGGCAACAAAGATGTGTCTAGCTGCAGTCAAGTCTACACAGGGGAGAACTGCTGAAACTGCCTTACAAGTGAAAGTGGAAGAAACACATGTGACTGCTCTAAACAAGTCTCAGCAGACAAACCAACCCACTTGACAAAGACAAGGAAAGGTTACCGAGGAGTAATCTTCAGGCTGATGAAGAGATTTAAGTGTGTTTCTTAGAGTTACAGCTAATCAGGGAAGCTTTTCCAAAGGCAGTTTGAAATTAAAGAAAGACAGGACAGCCAAAATGCCTGCCTGCCCCATCAACAACAGTATACTCTCTGCTTAGCCTGAACTATCTCAAAATTACAGAAGCAGAGGAAAGGTATCAAAGTGTGACATGGATTTCTCTGAAGTCAGGAGAAAGAGAAATAAAAGGACACATGCTAATGCAAAAATAATGAGCTACAATGAGAGGTTAACCTGGTTTTATACCTTTAACCTGGCCAAAATGGGTTTGTTTGTTTTTCTCCGGGCTTATCTGTTCTTTAGGAATGATAAAAAAGAAACTGCCTTTTACAGAACTGTCAGACCAGCATGCACAAGAAGAAAATTACTAAGAAAAGTATTAACTCCTCAGTACTTTATTTGCAAAGAACAGAAGTCATCTGTTTTTAAATTAAACTTCCGCTTTAAAGAAAAGGGAAAGAAGATAACAAACATGCCGTAAAGAGATTTAGTGTTCAGTACTAACTTACACAATTCAGCTTTGAATTCTCTCTCAATATAATCATCCTTGTGTTATCAAACCACAAAACAGCAGAGAATTCATTTACTTCAGCACATTAACAGTACACAAGCTGTAAGATAATGTAGGCTGCCTTCGGGACAGCAACAAAACTGTGCAGTTCATCCTCTTATGCAAAAGCAAGGGTAGGACTGAAGGCTGATAGGGCTGATACTCTGAGGGCACAAAGCTAGCTAATAAATGACCCGCAGAGAGTGTGGGTTGCATTACCCTGAAGTCCTACTGAAGTCAAAGATGACATCCATTAGGGATTGGGACCAGAGCTTGCCATATGGCTTGGAGACACTGATTACAGCCAGGATTTTCTCTCTTTGTCAATGCACATCATTTCTTTACTACAGTTACAGTGACGAGGATTTCCTCAGTAAATGTGCCTATTGCTCATAGCACAAACTTCTAATATACATATGTAAGAGAAATTACAGTGCAAGAACTGTTTCTGTTTCAATTGCCTATTTCCTCATAAAATGTTTTCAAAACATAATCTGTGGGAAATAGAGGAGTAAAAACCTCTACAGGCAATAATGAATTTAATTTACGGCCCTGGAAAGAGCCTAGGTTGATGTAAAGTTAAAGGTATATAGACCTTAAGCAGAAGAATTATAAACCTATATTTCTATAGTTGTAAGTAAGAATATGTATTGGGTGACATGGTGGAGGGTTTTAAGTAGAGTAATGTGATTTTATAGTTTAAGCTAAGAATTTAAATGTTATAATAGAAGTATATGAGTGTACATGACCCAGCAGGTAATTGGTTGAAACACAGACGCATTGCAGTAAAAGGTACCAAAGGCGATAGGTTGTCAAGTCAAAACAAAGCTTTGTGTTAATGGCTTATTGGACCAGAAAGTTATAAATTCCCATGTAACCTCGAAACTCGTGACTATCTTCCGTTATGGCAACTTGTTACTAAATCTCACGACATCTGAACGTCTTGTTTGCTATTTTAAGTAACAAATAGTGAATAACCGTGATAGTCCCATGTCTTTAATAAGAACTCCGACAGAAGACAACAAGTGGTGCCCTGCGCCTACAATAATCTATTATTAGAATGGGGAAAGTGACAGTATAAAGGTACGAACAAAAAAGTGAACAAATTTGCTTTTTCAATAAATTTAAGAGCATGTTAAACACAGGAGGAAATAGTCCAGCGGTCCACATATTCAAGTAAGTATTAAGAAACAAGACAGAATCACTTGATAATTTCATGTCCTGAAAGATCCTAAGGAAGAAAACACAGTCCATTGTTCTAAAAGCAACTACGCAGAGATTTACATATATTTGACTTGTTGAAATGCCATAAATCAGAGTTAAATCCTTTGTTTCCCAGTAAATATAATACTTCTTTTCACTTACGTCTAACAATATCACCAGCATATTTTCATTTATTTTCTTTTCGTTTCTTTTCTTCTACAGAGGAAAAAAAAAAAAAAAGAAGCTCGTTTCAGTTCAATTCCCACCTTTTTTTGGTTTCACCACTGAGGGAAAAGATCACTTTTCACAGAATCACAGAATAACCTGACTTAGAAAGGACACACAAGGATTGAGTCCATCTTCTGGTCCTGTACAGGACACCCCGAGAGTCACACCACATGGTCAAGAGCATTGTCCAAACACTTCTTGAACTCTGACAGGCTTGGTGCTGTGACCAGTTCCCTGCGGAGCCTGTTCCAATGCCCAGACATCCTCCGGGTGAAAAACCTTTAACTAATATCGAACCTGAACCTTCCCCGACACAACACTTTATTGAAAAACTAACTCTTCATGTTTTCCTTCAAGACAGATTTGATGGATATATTGTTTTACCAAGTTTATCCTGTCCTTCTTGCATGCACCCATGCTGAAGTCTGTGGCATTCTCAGCCAGGTTAAAGAAGATCCAACAATTATCACCTCATACAAAGATAATTTCTGCCAAAGAAATTCGAAGTATATGTGTCATTCATTTTTAGATGTCATAAACTTTTTCAAACTATATTTCTTTCAAACTATGTCTCTTTTCCCAAATCTCTCATTTAGATCAATAAGCATCAGAAGTTCCAGGTTTAACTATTACGATTCAATAACACATTTTATTTCTATTAGTAAACACTTAGATACTCTGAAAATCAGACTGGTGGTATTCAATAAACTACTTTTACACATTTGGTTTGGTTTGGTTTGGTTTGGTTTGGTGTTTCAATCTTAATATATACAGAATATTTAAATTCTTATATTCAGTGTAACTAAGAATGATGCATAATGAAAGAAAGTAGCTAGACATACCTTCATCTTCCTGAAACCTAAATGTTTATGAAATTGTCTGGTATAGGCTTTATTTTTCTTTGACAATGTAACACAAAAAGTATCCTGGAGGATAAGGAAGAAGTTTCCTAGGGCGAGAAACAAGAATGTCATAAGAACGGCAACAAACAATTGTTAGAAATGGGAGTTTTAAAATATTAAATATGATTAACAGATTAATTGTTTAGACTGGTTCACATACTGTATTTCAACTGTGAGCTAGTTTCTTTATATATCTTGTATTTCACTGGCATTTATAACCCAAAGCAGCCAGATCTTGAATAAAAGCTTCCCTTTGGAAAGGGGAATTTTTTATTGAACAGCTACAAGGGAAAATTCGCAAAAAAAAAGGGCACACTAAACATTTGTCCAAGGACACAACAAGGTCCAGAAAAAGCCATTCACCCACCCTTTTCATACAGTACATAAGGGTAAATTTCACTCAGCTCTTGATATGAAGAAAAGGTAATGAGATGCCAATTATTATCTCAGGCTATATAGGACAGGGTGAAGATTTATTGATGTTCTTAGACATGATGAAGACGATCTGAACTGCCCAGAATGTTGATACACAAGATGTCTTCTTGAATCCAGTTATTCTCTGCCAGAAAAAAAATCCAATTTCAGTAGAGAAAAGCGGTATAATCACAGGTGAGAAATTCTAGGCCACATCCCAAAGCACATATATCACATGCTCATATTAGGAGAAGTAGAGCAAAATCCAATTATGTATAGATTGTATAGTACAGTAAGTACCTTTGCCATAATAACTAACCTTTTAATTGCATAATGGTTGTATATTTGATCTTTGCCCACAAAACAATGAATTATTTCAGATCCAAGTAACAGACTATAGATATTAATTCCTTAAATTCATATAAATCCATTCTCAGCTGAGTTGACATATACTGAATTAGATGTCAGTGCATCGATGTTAACATATTCTTTCTTTTTCTGGGCTTATTTTTAAACTAACATGCATTAAATAAAAGGGGTTTTTTCTACTAAGTGCCTTGTTAACTAGACTAGGCTCTTCAGTGCATCAAAAATACGAGCTAGCATGCTGCAGCACATTGGTTTTTCAGTCTGGGCACTTCCGAAATAAAATAATTGCTTAATTCTATCAATTAAGCACAAGTAGTGTATCTATCAGCATAATGAGATTACAAGGCTTTTTATAATGCAAATGAGCTAAAGCCTTTTAAAAACACCACTAAAAATTTCATTGAAAGACATGACAGTGCCCAGTGAACAAAAGTCTACGGTTTTTTGCAGCCTTTCAAGAGCACAGATTAGGACTAGAAAACTGCCTTGATAGGCTGACTTTGACAAATTATTTCACCGGTTTAAAACCTCTTTCTGGTAAAAGGCTGCATCTTCCCTGGGGCCAAGTCATTTCTTCAAAAGGCACAGTAACATACAGTGGTTTGTACAGTGCCATGCTCAGGTCAGCAAAGTCCTCCACTTGAAACACTCTCAAGCTGTTCCTACCTCTTTTAACATCAAAATTTTAAGAGCTTTTTTTCTCCTTAAACTTGGCCCCTAGACAACATATACATGTGCAGCCAGCTGCAGCAGAGTCCTTCAAATAACTGAATGGCAATATATGGCAATGAAGTTGTTGCAGATATTTAGCTCCTGCATATCATCATAAAAAGGAGTCAAGAAGGTCCTCTCAGTCAATCTTGGATGCCAGCTTTGCCTGTATATCCTCTTTCTTGCTTCTCCTCCAGCCCTCCTATCTGCTGGAAAACAATTGTAACTGGCTTTCTCATTTCCCCTGTTTCAACTGTTAAGTGTAAAATTGTCTATCCGGGAGAAGTTTTCTAAACCCATAAACTTACTGACTCATCCCATAAAGCAAAATATTTTTTTTATGTGTCAAAAAAAATAAAGCTGAAAGGCTTATTAAGCTAACAAGTACATTTTAAAAAATTAAGAAAAAATCCAAACAACAAACATTAACTCCTTAATTGTTATGCAAAACAATATTTTGAATTAAATAATTTCAAATATCAACATGCAAAAATAACTCCAAATTTATTTTCTTCTTCCTGTCTTACTTTTATTTCTAAGGGTCTGCATGCCAGTATGCAAAAACACATTAGGCTATGGAATCTATCAGTATGTGATTTTCTTTCAAAATCAGGGCTTCAAGCAGAACAAATGTCTTACAAATATTAAAGACAAAGTTTCCAAATATCAGAATGCTTGAATCCCAGATTTTGAAAGTAAATCATGTATGATAATTGATGGATAGATCAATGGATTTTATATCCATCTGCAGATCTATTAAGCAAACCCACAGACCTTTAAAAGTCTATCAGTATAGGCAGAACTCATCTCAGACCCTTTTCCTATGAAAGAAACCTACTACAAGAGAGAAATTTAATCTTACTTGTGTGAGACATTGTGTCCCCCCGAAAGCCAAAGAGTTAGATCATACTTAGAAGAGCATTCCAGTGAATCTTCATGTTAATGAAGGACAACCAGACTGTAGAGCACCTTTCCTAAAAACTCCTCATAGCCCACTGGACACGAGTAGAGCAAAACGTACATACTCATGCTATACAGCACTGTTCAAAAGTCCGTATTAGCTAACTCAGAGCCAGTTCTAGCATAAAACGTATTTATATTGTCTTGCCAAGTCCTGGATATTTGGTGATTTAACAGCCTCAGATTTCAGCAGGCAAGTCCAAGAACCACACATATGGTCTCAGTTTCAGATCCCTTCATAAACACAGTGACTGTAAGCAGAATCTAGTCCTCCATTTCATCATACTATTGCCAGGATATCTCTACATTGTTGGTGAGATGCAGTTTACAAGGATTAGATTTCCCTCCATTTGAAAACCCACAATCAGACAAACAGTCCTAGATTCTTTTCCGCATCAAAGCTGAAGATATTCTTCCTAAACATCCTCAGCTCAGTTTTCTTCCCAATTACCCTAAGTACGTTTAACTTAGAGCAAGAGTTTTCCTACCTTCCCACCCCAGTTGACATCTCACTAGGTTATTTTGCCCTAACTTGCTACTCTCTAAATTTGTTCCAAAATTTTATTCCCTTTTCTTTGCTCTCCCTGAGCATGGATGAACATAATATCACTCTATGCAGTAGGAAAAGGGTCATGGTTAAGTTTCCAACCTCTCTTCACTCCAGTAGTCATTTCAAAGAAAATCATTTTAGTCATATGCAGTCACTGATAACACTAATGGACTTTCTGGAAAATACTCAGAACTAGGAAAAACCTTCAGTAAACACAGTCATCAAGTCTCTCTTGAAACTGCTCATTTGTGGCACTTAAAAAGACAAATCTGGACAGATTTTTACAGTTATACCAAATGTCAGGCACCTGACAAAGCCACACTGACAGAGTTCAGGTTCCCAGCTCAAAGCCTGGAGATGTAGCATTTTCAGAAAAAACACCATAAATTTCTTATTTGATGTAAAGTAACAAGAAGTATTTTTCCCTGTTCTCATGATCAGAAACAGTTCAGCCATTTGGGGTTTCCAGAAAAAAAGAGGCCAAAACATTTATCTATCATAGAAACCCCACAGCCTGACTGTGGCAGGCGTAAATTATAAGCAATCTGGAACAGTCCTGTGAGAGGTTAGACAGCTATAACAATTTACAGAGTTTGAAATCTAAACAGCAAATGCAGCAAGCTGCATGACAGAGGCCAAGCAGGCTGAAACCTGAAAGAGCTCCATGACACAGCAGGATACGGCCGTGCAATGACAGGCAGAAAAGGTCTCGAGCATAGCAAAATATCTGCATCAATAAAGCGCTCAGTGTTTTCTGCTCAGCCTCCTGCACAGCTGTTTCATGAGTCACACGCATTTATTGAGGCTTCCCCAGGCAGTGCCACAAGCACACGCCAGCAGAGCCTTCCACCTCATCCAGATTCTGATACACTTTTATATGCTCTGCAGATTAGGGCTGAGACAAGATTATTATTTGTCCCAAGTGCTCAGGAGACTGCAGGCAGAAAGGCAGGCAGTAATAGCCTGCCAGTGGTGGCCCTCCTGGCCTGGACACAGAGGAACAGAAGTCCATCCCCACCTTGGGCAGTCAACCTCTCTTGGCTGTCAGCTGCACCAGCCCCTCTCTACTACCATGCTTTTCATCAGTCTCTTTATCAATCTTCATGCTCTTTAACAGTGTTTTCTTCTCATAACCAGCATTTTTCCCACTGTTCAGCCTGCTTATTCCAAGGAAACAGCTCTCAGCCCTCTTCCTCATGGTGTTTACAAGCTCAGACTTTCTCCAGGCTACAGCACCATGGCCTCAAAGCACCGTGTGAGAGAATGAATCTGCTCCTGGCTCCAGAAAACCTCAGTGACAGCCAGACTCCCATTCCAGCATGACACAGCAGGCTAGAAGGGTCTTCTCAAGCCCATCCACTCATTAATGGTGACAACCATATAATAGCAGAACAAATGCTTCCACTAATCATTCTGCCTTCACATTTTCATTTTTATATATATTTTTATATATTGAGAGTTGTTTCACATATTTTGTGCATATAGCAGAATAGCTGTAATTTGCATCATAAAATTAGTCTTTCCATTACCGACTAAGAAACAATAGGAATAAAATATTAATAAAAGTTTTTAAATTTTTTTTTTGCTAATAATGAGCACTGAAGCAAATATAAAAGAAAATAACGCAACAGATTAAAGCAGCAAATTCTGTTGACTAATTTAAGTTCTTGAACAATAAAAAAAATTAATGTCAGCTTGACATTTTAGTGATTTTCTTTTTTTTAATAATTTCATTAGGGTTTTAAAGGATAGTAAAATGGTTGTCTTAATAGAATCCCTATTAAAATAAAAGAAGAAATGTTGATAACAGAAAAAATATGAAATTTCACACTGCTTTCAAGGTTTTCAGCAAACTGTGACAGCCCTGCAAGACACTGTGTTCTTCATGCCATGCCCCCTGGGCTTTTAAAAGTAACCGAATTAGTGTTTGTAAGGGTATCCCAGTTGTATTCTTTTACGAATAAGGATAAAGTGTTGTGGCTACTGTGCTGCCTCTGTTAGTCCTGCTTAAGCACAGCAGTGCAGAACAGGTGCATCATCCAAGGGCAGTGCAAAGTAACCTGCAGTTACCCAAAGTTTTTCAGACTTATTTTCAGTATACAATTAATTACTAAGATAAGCTTCTGTCAGGGGAAAAGAACAGAGAAGCAATACACTTTACATTAATTCCTCCAGAGTGAAGTACAAATTATTTCTCACATACACTGTTATGTTTGCTGTTTGATTCTTCAGTAAATACATAAAATACTAGGTGTTATTAGGTTAACCTGATTTAGGATACATAAATCCTCCTACATTATATGTAAGAGAATTATATAGTATAATTAGAATGCAAGTTGTGCAAAACCATCATGTATCACCAGAAAATTCAAGAGCATATATGGAGTTTAACAGAAAATGTTTACTACAGATATGGCAGTTGAGCTCATCTGAGAGCTAAACTTATTTCTGTAGTTTAAATTTCATTCTTAGTTATTCAGTATATTACTTCTTCCCCATCAAATTTTAATCTTAGATTATTAGGTAAGTCTTTCTAGTTTTTCTACTAAACAAAATAACTTTTCCTCCTTGATTTATTGCTCTGAGGCTCAGGAAAGCCTAAAGGAATAGAGAGGTGCTTTTACCCAAAAATTCCTTTTCCATTTTCAAAACCCTTGCACATACATTTCCTCACTAATTTCTTTCCTCAATACCTATGTAACCAGCACTGACAGTTCAATTCTCAACCTGCAGTTTTATAAAGTATGGAAAACAGGAATGTAATTATGGCTTGAGAGAAACCAGACTGAAAATGGTAAACCAAAACACCTTTTATCTCAAGCCCAAGGGAACAGTGAAATATCCCTTTGACTAGAGAGGGGGAAAAAATAAAAGTCATCACACAAACTGCAAGTCACACTGGAAGTTCTTCAGGAATTTTAATTACATGGGCTGATGTTAAATTCCAAAATAGGAGGATTGACTTGTTGCAGTTTTCACATTTGTGCATGTGTAGAGAAACAGTATGAGACTCTGCAAGAAAAGAATAAGGCACAGGACATGTGAGTGCAGACAGGTGGAGTAACTGAGGAAAGCAAGGAAAGGGTTCTGGTGGTGAATACTGGTTGACTCAAGACATGGAAATATGAGATTAACTGAACTATTAATGAACTGCTTCCTTGTGTTTGATTCCTACCTGTTTAGAGGCTCTCAACTATATTTATTTTTTCAAATGAATGGATTTTCTTTCAATACCTGAGTATATCACCAATTCCTCTTAGCCAATGTATTTGATCACATCTTCTATGCTATGTGTGAGATCGTATTTTTAAGTTTTCTCTCCTCATCACCTTTAAGACCCTCTCTGGAAAAAAGTGAAGGTCAAGTTACAGAGAACAACACCTGACAAGCACTTTCCTAACTCTCTGATGTCTGTAAACCAGAAGTAATGGTGTGAAGAACACAGAATAAAGTGCCAATGCAGAAAGGACTATCTCTTCAGAGAGCAAAGCACTGGTCTGCAAGAGATGTCCAGAACTGACAAACCAGAAATAACAGGATGTGAGATTTCACATTTTCACATTTTCACAAATCCAAAGTACGAAATTACCCAATTACACGAAAGAGTGCAATGTAATCCAAACAAAGTAAAAAGAAAAAAAAAATCCATTTTGGGTATCACAGATAACGACACTATAACTCTGATGCAGAATCTTTTAGGAATTTGACACAGCATTTGGAAAATATATTGCAAATTTTCAACTGTTTACAGCACTTCAAGATGTAAGTCAGGTTTTGCTTAGATAGACACAATGCAGTAAAAATATTACACCAATGGATTGCATTTTGTGACTAGAAATTTCTAAACTTTCTGCAAAGTGCATTCTGTCACAACACAAAGAATTACTGCCAAGTAAGCAAAGGCATCCACCTACTGGATCTCCATTTCCTTACTCCTGCAAAGACCAATACATCTTACTCCTCAACAGAAGAGTTGTTTTGTGTACTGTCCCCCTCTTTACAGCGACTTTCTGATCCCAGCATTTCGAACAGGGAAACAAGCTTGGACATTCACAGGCTGCATGGCTTGGTCTGAACTCCATAAACTGCAGCCAGTTTACCTGTGGCACCTAATCTTTGTGGTCTATTTCTAATCTCTCCTGCCACACTCCTTGCTCAAATCCCCTCCAACTTCTTAACACAGTTTGGGGTTTTTTGTTAGCCTGCCTTTTCAACATGCAGTCTTCACTCCAGCAAGCCCCAAAATGACTCCTTTACTTTTTTCTCCCTTTCGCTTGCATCTTTCTCTCACTAGGAACTCCTACACCCTGCTGCTGATTTCCAACCATCTTTCTCCCACAAGACAGCACATACTCTTCCAGAAAATGACAGTGATATGATACAAATAGCCTCCTCCTGGTCAGTATTTTCTCTTTAAAAACACCTGCTGGGTAGTCTTGTTAAAAAGCCCAAAGAAGCCTAAGCTGATACTTCTTCACTATATGAAAAAAATAGTCATAGAAATATCAGTTTGATTTTCTACAAGCTATGACTGTGTCTAAGATCAAAAGCAAATGATCCCTTGCAATCATGTTTGCATTTTTTTTACAAAGCTGTTATTGCACAAAAAAAATAAGATACTGACCTAAGCAACCCAAATTAAACACTAAATCAGCATGATCTCAGTTTATCCAAACTTGTCCAGAACATTTTGAAAGATTTTTGACAAAACGATTGCTTGACAAGTACTTTCTTCCAGCACATGTTGCCTGTTCTCCCACAAGCATCATGGTGTTAACTTGAATTTTTGCATAACTTACAGGAATGCTGTCATGGGCTTATGACTGATATGAGCCTAATACTGAAATCAGGTGATCTACTAATGCACAGACATGGCATGAATAAACATGGAATAGTAGCCTGTACCTCCCTAACACCAAAATGTGGCAACAAACTTTTGCACACTACTGCACATTGTAACACAGCCAAAACCAAACTAAATTAGTGGCAGGAACTGCTTGTGCCATTAAACTAAACTCAGAACAGTTTTACAACAATGTAAGTCAATGTTGTTACTTTTCTAATTTACAGCTGTTTCAAGGCCAAAGTTGGAGCACCAGTAAGAAGAAAACCACAAACATTTCTTGGAACTGCATACAGGTTTTATTAGTACTTTGTATAGAACATGTATTTCTAACGTTTTCCCATGCTGTCATACAATAAATGCCTTACAATAAACATCATGCAATAAAGTCTACCAGAAACAAGTTCCAACTAAGGCGAGAGAAAAGCACAACCTCTAAAGATGAGATTCTTCTTCGATTTTGTGCACTAAATATAACAACTAAATATTTCTTGAAAGAAGGTTAGGAAAATGGGCTGATAGGAAAAGCCATATCTAGAAAATGGAAACGGATTCAAGAGTGAAAGCAGCGAATGATCAAAAGAATTCACAATAAAGTGCTAACAGGGAGCCAAAGGAACAAATTGTTCTTTTAAACAAATGCAAATAGTATCCCATTAATGGCTAGCCCTATTATAATACTACAGCTCTGTGCCCTTGGTACAAATCGATCGTAGTGGTTTGAGCATCCTTCACACGGTTCAGATAAAATAGTGGGGAAAATGAAAGGTTGTAAAAATGATAGAGTGACAATTCAAAGCATCTGTGACTGAAGATGCATAAACAACAATAAAATGGCTTAAGAAACATCAGCTGCCAAGTAACTCTGAAGCCAAGAGAGAGGAGAAAATCTTCAAAAATATGACATCGTCTTTCTCTGTTTCCCATTGTAGGGACTCAAATGTTCTGGATGCAGCTGTACTCCTACAAGTCTGAGAGCACACTGTTTTTTAAGGAGCTGAGAAGTGTTACTTAAGTCAAAATAATGGATTCACTAATCTAGGTATTATTTAATCAGGAGGAAAAAAGAAAAACTGTAAGTGTCACAGGATCACTCAAAACCAATTCTGTCCAGCTACAAACACATCTTACCTTGTAATATAACATAGACAGCTCTAAAAAATCACAGAAACATAGAATGGTTTGGGTTGGAAGAGACCCTAAAGATTATCTATTTCCAACCCCCAGGGACATCTGTCACCAGACCAGTTTGCTCAGAGACCATCCAGCCTGGCCTTCAACACTTCCAGGGATGGGACAGCCACAGCTTCTCTGGGAAACCTGCTCCAGTGCCTCACCAACCTCACAGTAAAGAATTTCATCCTAAGATCTAATCTAAAAGAGCTCTCTTTTATTTTGAATCCGTTCCCCCTCATCCTGTAACTACATGCCCTTGTAAATAGTCCCTGTCTTGTAGGTTCCTTTCAGGTACTAAAACACCACATTTAGGTCACTCTGAATGCTTCTCTTTTCCTCACTGAATAAACCAAATTCTCTCAGCCTTTCTTCATAAAAGTGGTGCTCCATCCCCAAAATTATCTTGGTGTCCCTCCTCTGGACTTGCTCCAACAGGTCCATGTCCTTCCTATGCTGGAGACCCCAGAGCTGGATGCAGTGTTCCAGGTGGGATCTCACCAGAGCAGAGCAGAAGGGCAGAATCCCCTCTCAAGCCCAGCTGCCCACGCTGCTTTGGATGCAGACCAGGACATGTTTGGCTTTCTGGGCTGCCAGAACCCATCGCTGGATCTCGTCCAGCCTCTCATCCAGCAGCAGTAAGTATATACATGTAGGTATGTACTGGGTTTATGTCACAATGTTTTGGTGGCAGGGGCTGCAGAGGTGGTTTCTGTGAGAAGATGCCAGAAGCTGCTGCCACTGGTTAAAGCTGAGCCCTTCAGCAATAGTGGAAGCATCTGTGTAGTAACATATCTAAGAACAGGGTAAAAGCACTAGCACAACAGGAGGCAGGAGGGAAGAGTGAGAAGAACAGTGTGAGATACAACCCTGCAGACACCAACGTCAGTGAAGGAGGGGAAGGAAGTGCTCCAGGTGCTGGAGCAAAGATTCCCCTAAAGCCCATGAAGATCACGGTGAGGCAGCTGTGCCCCTGCAGCCCACAGAGGTCCATGGGGGAGCAGCCCCTGGAGGACCCCGCAGTGGAGGAGGGGGATGCCTGAAGGAGGCAGTGACCCCACAGGAAACTAGAGCAGGGTCTTGGCAGGACCCATGTACCTGTGAAGAGACAGCCCACACAGGAGCAGGTTTGGTGGCAGGACTTGCGGCCTCATGGGAGACCCGTGCTGGAGCAGCCTGTTCCTGAATGACTGCACCCCATGGAAGTGACCCATGCTGGAGCAGGGGAAGAACATGAGTAGGAAGTTGCAGCAGAGACAGAATGATGAACTGTCTGCAAGCCCTATTCCCCACCCCCTGCGCTGCTCGGTGGGGGAGGTAGAAGAACTGGAAAAGTGCATGAGGGAGAGGGAAGGTGTTTTTTAGATTTGTCCATTATTCTAGTCTGGTTTTGACTGGCAATAGATTAATTTCCCCAAGTTGGAATCATTTTAAGTATGACAGTAATTGTTAAGTGACCTCCCTATTACTACCTCAACGCACGAGCTTTTTGCCGTATTTTTCTGCCCTGTGCTCTTGATGAGGGGGTAGTGACAGAATGCCTTGGTGGGAACTAGCAGCCAGTCAAGGTCAACCCACCACAAACTATTCAATGCACTATTAGTCAGACCTTTATAAAACATTTAACATAACACTACAAAAAAATCCAAATTACAAACTAGAAGGCTACAAAATACAATAACAGAAATTAAATAGGTGAAAAAAAGCTCATAACCTTACAGAGAAAACAACACCATGTAGGAATGCCTAACCTCGGATTGCATGAAATCACAAGATTGTTTTTCTGCTGCCACAGAGAGCACAGCTGCAGTCTGTATTTTATGTTAGCCCAAACTGGAGTAATGTGTGAGTGAAGCAAATATTTACAAAACGGGGAATCACACTGGGAAGTTGCAACTCCAAACAGGACTTAAGAATCACATCTAGTAAAAAGCTGAACATCAGTTCCTAGGTCAAGAGGGCAAGTGCTCTTCCTGATTGGATAAACAGAGAAATTCTGAGGACTTCAATCACCCACCACAAGCACTCTACAACTGCATTCAAAGTTGGTGTCAATAGTTTACGATGAAAGTCGGTAAATCAAAGGAAATTTGAAAAATCCACCAAAAACAATAAAGTTGTAAAGCACGCTTTATGAGAAACTGCAGAATTTCAGTCTCCTTTATATCTCAAACAGAAGGGTAAAACACTGTAAGTACCTAACAAAACTTACAAAATCTCCACATATCACAAATAACATAAACATAACATCGTCAAGTGGATGGAAGCTGAAGCTGTTTAAAGTCAGTACAAAACTGCATTACAGATCATAACAGAATCTCCCGGACTGGCCATTTGACATGAAGTCTTTTCCCCTAATAAATGAATTCAAGTTCACAAAATTACTTTAGTCTACTGCTGTTCAGACTAGATGATCACATTTTCCAAGGTCTTACAGGCTGTAAATTTACAAAATTAACCATGTGTCTGTGTGGGTAGCTTTCAGTTTTCAATATGCTAACATTTAGGATCCCCCAAAAAGTGGAATAATGTGCTAAGAAAACAGCTATTTATTTCAAGACATTTTCATATAACCTTTTCTCAAAGATGTTACATGCAGGTTTGACAAAATACATCTTTCACTTTGGTTTTCTTGCAGACAACTTAACAACACAGACTTTCACATCCTAAACGTGTTCCATTTTATTTACAGTTCTTTCTCATCTTAAAGCATAAAAAACTCTAGATTTTGTCTCTAGAAAGAGATTTATTAAAATTTCAGTGTAGAACATTGTAGTCTTTTTTTTTTCCTTTTTTTTCCTCCCCTTCTGTGGTTATTGCCCCCTGGAAAGAAGAACAATGGTTAGAGTGAGCACTTGTAGGTGGCAGACCAGCAAGATGCAGTGAGCAAAGACTTTGAAATGAGGGGAAAATGTGCCAGTTTCAGGCTGCTCTGAGAAAGAGCAGAGATGACCAAAACTCCTGAGGCTGCTAAGCTACTGCTTGGCACCTTCTGTTGCTGCTCTGGCTGAACAGAATCTGGCACCAGCAAACTGACCAAAATACTGAAAGCAGATAAAACACATGGAGCTCAAATGAACAGCAATTTAAAAACATGAACCTTTAGATTCTGCCAAAGTATGAATGAGTCTTCTCTGCCCAGCAAATATCTTCATTAATTCTTAAAGAAAGGTTGACAAAATAATGGTTTCTTTTATATGCTTTTAAATGTGTTTAAATTTACATCATAAGCTTGGAGTGCAAGAGAATTATTACAGGAATCTGGTGTCAGTCAAGCAGCTAAGTAAAATGCTAACTTTTAACAACTCTCCCACAGTGAAAGGTAGCACACAAAATAAATCAGGTTTTGCTTGGTCTCAGGAGCTGAAAAGAGAAATCCGACAGGAAAAAAAAGCAGTTGCAGGTCAGATCTTTTCTGCTCAACTTCAACCATCTCCTAAACCCTTGCAGCTTCTCAGACAGATGATCTTCAAAGCTCTGGAAGGGCTTTAGAAGACAATATTTTCATGGGCAGCACAATTTAAACAGATTTTTTTCCTGACTTCTTAGTTGATGGGGATATCATCTGGGAGTAATAATTATAATATCACTAAAACTAATAAATCAACTTTGATGAAGATATTTACATGAGTGATGATATTCAGAAGCACTACCTGCAAGTTGAGATAGAGAATCAATACAGAAAAGGCTGCTCAAGTTGGTCAAGGATACGGTTTTTAAAGGCAAGCCAGACTATGGCAGAGATTACAGATAGAGAAGGTGAACAAAAGGTGAAAACTTCAATCCTTTACAGGAAACTGATTGCAGTAAATTTTTAAGTCCCCCCAAGAACCAATAAACAGCCCCACAAAAATATCTGGAAGGAGATCAAGTTTCATTTACAAGTCAATGAAGACAAATTAAAAAAGGCAAAACGACAGGAGGCTCTACACGCTTAAAATACTTTCCATGGTTCAAGGAGGTTCTTCCCAAAGCAGTCATCTCTGTCACTGATTTAAAGCTACATACACATCTGCTAATAAGCTCAATGAGTAAGGGGTCACTGGGATACAGTTGATTGATATTCTTTATTCTCTCCTGCAAAAACCCAATCTTCTCAGAAAGATATGGCTGACAGTTAGAGTATAGACATACCGTGGTATTTGCTAAGGTTTTAAACAGTTGTGAGTCTCACATTCTGAGGAGTTGGCTTTTTTTTCCTGAATGCTTCATTAGCATAGAGAGGAAAAACCATATTCTGAGAACTTTTGAACACACTTAACATATTTCAGGCCTCACGTATTATACAATGGAAACCTGATTGCTGCAGCATTTAAGTTCAGGGCTGCATCCTTCCCCTTCTGCACAGCAGTGTAAAAGGGCAGATGTTGAGAAACACTTCTCACCCTGGGACTTGGCTGTCACATCTAAGACTTGGAATGGGGCCAGAGGTAAAGTTGGAAGACACTTTTCTTTCATGTGGCTTTGGGCAGCTCTCCTGACAGAGGCAGACAGCAGAAAGGTCAGATTTTTTTTCCAACAGCACTGGCATTCAAAACAGAATAGTCACACACAGCTTTATTTTTCTTCAGTGGCTTTAAAGCTATTTTATGTATCTTAGGAAGTATTTTCAATCTATTTAAAGAGAGCTTTCAATACGAAGATCTCTTAAACTTCACAAATTGTTATGCAGTACTGTAAAATTAAGCCTCATGAGACTAAAGTCTTTGAACTGTAAATCTGTAATGTCCAGGACAGGAATAATCATCAATGGGAAGCAGGCAGGGATGCAAAGTTGGCTTCCCTAAGTGCAGATGATGGGAGTTCCTGAACCTTCTCCTTTGCTCCCAATTATATT
Organism: Rhagologus leucostigma; assembly: GCA_013397725.1. NCBI lineage: Eukaryota > Metazoa > Chordata > Aves > Passeriformes > Rhagologus > Rhagologus leucostigma. The sequence goes on along the minus strand of VZTD01003339.1, from coordinate 1,044,541 downwards.
TCTCCAGTCCCAGAGTGAGTCTTAATTACAGTCACAGCCAACAGAGAAGTAGCACATCATAAAGAAACAGGTTTGAGAGGGAAGGGAAAAGAGAGAGAAAACAGATGTATACTGTGTCCACGAATTTTTAGACTTTGCTATCAGAAGAGGATAGATTTCATGTTATGAGGTAACTAAAGCAACCATTTTTCTCCAAACTGCTCCTCAGAACTTGATTATGCAATTTACCAGTTTTCCTCTCTTTGTCCCATTGGACTTTACTATTTTTTTAAGCACTCTTTTGACTCTAATGTCTTCAATCTTGTTTCTTGTTTACTTATTCCAATTACTTTATTTCAGTTTATTCAAACAAAAGACTGTCATAGCAGGCTAGATCTAGAAATATCCGTTATAAAAGTGCAGACTAAAATAAAATCAATTTACAACCTTCTAAATCTAAGGAGAGATTATGTTTAACATTCCCAGATAGTCACACAATAATTTCAGAGAGTGACACTCTGAGTATATAAAACTCCTGCTAATTTATAGCTCAGAACTGATCGAGAGAAAATTAAAACTTGAAGATATTTTTTAAGTTGCACTGGATTTCCTCTCTTTCAGCTGTGACTTAAAACCATAGCAGGATCATTTATAGGAAATGCAAGGACAGGGACATCTTGTGGTAACAAGACGCTTGCAAACAAATGCACTTTTCAATACTAAAAATTCTCTTTAGATACATGAAATAAATTGAGTTTACTACAACTTTTTAAGTAATTTCAAAACAAAAACTTTCAAATTAAAATATAAAAATGCTTCACTGATAAAAATGTTTATTATTTTAAAGAATTGTTTGGAGGTTTTATTGACAAAAGTAACGTCATTGAAATTGTATGCCTGTTGAAAAGAAGACCTGTCAAAAAAGATTCAGCTCTAATTTCAGTAAACACAAGCAGCTGCTACGAGTTCAAGCCACCTAGGCAAGAAATTTAATGAAACAAATATAACAAAAATAATTGTCTCTTTACAGAGGAATACTGAAAAAACTCTCCAGTAGTGGGGAAATTAAATGGTGCATCTAAATTGCAAAAAGGAAAAGTCAGGACAGATGTTTCTTCCCGTGGTGGTTCCTAAAAAAGACATTAGAAGTGATGGCTGGAAGTGATACAGGTATGTCAAGACAGCGAGGACTTTCCTCCTGTGTCGGTCTCCATGCTGGACTTCCTTCTGTTTCTTCATCTTAAGAAGATGGCAATATTAAATGCACTAGAAACAGGATTGATTATGGCATTTCTTAATTTTCAAGAATCTAGATGAGTCTATCCTCTTGTTAAATAAATGTCATTGATCAATATTCTTTTAAATGAAAGGCAAAAAACAAATAAAACTTAAGAATTACAAAAAAAATTTTAAGTCCTACAAAACATTGCCTAATGCTGACTGAGGGGTCATGTGGTTCAGGGAGAATAAACACTTCAGCTACGACTACAGATCAAGGTCAGACACCAGCTTTGGAAAAATGCCTCACACCCCAAGCTGCAGTTTTAACAGCAGCTGACACAGTCTTATATAGGCATATTATCCTTCAGTTTACTGGCATAAAAGCAGCCATGCATGAGATGCTAATCATTACAAGCTACCATAAAAAAAGAGAGAACTCTCTCCAAAAAATATTTGAAACAGATGTTGAGAGCAACATTAGACATAGGTCTGTGTTGACCTCTGGAATGTGAGAAAAACAAATGCTACTTGAAAATTCAAGTAGAGAACCAAATTCCTGTGACTGGATTTACCACACTGCGCCAAAACAAGATCTCTTTCATGATACCAGGTTAAAGAAGAACAACTTCAGGTCTGAAACGCTAAATGAGCTTGCAGAGTGACAATTGCGATTGCTATTAACTGACCTGGAAGACATCACAGGCTGTTTTGCCAGACGTCTAGAAAGTCAGACATTTATGGAACAGAGAGCACACAGTCCAGGAAGTGTGTTGCTCCTATTACCATTATTTTTTATTAATATTATATCCTGTCTTCTGAAGACGAAAAAATCTTGTCCAAATGCAGCTTTCCAAAGATTGCAGAGGAGGGAGAGAGTACATACAGACAAGATTACTCACTTCTGCTTTCACAAAGTTGTACTACAGCTATTTATAAGGTTTAAAACACTACTAAAAAATACCTGATTCACCTTTAACCAGGAGACAGACACTTTTCTTATCAACAGCTAGATAGCTTAATAGTTTTTACCAAATTACCAATTATGAGTACAGCTTCAAGTCAGAACACAACAATTTTTTTTTTAAATCAAATGTAACACCTTTTAAAAAGGTGAAACTTAGTAAAGAGAAGGCAAGCATCCTGTCACCTGCTTCAGGCTGTAAACTATGATAACAAGGAATAATGAAACATGACAAAAAGTTCTGAGATCCCTCACTGAAGACATAATTAGTAAGGAAACAAAGCCAAATTAAATACTGCACTTGGCAACACAAGCAGTTTTTGAAGTCACGCTTTCCTCTCTCACAATTGTTTTCAGCTTAACTACAGCCTTCACATTAATTGTAAACCAAAACAACAGTGCCTAGGAAAAACAATGAGTACGGAATAAGGAGAAAAATAAATGATTAATTAAAGGATTAGGGAAATCAAAAGTTCCTGAGGGCCTCTGACTGCCATTGCTGTCCACAGCCAAGGCAGCTAGAAGAATTCAAAGTTTTTTCCAGGGAGCACTGCAGAGATGGCTGGTGATAATTAGTTCACCTGGCTTGTATCCAAGTAAATATAGTTTCACCTAAATGGGGTAAGAATAATGATGATGCTCTTAGGGACAGAGACATTACAGGCCTGTGAGTCTGAAAGTTCAGAATACAGTATACATGTCCTGCAAGGGAGATAAAACAGTGACTAGTAACTCAGACATGTTGAGACACTGTAAAAAATTATGGAATTGGGGTGTTCTGGCTTTGTACCTTCCTCCTGCAGGGATAATTAAGGAGAGGAAACTAGTTCACCACCTTTTCAAGGTGACAGAATTATTTATTTGTGTAACAGAACACAAAGTGTGCATAGTGGAAGACAATATGAGACAGATGTGCACACCTGGACCCGGAGATACACATACAGCCAGCCAACCTTCATCATGGGGTGGTGCAAGTGATACCTTGAGGGTATCTAGTGTGAAACAGTCTCTATCATCCCACCTTGCTCATCAAAATAATTCTTCTCTTTGCCTTCAAGAAACAAAGCAGCTTCTTCAGGATGGTGGAAAGTGACCCAAAGAATAGAGACCCATTTACTGCTCTTTGAATCAGTGTCCTGTCACTGCCTGTGCTGCACGCCCCATTCAAACCACCCTGTGTCCCTCAAGCATTTTTGCCCCTCCACCTCCTAGAAATGTTGAGTCTTTCACTGCTTGTGAAGCACATTCTTCAATGACTGTATCTCAGGTTAGCAGTCTCTTTCTTGCATCAAGAGAAATCCAGAGGGACTTACTTCTTGCTTCTGCAAGAAGATTTAAGACTAGATGATCCGTGTTCTTTCACTACTCTCTTCTCTCCAAAAGAAATAATATTCACAGTAACAGGCCAGCATATTTTTCAGATCAGCAGGGAGAATAGCATTATGCTGCGAGAACTGGACTTACCCAAGATTCAGAAGAAAGTCAACTTAAAAGGCTGTTCAATCAGAGTTGATTACATTTACATTTTACAGTAGATAAGAAAAACCTCCTTTTATGTAATCCCTCAGAAATAACTGAAATATAAGGGAAAAAAAACCCTGAAAGAGCATAATAGGCCCACCCATACACTTCTGCAATGGTTATAGAGGAAACAGGAAGTTAACCTTGAAAAGAGTATACAGGTCTGCAGCTAGACCTATACTGAAAGAAAGCTTTCCATTCTGCTACTTTTTGCTGTCACAGATATACTACTGAAAACAGAATATGTTAACTGAAAGTGCATCAATTATTCTGTGTCCTCATCTTTCTTAAGCACACCTAATAAAATATTTGCAGGGACTTTTTGCAGCGGAAGAGAAATAAATCTGAAATATGATTATGGACCTCAACAGTGTACTACTTAGGTAAGTATTAACAGTGCTAATTCCCTCAGAACTGGAGATCAGTTCAGAAAAAATAAACCTCTAGCATTTCAACAAATGCATACGTAGAACATCAAAGCACTGTCAAGGCTGGAGCGAGTAAGAGAAAATGGAGGAAAAAATGGTTCAGGCAAGACAGAAAAGCAGAAGATATGAAGAATAATAATAAAGTGGTTAAAATAAACAACTCTGACATGAAAAAAGACCTTCTCCCAAATGTGCTCATTGCTATTGATGTGTCAATATTAAAACCCACCAACACCTTTTTCTCCTCAAAGCTGTTTTCTCCTCAAAGCATTTTTGCACCTGATGCAAATATTGTTTGATATATAACCACTTTGCTAAGCTTTTCATTAAAATACTGTCCATTCAGGGTGGAATGAGGTGTTTCCTGTCACCAGACATCATCTATCACATTGTCTGCAAATCATTGACTACTGAAGTGCTACTCATCAAAAAAATACAGACAAAACTGCAACTGTAAAAACTGCCCATCCCATTGTAAAAAGCAAATTTTTAAGAAATTTTAAGAAATGTAAAGATCTTTTTTTTCCCAAGCACTTAAGTTGTTGAGCCATTCCCATTATCTAGCAACACTTAAGTACTAGTTTATACCACACAGCACTCCAAACTCCTTTTAAAGTGTTCTGTAACCTTCAGTTGCTTAACATGTACCTTTGGTTTGCAGACAATTACCACACTGCAGGTAATTCTCAAGTATTTTTGACAGACAGAGCAGCAAAATGCCTGTATCAATCTACATGCTTTTACAGGCCTTTTATAATCAAGAGCCTGTGTTTCACTGCTGTTTAAAACTTATACTGTTAAAATGCATGACCTCGCTGTGGTAGGTACAACATAGATAAACATCAAATTAAAATCCCTCAATAAATTCATTTAATTTTAACTCAGTTAAATAAAGTGGATAAATGACTTAACTCTTCTTGCTTCTTTTCTCAGAAACTATTCATATTGTTCTACATATACCATTGACGGAACTGCCATGTGTTATATTTAATTTCATGAGGTAAACTATTGCACAGGACTACGCAAATAAATGCAGCTAATTCACAAGACTTGAAATTCCATGAATTATTCTAAATAATTTTTACGTTTATTTTGACTTCAAGAGGAAAGGGCTGGGCTCTCAAGTATCCATACCTCCTGCTCCCAAATAAACAAAAAAAGAGACATTTTTGGATAGAACTAGTTTGAAGGACAGAATGAGAAAGAAAACAACCGTATCAAAAATTCCACCATGAAACAGGAGATGCCATTAGTCTCATTCTTTTTGGTTACACTGGGTTTCACACAATCCCCAGGTACACATAGATGTTCTGTGATCATGGAAGTTCAGATCACAAGCCTGAGATCAAAAGCAACAGGACACACACGGAAAAGACAAAATGCTATAACCACACCTTGTATTTAGTCACAAAGTTTAGCTGGACTAAGCTGGAAGTAGCAAGGTGGGATCACACAGACATGGGAAGCAAACAGACACAGGAAAAGCAAGCGGAGCAGAGGTGGCAGTCCTGAGGACAACATATGTGTCACCAATGTCCTGGGTTACAGTGTATTCTATTACCATCCTCATGATCTGTTGAAACCAGGTGTAGCAATGTTCCCTGCCTCCTCCCTCCGGACTATCTCCTGTTAATGGGCCCAACAATGTCTTGCCTCATGACTCATAGATAACTCGCCCCTGGACTATCTCCTGTTAATGGGCCCATCAATGCCTTGCCTTGTTACTCACCATCCCATTGTGAGATGCTCCATCCAGGGGAAAGGAGCCAAGCATTCCCACCTGGATATAATCTGGGGTTTGGAAGAGCACAGCAGCCTTTTCCACTGGAGTCCCAGAGGAAGACCAGACCCTTCTACAGAATCACTGCTTCAACAGAACCATCACTCCAGGAGGACTGCAGCCACCATTTAATTGGACTGCTACCAACCCCCTGATTGCCAGGGGGTCAGATGGTACTCTCACTTTGCCAGTGGGTTGTTTTTTGTACTACTGCATTTATTTTTTTTTTCCTATTAAATTGTATTTCTGACTTGGAGTCTCCCACTAGTTTGTTTTCAAACTAGTACAACCAGCCACACTGGTCTGCTTCTCTGGGGCCAGTGTTTTTGGTGTTTGTTCTCAGGGCAGGAGTCTCACCATAAATTTAGAGGCTACTTAGACTGTCAGTTTGCTCTCTGGCTACCTGAGCAAGTACAGTGCAGCTCACTTTGCTGATAGTTCTTATCAATTAACAACTGGAAAATATGCCGTGTAGTACTGCTGCTGCATGAAATATTTACAATTGTTTCTAAATCAAGAGATGTCATCTAGGTTTACAAAAAAGCAACACTAGTGCATTCAACTTACTATTATTAAGTGCCTCCAACCTAGAATCACTTTGAACTCACTGTGCTATCATTTCTTTAATTTAGAGAAAACAAATTGCCAGCATTTTTGTCATCAAACTGCATTAACCTGAGCAATATTCAAAGAGCAATGTTCACAATGTGACCACTGCTGGGCTAGTCATTATGCTTGTTGGACTTACCTCAAATGTTTTGACAATTATACCAACATCTCCCAGAGTAAAATGTCATTGCTAACCACTCTAAATTGTGTTCAAGGTTTGTTCAAATTACCTCAGCAGCAGTGCTGCTGGAATGCTTCACATCTGCTGCTCCCAAAGGAGCAATATTTCCCTCTGCATTGTTTAAAGATCAGAAGACCAAAAGACACCTTTACATTCATCAGGTCAGGAGAAGGAAGCCAGGGCATTTTTCCCAATAGAATGATCCTACCAAAGGCTTTCTCCGTAATGGTTAACATCAAGGAAATTATTAAGAACAAACTTAATATATTACGACAGATAACACAAATAGCATCTGTTAACAAAACTTCAGCTGCCTGATGCCATGTTCACTATTCTGCCTACCAAGCAGCAAGTAGCAAACATAGCCCAGTTGTCACGGCCACTGAACCACCTTCTCTAATGGCCAAGGACCGAAGAACTCAAGGTACAGAAAATGCCCCCTGGTGGGCCAGCTCCAAAGTCTAAGATCACCCCTAAGTTACGGTGAGAAAAGCTTCTCCCATCAGGCTGTGTGGATCTATGTAGATTTGGTCTGTCTGGTTGGCCAGTGGCCATACATCCTTTCCTTGTCCCCATTGGCTGTTGTTGTATTACCCCGCCTCCCTTCTGTACCCCCTTATAAGGGGTCACTCTCTTTCATCGATGGGCTCCTTCATTGTGGTTTAGCAATAAACCCCTCGGAACTCTATACGAAGAGCCACCACCTCCTGCCTCTTTGCCTCTAGTGACGCCTGAGCTGTCCAGCTCAGTGTGAGCGTGTGTTGCGTGCTTCCACCGCACAGGTGAGAGAGCTGGCTTGTGAGTGTGCCAAGTAGCACCCCCGGAGGTTCCTCGCTAGGAATGCTTCAGGAATAACGCAGCAGCTTTTCCACTGAACACCCACACAGCGATACCCAGTTATCAGGTGAAAGCCCTGTGTTAGTTCACAGATACCCGGGTAGGATCTCAGATCCACATGCATTAAACCTGAAAGGAAGAAACTGCAGTTTCCACAGTCAAGCAGGACAGCATACCCAAACCACACAGCTGATACACATAAATTTCATTGTCTCTACAGAGAAAAGCTTCATCGAGTCTTCAGAACAAACCTTCATCAAAGCCAGGATAGTGACCACAGCTTGGCAAAAACATACCAGGTTATCTTTGCCTGAGCTGCCACAGGTGCCACCAGGACTACAGAGGTCAGCACAAGCTGCATGGCCCACTCTGAGGTCTGCTTCCCACCAGCTCACACACACTACTCTGAAGTCCCTGGACATCCCTCTGTCAAGTAGCCCTGCGGCTGCAGGAATGTCTGCAAAGCTAAAAAGGAAATACAGTCTTCCCATGTGCCTAGTAGTTAAAAAGGAAAATGCAGAAGAAAAAGAAGAAAAGAAAAATTCATTTCTCTGAATGACAGATATTAAGAGGTATAAGAAGGTCTGGGGCAGTTAACACCATTTTTACTAAGGTTCCTTCCCAGTATCAAATAGCATTAAAATTTCAGAGAGATTTTCTACAAATTCCCTTACTTCGATTTCACAGTTTCCCCCTATCTGGCAAATTGTTGAATCCGATCTCTTTTCATGACAAGGTCATGCACTTAGTAGGTGAGGGAAAGGCTGTGGATGTGTCTACGTAGAGTTTAGTAAAGACTTTTATACCATTTCCCACTGCATTCTCCAGGAGAAATTCGCTTCCCATGGTGTGGACAGGTGTACTCTTTGCTGGGTTAAAAACTGGCTGGATGGTCAGGCCCAGAGGGTGGTGGTGAATGGAGCTGGGGAAGGGTCTGGAGCACAAATCTCTCCACACTCTCTATACAGCTGTCTCAAAGGAGATTATAATGAGATGGGGGATCAGGTTCTTCTTCCAAGCAGCAAGTGATAGCATGAGAGGAAATGGCCTCAAGCTGCACCAGGGGAGGTTTAGACTGGATGGAAAATTTCTTCACCAAAATGGTTGTCAAGCCCTGGAACAAGCTGCCCAGGTGTCACGATCAGCTAAGACAAGCAGGAGTCGTGATGGTTCGTTAACCGATCTCAGAGTGCAAAAGAAACACAAACGGGGAATTTTAACTTTAATCAGAAACAATGCACTTTATTGAGTGCCAACAACACGATTATGTGATAGGAGAGAGAGAGATAGAAAGAAACAAAGGATAGAGAGAAAAAGGAGGGGGGGGTTAATAGCTACCAACGGCGAGGCAGGATCCTCGTGGTATCCGTCTTCTTTCCACGGAGAGTACTCGTAGGGGTCTTTTCAGAGAGTCTCTTTATAGTCTTTTCGAAAGTGAGAGGCAGCTGGCGAAAAGGTGCAAAAGCGAGGGGCAGCTAGCCAAGGGTGGGGGAATAAGACCCATTGTTTTTGGGGTAATGGTGCAGGAGAGGTGCACGGGACATTCTCGCTCCAGTACAGCCCTTCCCGCCTGGGCAGCAAGGAACAGCACCAGAGCAACCGGTTCAGCGTGCATTCCTGCAGGCACCTGGCAGACATCCCACCTCGGTCTGGCTAGGACTCCTGTACCCTCTTTCCCTCTTTGGGGCTTTTTAGCGTCTTTCAGTCTCTGTCCTCGTCGATGATCGTGAGGCAGATGAGGGATCTTCGGATCGTCTCTTACACCAGGGAAGTGGCTGAGTCCCCATCCCTGGAAGTATTGACAATTTGTGTAGGTGTGTCACTTAAGGCATGTTCTAGTGGTGCAGTGTTAGCTGTGCAGCTGGACTTGATGATCTGAAAGGTCTTCTCCAACCTAAATGATTCTATGATTGTCTTCATATAAAAAAAATACAAAAACAATAACAGATGCTGAAAAAAAGTGACTAAAAATTTATTAATAATCCAGATCAATTTGTTAAAAAGCATTGCCAGTGGCTTCCAAATTTTTCACCAAATGAATGCAAAGACATTGGAAACACCTCATTGCATTTGAAGAGGATTCGTTCATAAAAACCATTATTTTTTATGACCTAATATTTTTTAAAAATCCTGCATTGAATATTAAAAATCTATTATACAAAATGTTTGAAATGACAGAGTAGAAAAGCATGCATAATACTGCAATAAAAATATTGTCATCTAAAGACTTCAAGGCCTTCTCATGGCTGCTTGGATTTTCACAGCAGTGAATTGTTTACATTCTCCAAAACTGAAAGCAGAAGATTTTCCCTTCGCAGTTAAGAGTTCGGACAGGTATAATTTAATCATACCACCCAGCCTGTGACACCCAGCAGAACAAATCTGACCATGTCCAGTACAGAAATGTTCATCATGACTAGCCAGCATTCAGGCTGAGTAATACTTCAGATTAAAAAGACAGTTCTGTAATGACAGCATTTCAAATATGAAGGAGAAAGGCATTGTAAGAAAGCATATAAATTTCCTGGCTTCTTAGTCCTTCAGATAAGCACCTTTTCTTTCAAGCAATGATGATTGAAATGATGATCCAAGTAATTTAACAGTTAACATAAAAGTAATGTTCTTTGAATCAAAGTTACGGCAAAATATAACTGGTTCTCTATTCTCTGATACGGTCAGCTATGAGAACAGTAGTGCCTTTAGGAAATGTAAGTATAGCAAAACAGAGGGTGATAATAGCACAAATATTGTTACCATAAAGTCACACAACAGTTTCAACTTGATTGTTTCAATTTGCTCAACATATAAGTCAATTAAATTGATTTTACTAGAGTCAGGGAATATTAATAATTGTCATGTTACAAGAATAGCACCATGCAGATAACACCAATATGATGTGGCTGTACCCAGCAACTAAACATCATCTCCCAACAGCTCATATTGTTATATCCACTTCTAGTTTACTCTTGGCGGTTCATAATTTGATCCAATTTTTTTACTTTTCTCTCCTTCTTAAAGCAAAGTGCTGTGTCAGTAAGCTCTCTGGAAAACATGAACTTTCAATGACTTCAAATCCATCAACATATTTCTTAATCTCTGACTTTTATCATGATGAGAGAAGTCTTCTATCAAAATATATCAATGAGAAAATAAATTACTCAAAAAATTACTTGCAGTTTCGTAAGTTTGAGAATCACCAACCTGGATTTTGCTCTGGAGACATCTCAACAGGACAAAAATGTGCATAATTTTCTCTCTTACCAGAAAGAATAAATAGCCTTACAAGAGAGCAGAGCTAAATGTTAGCAAGATACCTTCAGAACTTACTGAGATAGTGTTGTGATTTAGCACAGCTTGGGTTTCAGTTAAGGAGAAATCCACCAGCCACAGAAGTGATTCTTTTGCGAGGGACTGCAGACTGCTTCCTCTAGACCCAACAAAACCAATCAGCTGGCTAATCTGAATATTGACAACTCTGTTAAGCCACTTCAGAAAGCTTGACACGCCTCTGTGAACCACATCCAAGAATGAACAAACCCCAGGAAAGCTCTCTTGCTTCCAGCTTTTGGACAGGTAACTAGGGGGCCTGTGCGGCCCGGCCAGGCTGGCCCGCGGGGCAGCTGGGCTGAGATTTCGGCTGCTCCTGCTCCCTTAGAGGAGCGCTCCCCACCCAGTGCAGCCGAAGAAATGAAATTCTACACCGCAAGAGTCCGGCCACCGCCGGCAGAGAACACGTGACCAACAGCGAGAGACAAATTCCAGATGCAAGGCCCGGGTAAGATTAACTCTTTCAGCGCTGTAAGATTCCCCAGAACAAATGAAACCTACAGACATCAATCTTCTCCCGAGTCAAAGGAAAGGGAAAATGAAGGCATGTGAAGAAAACACCATACAGACACCAAAGAAAGTGAAGAAGGAAGAGCCGAAGCCCAGAGGGAGGAGATAGAGGAGATGCTTCAAACCGAGGAGCTGAAATTCTTTTGTAAGGCTATGGTGATGGACTATGATACATCAGAGTACCCCAGTAATTCATGAAAAGCATGAGGGGATGGAGTGTTCAAACCGCAACCACGAGCAAAGGTTCCTGTGCTGAAACAAGCAAATGTTGAAGTAGCTGTGATCTAATGAGAAGCTTGAAAAGAGAGAGATGAGTGATGAAGACCCTTGCTCCCAGGGAAGAAGACCTCTGTTCCTAGAGATTAAGATGATCCCAGAAGTAGATGAAGAGAACCGTTGCTTCTGAGCAGCTCATCCTTAAAATGGTACCCCATTAGCTAAGATTGGATCCTCGAAAACAGTTGTGGGGACAGCTGTAAGTTGAGGGAAGGGACTTTCACATGGCAAGCAGAGAACCATTCTGGGCAGCTGTTTCGCTGTGACATTGAAGTCACAAGAGAACTGTTTCTTGTGGAGATGTCTCCATCTCATGGCAAGAGAGACTCCTCTCCCTAAGTGAACTGAAGAAAGACTTGTATAGAGGTGGTAAACTGACTGAAAGTCCCAAGTTCTGTCTCTTGTCAGTGGGAAAAGAAAGAAGAGATGAGGGGAGAAGTGTTCTGAAGGTTTATTCTGACTCTTACTATTTTTTCTTTTAGTTCTGTTAATAAGCTTTTCTTAATATTCTTTAAAGTTTTAGGCCTGCTTTGCTTTCTCCTAATCTTTATCTCACAGAACAAAAATAAGTAAGTAATCGAGGTGAACCAAAACCACTACAGATAGCTTCTTTGTAACAGGTGAAGCACCAGATCTCATGATTTGCAGCGTTCACCCTTGGAATAACAGGGGCATGTCTCAAGTTTTCCCAGCAAGGAGATAAAAGGGAAGCAAAAACCCAATCCCTTGTGACACTGTGGTATTTGATACAGGAGGGGTTAATAAGACATTCAAAATTTTGCAGCAGAAAGGATTGCTGCTATTAACAAAGGATATTTGAAAAAGCATAAGGTTACACGTTTGTTTGTTTTCAGGGCAAGATTACTCATTCCCTAGTGCAGCTTCTACTGTGCTCAGTTTACTGCAATAAAATTACAGAGTGGTTATCAGTCGATTTCTCTCATATACGCACTGACTCTTAAACAGACAAAACCAGAGTTTTAAGAACACAAGACAGAAACACCATGGACTTTGTAAAAGACACTATAACAGTGAAAATCTTCCCTCTGATCACAAAGCATATAAGTCGTGGCTACTTTCACCTAGATCTAACAGGGAATATTTCTAAACTCCACAATGTGCCAGCTCCAGTTTGATCAGATTATCTAAATTTTATTTGCTTCTATGCATGCATATGATCTTAGTGCACTACTACTGTTCTCTGAAGTCCAATGAACAGTGACACATGTATTTCCGGCTGATACACAGAAGAACTTGCTAAAATCCCAGTAAAACTTACAGAAAGTGCACATCTCAGTGAACCATTTTAAGAGCTGTAAAATTAAAGAAGAAAATAATAATCAATATCTGCTTCAGTGAGAAACCACCAAAATTGTTACTACCACCTACACATGGCATCTATGATACCACTTGAGAGAGAATCCAAAAATTATATAAGCATCAGGAAGAAATCTTGCAGCACTTCGGCATCAAGACAAAATAGTTATTCTGACTAATACATGTAGATTTTTGCATGTCAATCTACCACTGAAGTTACTCTTGAATTGTTAACAAATTAGTCTTTCCAACAATGTAGGTATCATCTTTGCTAAATAAATACTACATTTATATCTAACAGGGCAATTTTCATTTTACCTCTTGGAGGAGATTTAATGCATTCACATTATTAATGATTTATAAACTTTCCCTCAGATTTCACTCCTTCTGCTGCTGAAGATTGTTTTTTAAATTAGTTCTTCTGTGACAGATATCTATGCGTCACTTTCAAGAGACATTTGTGCAGGCAACTGTCATCAGCATATTGGGAAAATATTTTAAATATTTAAGAGATTATTACTAATGCAACAAAGAACATCAGAGTAATAAATGAAGAATACAGCATTGGAACCAAAGCCTATTTTTGCATTATTAGAAAGAAACTCCAGTCTATGCATTCCTGATATTTTCAGATGTTCTAGACACAGTTTTATAAAAGTTACTACATACCTTTAGTCTTAAAAAGACTGGAATTCTTACACACTTCTGGTTTCAGAATCTTTAGACCATGGGTCTCCTGAGGAAGTGGGAAACTGAAAGATAAAACAAACTCATAGTTCTTTGCACAGTAGAGCAGAACTTTGGAATATAGTTTAAGAATCTGCTTCACTCATCTGTTACATGGCCATGAGCAAGTCAGGTAGTTTCCATGTACCAAATTCGTCCCTTACTCAGATGAGTTCAAAAGTTGAGAAAATGTAAAGAAGGCTATGTAAACAATACCAGCAGGAAGATAAATACTGGGCAAGCACTGCCCAAGGAAATTATTAGTACGAAATCAACACCAGAATCCCCATGGAAGAGCTTTTTAAAAAGCTCTACTAAAAAACAACCCCTACACATTGCTCCTTTTTTTAAGATCTCCTGAAACCAGATACTTAGAAAATTTAGGATATGAAATAACTGTTTAAACTAGCAGTAACTTCAAACTGGAAAAAAAATGTTGTAATTACTTCAGGTTAAGACATATACATCTCGAACCTTTTTATTACTGAACTTTTGTCTTACTGTGTATGAATGAAAATGAAATTTAGCATAATCACATAGAGATGTACTGGAGGAAGACACTAATGTTTGAGCCCCCCAAGGAAAGCTTTCCATCTGACTGTGTTGACAAGAATGGAGTTAATGTTCACCTTCAAATCTGTAAGAAGCATTCTACAGCAGTGCTTGTGATTTCTTTCTTCTTTCTGTCTGGCTGGATTTTTAATTAAACAAAAACTTCCAAGGAACTTCTTATCAGAGCCTATTCTTCTGGTTCTGTGCAACAATTGATTAGCATCACTCCACTCTTACTTTGTAACAGTATTAGCAATCAATGAAAGCAATTACGCTCATAATAGAGCACACAGAGAAACACAAGATTTGATGACCCTTTAAAACTTCAATTATCCCAGTAGCTAAATAATATTGCTAAAACACTCCATCTGTATTAATGATTTATACTGCTGACCAGTCCTACTGTGCTTAACCACTTGCTGCACTAATTAGACAGGCTACCTAGAGTTTCTGGCTTTTCACTCATTTTTGGATAACAGAACATTGCCTTCACAGGTTTTTGGTGGGTAATAACAGGTAGCATCATGCCTGTCACTGTGTTTTTATCAGAACATTGCTTTCATTTTTAGCCATAAAAAATACCATGAAAGTAATTTGGTATTCCAATTGCACAAGACACAAACAACATTTCTGGACAAGACACACATTTTCCATCATCATTTAATTGTTAAGAAGTGGTTACACAGAAGGCAGCACTGAAATGTGTGTTCAGATGAAAGATCTGTGTCTATCATTACAGTGGATTTTACCACATGGGTCTCAAAAGTTTAAGCAATGTATCTGATGCTTTCCATTCATGATGAAGCTGTGAGAGGACCATAGCAGAGGCACTTAATTTCATGCAGATGATAGATCTGTGCCTGAAATAACTAAAATTTCAGCTTCATTTGCCTACCCTCCTTGTCTCCAGCTCCGTCCCCATGCCTTGAATGCCCAGATGAGCTCCCAGATTGCTGAACAGATGAATCAGAATGGATTTTAACTGGCAGCCTCGAGATTGCCATCAGAGATTATCAGAACTCTTTATATGTATTTGAATAACACTACTTCATATTAGAAGTATCAAAGAAGGAACTGGCAGTTTCAAGATGCAGGGTACACACAAAGTTAATGTACATTTTAATTAATTTCAATCTACATAGCAATGCTTGTTGATCAAATCAGAATTTCAAACTGTATACATTTGCATATTCCTTCATGACCACCAAAAAAGGCACAAAAGTAGATTGTTAAAGGGGCATTGTTGCTTGGAGTTAAAGAGTGATAATACAGTGTTTTTGATGAGCAAACCAAACATTATTTACAGCACTGAGTTTACTAATTACTGATAACATCCATGCCCATCTTTGTGTCAGCAGAATTTCACTAAATGATAATTGCAGAACTGTCATCTGAGAAGTTTTGAACTCATGTTTCTCAAAGTGGTTTGTAGTGCCATGATGACTTCAGTCACTTGACACAACATTTGCCTTGCTCCAAAATAATCCTTAAAATGCACTTAAATGCTAAAAATGCAGGTAAGAAGTATTAGAAGAAAATGTGAAAAGTACTGTCTGTTGAAGGTCTTCTCGGGTAGCAGAACTGAGGGGCCAGGGCCCCACAGGTGGTTTGAAGAGAGAATTTTCTTCAGTCTATTATCAGCCCTGTGCAAATTTACTAGAATTTATGATATTTTGTGGTCTGCTTTTAGTTGCCCTTCATACAACAACTCTAAGGCAATCAAATCAGTGACTACACCATCAAAGTACAGACTGGTTCTTTCAGGAATTACTTAAAAATAAGTGAAAATAACATCATGTAGCATGTCTTCTGGTTGTCTCTGTCAATCACCTAGCAACAGAGTGGCAAAGTGCTCCATAAAATATACATGTTAAACCTCTTGGAGTGGAGAGCATAGCAAAGATGTTTACAGACAGACTGTTTTCATGATGGTTAAATTTATATGTAAAGAACAGGCTTTGCACCTACCACCTAGAAGTATTTCAAATCCTAGGACCCTACTGGGGCTTTCATTTTTGGTCTCTTCTGAGGGGGAAAGATCAAACTGTGTGGGAGTACTGTTATCTTGGTATGGGTTAATGTCTCCATTTTGGTCTACTTAAAATAGTATTTTATCAGCCCCCAAAACCAATGCTTTATGTAATTTTTACCCTAGCTACAAAATCTCAGATACCACAAAAGCTTCTTACAGACTTCTGAAATTGCAAAGGCACTTAACAAAAATTACTTTTTAACTGGCTGTAGCAATACATTTACTGTTGGAGCTTAGAGTTGAAACACACTTACATATATTGCATTACAATCCTGTGAGTCCAAAGCTGTTAAAGGAGAGCTGTTACATGAAGAGCCATGAAGATACATTACAGTCTCTGGTGTCTAAACCACTGTGAAAAAAAAATTTCTTTAGGTCTCCTTGACCTTCACGAGAAAGCTTCCCTGTGTGCTGCAGACTCTCAAAGTTTATCTTAGTAAGACTGTCTACTATGGTTACAGAAACTGTCATAAATAAATGAAAATTCCTTCACTAATCATAATCCTGCTAGGAAACAGCAAGAGGCCATCACATGATCTCACACCATCAAGCAGGGATTTGATTAACTGGGCGCTTGACCTCTGATGAGTGATTTCAGCAGTTCTTTCTGGAATACTGGAAAAGTAAATAAAAGCATGGCATTCTGACTGTAAATTGGTATCTTCTTAGAAAGTAAAGTATTTTGATAATAAACAACATTGGCCTCAGATTCTGACAATGAAAACTACCGAAATTGCAGGCTCATTAAGTGGCCTGGAATTAATCACCACACTTGAAGTTGCAAAAGGCATGCAGATAAACACATATTTTTTGAAAACAGAACAACCCTCCCTCCAAATCCCACATTAACTTAAAATGACCAAAAGTGATCAAATGTTTGATTTTCCTCCAGATATTAATAAGATCAGCTATCAGAAGAATTTTGTAAACCAAAACTGGACCTTAGTCAGTGTTGATCACTGGCAGCCTTAGATGACTTCTGGGCATTTGCTTAAGTCACCTGAATCAGTGCTTTGGGTTACAGACCGCACAGCCAACGTATTTCCCCACTTAAAACTCTTCTTTTTTTAATTCAGAAAAGGAAAAATGACAAGTGTGTTGTGTTTCTTTGTTTTTTCCTTCTTCTTTTCTACATTTATAGTTTTGCTTGTTGTGCTTGGTCATATATGTAAAAAACAAATTGAAAAAATAATCAAAAATTCATTTAAAGTATGTTTTGAGCTAGGAAGGTTCCATTTTCCCTGATATAGTCCTCAGGTGGACTCATTTTATCTTCATGAAAAAAGAAGCACCTAAACACCCACACGTATTACATTCAGTCAGAAACTCTGCTACCTTTTATCATCATTTCCTAACAGGATTACAACGCTCTCAGCACCAGAGCTATTATGAGCTCAGATAAGGTTACAGCAGATACCCAGAATTGCATTGCCCATTGTTCATGAAAATCAGGCTGAGATTCATGCAGCAGACGGCTGAACTGAGCAGAGCACAGACCAGCTCTGGCCAGAAGAGAAGCGGACACTGGGGAGCTGGGAACAGAAGGGTCAGGCAGCTCCATGACATGTCAGTCAGCTTCACAAACCTTATGTGCTTCATCTCAGTGGAGAGACTAGAAGTAAAGAACAGCACACAAAGAGCAATGTAAGAGAAAAATACTTGTGTAGTGCTTTGAAATCTAGCCTAGGCATATTGATTGAAAGAGACAGCAGCTCGATTTCTATTTTCTATGTGTACTTGCTGTCCTAATAATTTTGGAAACACTAACCAGATTGTAGACTCTTCGACTCTAGTATGAGATGAGTATGTTCCTTTATTTTTCTTTGTAAATGTGCAGGAACACGAAACTATTTGGTTAGAGAATGCAATGAAACCTCAGCAACTCACTACAATTGCTTTTTTAGCATTTATAGTAACATACTGGTTTTTAGTGTGGGTTGTGGTTAGAAACACAAACTTAGATAGGAACACAAACTTACTTCTGCTTATTCCATTTTTTTACTCAGTTTACAGTAGTGCTGGAATCATAACTGTATGACTTTCATGGCAGCTTCACTTATCATGACCCAACATTGAGTGAGATCCAGATGAAATCTACGTTACCACAATGGACTGTTCTTTTCTGTTCCAAATCCAAGTCTTCACAAACTACTGATTGCTACACTAACCTATGTTTGTGCTTCTTCTGACATGCCTTCATGAGAGAACTGGCAACATGCAAGAGAGCACAGGCAGGGAAAGGGAGAGGGGAAGAACTGGTTAAAAAGAAATGACAAATTCAGTACACCGACTTGTGTACTGCTGTGACTTGCTGAAATTTTTTAAAACTATTTTATGGTCGTATGAGATTATATCCTTCTATAATTAGAAATTCAGAAACATTTAATCTTAACCTAAATGAGGTATTTATTGAAATGTGGGTATTCTCAATTATTCTTTCAGCTTATGGGATGCACATTTTTGATTCCAGTGGAAAAAAAGGCACTTGACATCAGGGCAAATGTAGCATAGGAAAATATAAGGAAATTAGTATTCTAAAATGGCTCTTAGAAAGATGCACACACCACTACACCATGTAATTCAGACAATTTTACATATTATTATACCTTGCTTGATTCTATCTTTAAGACACAGTGACCTTTCCTATGTGATTTAAGCTAGCAGACAATGAGAACTTTGATAGTACTCACTGAGAGACACAAACAGATGCACCTCTTACAGAGCTCAGCCTACCCACTCATCTAAGATCTTATCATGCCAGTTCAGTGAACTGATTTTTCGACAGATGAAACATTTGAATTGTATCATGAGGGTAATATTGAAGTCATATAAATGAAATCACATTCATAGTCTACTTTATTTTTCCTAATTGACTTCATATCTGCTGATGTCTGATGCTTTTTAGGTCAGTCTGCTGGAGAAACAGCCGACGGCCTTAAGGACAAAATTTCTTACTGCAGATGAATCGTGGAGAACTCACTCTCACATGAGTAGGAAGATATCTGCACCAACTGAAGTAGAATAAAAAAAACATTGCAGGAATGTGGAGATATTAATATTTCCTTTTCTCCCTTTACCCTTTCAAAGATGAAGATCAGAAAGAAAACACTGCAGTGAGACTTATCCTTTCTTTGCACAGATCTTTGTTCATGCTAGAAGGAGGCAGTGTTATATAAAAACAAAGTCGTCACCTTCTGAATGCTGCTCTGCCCCCCAAGGGTTGTGGAAGGAAATAGAAGATATAACTTCAGTGACATTAACCTCTGTTAGGGTATATTGCATTATATTAGAGAGCCTTTTCTTTTTAAAGTATACTACACTATTTAAAAATACCTGTTTATCCAACATACAATTATTTATTATACCACTGAATCCTTCCATTTTTCATAAAGCTTTCTAATTTAACAAAGTAACTCCTGAGTGATGAAGAACCTTTTACAGGGAATGCTGCCCAATGAACTAGAATACAAATAACCCTTAGGAGTGAGCTCCTCAAAGGGAGGTGGGAATAAACCTTAGAGGAGACAGCATCCAAGTTCCTCAAGTTTACCACGTCTCATGCCTCTGCTCCTCCCTGCTTTTATTCATTTTAATATTCTCTGATTATGAATGCACTTGTCAACTTTTAAAGAGCTGTTAACTGTAATTATTGATGATAGCTGGAAGGTGTACTGAACTCCTCTGAAATAAACTAATTAAGAACAATTCCACTGACTAGAAAGCATAACCTTTCCCCATCCATTATTATTGCTCTCCTCCTTTAATTAGAAAACCCATAAATGACTGATAGGACATATGTCAGTAGAACCACAATTTACTTTTTGGAGGATTGCAAGCCAGCAGGAAGACTGTAATGAATGTAAGGAGAGGGAAAAAGAGAAATAAAATGACACTGTGCCATGTTTAGCAGTAACTCAGTTATTCCAGAAAGATGAACAACTGAATTCTTATCTCACTGTCATGAAATCTGATGTCCAGCCTTTACATTCATGTCCAGAAATCACCTTTTTTACACTATTAATCAAAACACTGTAAGGCAGGACAATCTTCTACTCTACATTAAAGAGAGTATATGCACTGCTAAGAATCTTACTGCTAAAATGCTTGCAATAGCCTCCTTATTTTCTACTAAATTTTGCAATATCACTGAAGAACAGTGATCTGAGCTGTTTGGTAAACAAGTGTGGCTTTGCAATCCAAGGCACGCATTACTGCAAAGAAAGAATATTCAAAGAAGCAGCTACCCTGACAGAAAAGGATGTGTTGCTGTTGCATGCCTTTAGGACCTGCCACTACACTGGTACTATTGCAGCTGTATGACAAGAAAGGTCTCCAAAACCACTCCAGACAAAAGAGATATGGACAGGTTTGAAAGACAATACCCCGAAACAGAAAGACTGTTCTAGATGAGAGCAGCTGAGAATCATTCATGCTCAACCAACCACCTTCCAAACCAGCTAACAGTTCCTTCCATGGATTCTCATAAAAATACTGACGTTACTACTTGTCCTTGAAAATACTATTCCGAAAAGTTAGTAACCATAAACAGAAGGTTTCCAAGTACTAAAACAAAAAAAATAAGCCAAAACCTCCAAACCACATCATGTATATTCAACACAGCAAACTGACCTTACCTTCAACAGTGAACAGGTCAAGTTACTAATTAGCATCAGATAACTCGAACATTCTTAGGGTAAATACATCAGATTAGAAATAAAACCAACATGCCAAAATAATCAATAGTGGCTATTCAGGCCATAAAACAGATGAAAGAATTAAACACCTGAGTTATGCTCCTAGAAAAGAGTATCACAATACTGAGAGGCATGTTCAGGTAGCCTGGGTACAGGAACCAAAAGGAAGAGCAGGACTTTCTCTTCCACTCAAGGTTAACATCTGTGATCAATTTACGGTGCAGGAGAAAGCTGAGGCCAGAGTAAAGTCAAGGATGTACAGGTGCCAAACAGCAGCGTAACTCTGGGGTGTATCTTCTGTGTTTTTAATTAAGGCCAGAATTGGGGATACAACTGAGGCATGTGGATTTTGTGTCCAACTGAAACTACGCAGGGTAGAAATCACAAGAGTAGCTATAAATGGGTTATTCTTTCATCCCCAACCAACACATACCAGCATATTTAGTAAAATTATGTTCTTTGTTCTAGTAATCTCCAACCTGTTAAATCACAACAGATTTCAGTATTACCAGTTTCCCTCACCTGAATATTTTTGCTCCTCACTTAAATAGAGGAAAGAAAAAAAAAGCTTATTAGCACACTGTTCCCTCCTTGTGAAGCAGTACTTTCAGATTTCAGACTATTTATGCGGTTGAAAAAAAAAAAATCACCTGTTGTGAATTATCAAGACCACGTAATTTACAATAAATACCATATTCTTATATAGATGTATTGGTAATTGCTTTCCTAGTCTCAAAGTTAGTTACTCAGAGTTTCTTTTTCTTAATATGCATATTTTTTATGGCATTATATATAGATTTACAGGCAGGAAAGATGTCTGTAGAAAAATGGGGGGTTTGGTATACCAGGTACATGCATAAAATTACTAAGCTGGAATCAATCTCTCATAAAATTTCTTGAGAGAAACTAGTAGAAGCCACCTTTACCTATTTGACACAAACCTGCTTGATGAATAGAAGCTGGGCAGAACAAGCAATTATTAAGTCCTATTATATATGAAAATGACTGCCGTGAAAAAAGTAATTGCTAAGTGGTAAGAGGACATTTCTTCAATCATTTCTACTTGATTGCCTCTTTGAGATGGCAAACTTCTTGCTTGTTCTGTGTCCCATCACGATGTGAATTATGTGAGATACTTGTTGACATTCTTAAGATTCATGTTTCTACACCTGAACCAAAGCATGGCTGATAGTGCAGCTGTGAAGAAATAAATTTTTTGAGAATATGACTTAGTATTAGAACATGCACAATTTATTCTCAAACTCTCAAGCTCATCTGCAGCCCCATAAGGTTCCTTAATGGCTACAGTCTGCTCACAAAGTCAGGGAATGGAAGTACCTACCAGTTTTGGGCCAAAAAAAATTAAAAATTTCATCTTCTAAAATAAAGCCTCCTCTGACCAAGAAGAAAAGCCTTAGAGGCCTGAATTCTTCCATCTTCAAAAAGTTTCAACACAGAACATGTCTGAAGGCGAAACAAAGATAACTGAGCACACAAAATGTTGGTCACATTGATGAAATCAAATTTCCAGGTGTTCACGTGACAATCAGTGGCTAAGAGCGTACTTTCTTCAGGAAAACATATGGCCACAGCTGCTAACTCAGTTCTGGCCATAGATTCAAAATGAGGAATTCACTTCCATCTTTCCCTGCTGCCATCATGCTGGCCCTCATGAGAATGAACCTACATGAAGAACCATTTGGCTACAGTGATGGCCTTTGGTGCAGTGTTAATGCCTCTCACATGAAGAAGTTGCTCCTGAAGAATTAACATTAACCACTTTGTAAGTGATTACAAGAGTAACATATGAAAATGACTAATCGATATGAGTTTTAAAGTTCCAAGAGGTTTTTCCAGTGCAGAAAAAAACCACATAATGACAAGATGTAAATAAATGGAATTTACTTCCATCTTCCAGTTATTTTGATAGAATCATGAGAGCTTGAGACAAAAAACATTAGTTTTAATAATAAACCAGATAGACTCATAGAAGCTATATCTATCTAAGGCAACATGAATGAAGACAGACAGACACACAGAAAGAGATATTAAAGAAGTCTATTGGTTTAATTTTCTTCAGAATTAACATAGAAATATATGCTTCATTGTAAGAACTACATACATTTTATTTAGATAAAGATTTGCAATGAGAAAAGTATTGATTCTCTACCATTGCTGAGAAACTAAAAAGGGACAATAGTAACAGTTATGTTCATTTCATAACTTCTGTCTACAGTGATTAAATCAGCTTGTGTATTAGCAGTATAATGAATCAGTACATTGATGTTAACTAGCCTGAAAATCATTGGTTCTGAACTAACTGAGTTTCTATCTTCTAAAGTTCTTCACTGCTGTGGTAGATGATCAAGCAGTTCAGAGTTTGGCATAATCTTTCAGGATCATTTCCAGTTTCTGGCTCAGCATGATGTTCCCCTTCACTTTTAGTTTACCAGAAAAGAACGCCTAAAGAGAACAGAAAAGGGGGGGGGAAAAAGCATGTATTCAATTGTTTACTCACAAACCAAAGAGCTGCTAGAACAAAACAAGAAGCCAAAGATAAGAATGGTTGTTTAGCAATCAGGAGAAAGCCTTCAGTGCACAATGCCTAATGGTTATCAGTTATTAACAAAAAACACTCAATTCTAATACCATCCAGAACCAGATTTTTTATCTATAGTGCAGACAAGGCCAAGTCTGCCACTCAGGGGAAAAAACTGAATAAAGCAACTTCAGTGGCCTCTATTTCCTTTCTACATATAGCACAGAGGATTTCTCCAGGTGTAAGACAATTGCCATCACAGAAGCTGATGGCATAACTTCAGCAGGGCACAAAGATAAAGCTCCCGGCATCATCCCCTCATGCTGCAGATATCCATATATCATTATAAGAAATGAAAAAATGGAATGAAAAAGCTATATAATGAAAATTAAAGACCTAATGAAAATGTAAGCTACACACTCAAATTCATAACAAATACAAACATAAACTTGCACAATGTATTACACACATATGCTGAAGAAATGCAACGGCTCTATACATAGCATATTACAACAAACAGGAAATAAGCAAGACTTTGTTGCATTTGCAGAGACATAGATCAACCAGTATTTTCACTTCAGTGCTGGTATATTACATTTTTATTGTCCCTCCTTCAAAGAGCTGTATACCCTGTTTCAATCTAGTTTGTATTTTTTTAAAACTAGTTTTGCTTTGCTGTGGGGCTTTGCAGTTTGAAAGGTCTTTGAAAGTTCTTTAAATGTGCTTTTGCATAGTTCCATTAGCTTGAAATACATTCAAATAAAGAATAGAAAGAGCCAGCAGAAGAGAATTTGAATAGATTCTTTGAGCTTCTTTAGATGAAAAACCTCACAGAAACCCAAAGGAAACACTAATGCCTAAGCATAGATGATGTTCCTGAATTGCAATCACTGTTCCTTAGCATTCTGATGATTAGACATCAACATCTTGTTTATGGTTTATGCCTGCTGTATACAGAGGGTCACAAAGGATTTTAGTCATGTGGCATATAAGACTTATAACAAACATTCGCCATGATCATTAGTCTCCAATTTTACCATCAAAGTCTCCAACAACTTCTGCTTGAGATCAAAGAAAAAGAACTGTTTGATACATGATGAGCTTAATTAAAGTTTTCATTTGCTCAAGCTTTAATCTGTAAGCTGACATATTAAATTTGTGACAGTTTAATTTACTTTTACACAAGGCATTTTTATTAGTAAAATTAGTAGTTTTAAGCAGTTGATTACTCCAAGAAGCTAAAAGTGCAGACCCATATTATAGACCTTCCTTAAATCATTCTTTCCCTGAAAAATAACCTGGTTTGGGGGAATTTTGACCATCTACATGCATGCACTGTCTTAACATTTCTCTTTGCTGCAGTACTAGCAACAAATCATACCATTGCAGCAAACATCAACTTCCTGCAACACGACAATCAAAACAGCCTGAATGACCAAACTGACAAATCTAAGCTTGCAAATCATATACTGTGAAGCACCAGGAAGCAAACAAACTACTCACTTTGTGCTGCCAGGCTTTATGTCACAGAATCACACAACAGTCTGAGCTGGAAGGGACCCAGAAGGATTATCTAGTCCAACTCTAAAGCAAATGGCCCTTACCGGTATCGAACCCACAACCTTGGTGTTATCACGGCCCTGTTTTAGCCCTTTATGGGAATCTTTGTCTCAAGATGACAACGATGGCATAAATGCCCCCTCATGCTTTCCAGCTAATTCAGTATAAGTACTGATGTGCTTATACCTCATCTGACTCTGGCCTGCACTGTTATAACATCCCAGGGTTTAGGATTTCAGAATGCAAACCGTCATGAACCACAGCTTGATTTAAGGCAAATAATATGTACAAGAGAGTATGTCTGTGACACCCAGGCTTTACCTTTTGGGGGTTGATCTTTTGTTGTACCACATCCATGAAATCCTCGTCCGAGAGAGTGAAGGTGGTATCAGCAGAACTCCTGGCAGGCCCTTGATACACTGCTCCTGAGCCATTCTTTAAGTCAATTGCTGAGAAGTAAAAGCAAAGATAGTTTAATTTCAAAATAAAGATAAAATTTTCAGGCTTAAGAACAGTACTTTCCTTACCTATTATTATAAAGCATGCAGTCTAAACAGAAATCTTGAGCTATCAGCCACTTATTAAATAAATGAGGTTTAATTCTTCTTCATCAATGAAAGAAAATAAAAAATTATTCCTGTACTAAAGGTGAGGGTGTTTACAGCAAGGACTGCCATTTAAAATTCTTGTAGCGATGGTAAAAACTATTTTTGAATGATGCTTAAGATGCACAAGATATTGATTAGTGCACTTACTGCAAAAATGTTCAACTTAGCTCCGAAGTTCAAAAACAGCATCCTATAGTCAGATAAGGCAAATGTAGCGGTGTTCAAACACACTGCTGCTTTCTCCCTGGTCTGTCCCACAGGCAGTATAATATAGCCTATTCTGCTTCATGCAAGGAATGTTTAAAGCCTTGCCAGTTATCTGTCTTTCTCTTCTGGAAAGACAAAAATTCCTCCAAGTGTCTGTAGCTTCAGAGTGTTCTTTTCCCATGCCGAATGACCTGCCAAAATAATCTATTACAAAGCTAACACTATCAGGTATTGTGTCATTTGTTTAGAAGAGTATTTTGACAGGATGTGCTCTGCCAAGTAATTCTCAGATTTTGCGAATTCCCGTCTTTCCTTTACACTTCTGCCTCTTGATCCATCACCCCCCCATCCCACACATTATTCATGTGGATAGTTCCATAAGGACATGGCGTCTCTAGTCACAGAATCACAGCTGCCAAGTTGGTTGCTCTTCATGGACAAATTTTAAGGCCCTCACCTAACCATGGAGACTTATTTCTGCATAAACTTCCTTAGGTGCAACTTTCTTCCAAATAATTTTTTGACAGGGTAAGGAGAATTATAAAGATTGGGAGTAGCTTTAGTCTATTAAAGTCTTTCATTTTCTGAAATCTGCTTTAAGTAATATTTATCCAGTTACAACACTAAGAACTAGAAGGGGACTTAAGTATGCAACATTGCTCAGTGAGAAGTGACATACTGGATTATTATTTTCCAGTTGATTATAAGGTAAATTATAATTTATGAGACAGATTTCATGCATATCAGTAACTTCAAGCAATATGGGAAGAAACTTAAAAAGGTTACTGAGCACCAGATGAATCATCTATATATTGGTGTTTGTGGGTAGGGGCTGTGTAATACAGTCTGAGCTCAAAACAGCTACTATATAGTCTAACATATGTGAGCCTTTACACATTGCTCCTGTAGGTTATGCAGGCACACACTACTACCAGGAAAACAAAAATCAAAAAAATCATCTACTGAATCATGAAATGCATGCTGCACACACAAACCAAAGTCTGAGAGTGGATACCAGCTCTCAGACTAAGTTAACCAAGCCTAACTGTCCATGTGCTTTTAAAATACAGCTCTACCCAAATGCTGGCAATGTTACACACCATACCAGTGTAGAAACTGCTCCCTTTGAGCCAAACAGCAATGTCAGCAAGCCCAACAGATTAATTCACAAACCACAGGCATGGTGTCTAGGATGCCTACAGTTCCTAATCAACTGGTTTGAATTACTTCCAGACCTTAGCAATCCCTTCTTGTACTCCATTCTGCTGGCATTAAATTTTTTCCTGTCCCCACCCTTCCTACACTGCTCCAGAAGGAACCCAAATGCTGAAATCCTGACATACGGTGTCCCACGACACAACTTCTCCTTCTTCACTAAGTACTGGCTGAAAAGCAATTTTGATATACTTTATTGATAATACTCATCCATCAGTCTCAGCAGTGTCAATTTAAGATGACAACAAAAATTAAAAAGGGGTAGTGACTTAGAAAAGTTCTAATAACACATTTTATTATGAATATTATATATTATGAATATAGTACATAATTAAGAGTTGTTACATTATTGTACCTTAAGATACCACTTAACATTGAGGAGAACAAGAGACCTTGTTCTCCTTCTCCATTTTCTAGCCAAATCCCAAGACCATAATTTACCAGTCAATATCTACAATTAATAGTAACCTCCCAAAGCACAACCACAGCTTTAAACATTGCATAATCATGGCACCCATAATCAAGGTAAACCTTTTACGTTTACAGAATCACAGAATCATTACGGTTGGAAAAGACCTCCAAGAATGTTGAGTCCAACCTTTGACTGATCACTACCTTGACAACTAGACCACAGCACTAAATGCCACATTCAGTTGTGTCTTGAAAACTTCCAGGGATGGCGACTCCACCCTTTCTGTGAAGAAATTTCTCGCGATGTACAACATGAACCTCCCAGAGCTGCAGCTTGAGGCCACTTCTTCTTGTCTTGTCCCTGGTTGCAGAACCAGCAGGAGAAACCAACCCCCACCTGGCTACACCCTCCTTTCAGGCAGTTGTAGACAGCAGTAAGGTCTCCCCCAAGCCTCCGATTCTCCACGCTAAACACCCCCAGCTCCTTCAGCAGCTCCTCACAGGACCTGTGCTCCTGACCCTTTCCCAGCTCCATTTCTCTTCTCTGGACTCGCTCTAGCCCCTCAATGTCTTTCTTGTTGTGAGCGCCCCAAAACTGGACACAGCATCTGAGATGTGGCCTCATCAGTGCCAAGTACAGGGGGACAATCACTGCCCTGGTCCTGCTGGTCACACTACTGCTGATACAGGCCAGGATGCCACTGGCCTTCTTGGACACCTATGCATCCACTGGCTCCTGTTCAGCCAGTTGTCATCTAAAATCCTCAGATCCTTTTCTACTGGGCAGTTTTCCAGCCACTCTTTGCCCAGTATGTAGCACTGCCTGGGGTTGTTGTGACCCAAGGGCAGGACCTGGCACTTGACCTTGCTGAACCTCATCCAATTGGCCTTGGACACATCCCTCTGCAGAGCTTTCCTACCTTCCAGCAAATCAACACTTGCACCCAAGCCGGTGTCATCTGTGAACTGACTGAGGGGACATTCAATCCCCTCCTCCAGATCAACAAAGATGATATTAGATATTAAACAGGACTGGCCCCAGTACTGAGCCTTGGGAAACACCACTAGTGACTGGCTCCACCACTCTCTGGGCCCAGCTATTCAGCCAGTTTTTTACCCAGGAAAGATTATGCCTGTCCAAGATGTGGACTGCCAGCTTTTCCAAGAGAATTCTGTGGGAAATAGTGCCAAAGGCTCTGCTGAGGTAGACACACCCACCAGGTTGGTCACCTGGTCATAAAAGGAGACCAGGTTGGTCAGGCAGGACCTGCCTTTCCTAACCCGTGATCCTGGCCCCTTTGTTGTCCCATACGTGCGGAGTGATCAAAATTAAGATGACTTGCTCCATAACCTTGCTGGACACCAGGGTCAAGCTGATCACCTCAAATTCTTAACCTTACCTCAAGTTAATCCTTATTAGAAATCTTGAAAAAAAATCTTTAAAAAATCTTAAAAAAAAAAAGAGAAAAAAAAAAGACTGATCTAGTCATACATTCTTTTTCCAAAAAGGTGAAAACGTTATTTTCACTTCCTCTGTATTCTTTTTAAAGAATATTAAGATTTTTGATAAGAAAGAAAAAAATGAAAAAAAAACCTGAGCAGCCACAAAAGCAGAGCACTCTGTGATAGCAAAACTGTCTTTTCCACAGAAAAACATAGAGAGCCTTCTATTGTTACTTGATCCATTCCTTTTTGTGGGTTTCATTATAAATGAGTTGACCTCTCCAATGCATGTAGTAAAAAAAAAAAAAAAAGGTGCCACTGTGGAGAAAGAGTGATCCAAAATTTATCAGATGTTGGTATTTAGAGAAGGAAAGTAACTCCCCTCCTTATAAAGAATGAAATACTACCACAAAAACTTGCTCATTCAATTTTTTTGCAGGGCAGAAAAACAAACAGAAGGATTAGAAACATACACAATCCACTTTCTTCCCTCTTGACCTATACCTAGGCTAGAATACTCAAAAGACAATTGAGACTAAACTAGAGCATTGGCTCATGGACAAATAAACTAGCAATGGAAGACATAAGCTGAATGCCAGAACAGGTTCCAAGAATCAGAGCAGAAAAATCCTAGCTTTCCCATGACCAGATAGAGTGCCATCTTGTAAAACACAACTTTGTAAGATAAAGCCCTATAAACATACAAAACACAGCTGCCTGCTGTAGCAGGAAATTATCTTGATGCAGGACTATGCAAGTCATCTGCACACACGTGCTGGATACACTCTGTGGTCATAGCTACCGTGTCACCAGCGCAGCTAGCAGCCAGCTCAATAATGACGTTGCACTGGGGCAGCCACGTCAGTGCTCAGGTGGCTGCAGACCTGGGCAGATGCCAGCTCTACCCTGCACACTGCCACTGCAGCTCCAGTGCTGCCAGTACAGACGAGCAGCCCAGGAGTGCCACCCGTGTACTCTGCTCCCGAGCACGTGCAGATCTCCACGGCTGCTACAGCTAGAGCTCTGCTAGCCATTCAAATGGCTGATGTTTGCAGCATGGATATGGGTACTCCCCCTTACCGGGTGTAGCAACACAAACTAACCTTAAAGCCAAAGTCCATTTTAAAAATTAACTACCTTCTTGAATTCTAAAAAATTCTAGTATTACACATCTGGCAGAAAAGTAGAATCAAGAAGTTCAAGTGAGTGAAATGCTAGTTCTCCTTCAATTTTTGCTTGGATACATAAGTGTTACATTAATTAAAAAATCTATGAATTGTTATCATCCACAAGATGCTGTTGACAGAGATATAATAAAAAGAGGGAAAAATTCTCATATATAGGAATTAAAACACTAGATAAAACAATAGACATTGACATTTTATAGCAGATTGTCAAAAACTTAAAAATCTAATATTTGGTGTACAGATTTTGTTTTGACTTTAAAGAGTGCCTTACCCTTTCTAGGAGAAAAAACAGACTTTTTTTTTGTTTAGTTTGGGTTTTATTCTGCTTTACAGTGGGTGAATAAGGGCAATACAAGACTCATCCTCTAGGCAAATGAAAACAAGTATCACTCACTCTTCTTTGCCTGAAGTCATATTGCATCATAAATTATTGAGCAATTTCACCTTAATTTGTCAGCTATTCACAACTGACTACATGTAACCATTTCTTTCCAGTTCTCATAACGAAGTTTTATTCTTCTGAGAACTGAAAAGGAACAGAAACATCTCCTGCCTTAAGCACTAACTTCAGAAACACGAAGAAAAGCAACAGATGGGCAAACTCTTCTGAGTACTGTTCTAGAGCACCATTAACTATCAGCTACCAGATCTCAACAGCATTACCGTTTCTCTATGGAAAGAGAAGTTGAAATGAAGTACCTTAACTCTAAAAAAAAAAGATTAATATTTTATAACCCCTGAAAACAAAGGCAATTGTTGTACAGTAATAAATATGGAGGAGAGCAAAGCATGCTTTAGGTAGTGAAGCAAACTGGAAAAAGCTGGAGTGAGTGTCAATTAAGGTTTTTGTTAAAAAGTGACAGAAGGTAGCTTCAGTACCACTACACTTATTTCTTACGTTTTGATACTTGCTTTATCATCTTAAAAGGATTTTCAGCATCCTCTTGAATTAGAACAGCTTGCTTTTATACAGAAACACAACTAATTAAGGCCAGTCGTCAGGGGTTACAGTCCAAGCTTGTTTACACAGCAGATGAGCTGCCCAGTATTTCACATCCTGAGTGCACGGTCAAACGTTCTACATCTCCCCACGGCTTCACACCATCCACAGAGAAGTACATAAAAACAAAGGCCACTGCTAGTTAAACAGACTAGTGTTATAATACTAGTGCCTCCATCAAGAAGTGTCTCTGTAACAACAAAAGCCAAATTCAATTCACAAATTTCCCTTCACTTAAACTTATAAAAATCCTGGTTTACTGCAGAAAGTAGAGATCAGAAGGTCACAGCTGCCGTTCAAACACTAGAAATAAATGTAAATATAGTAAAAAAAAAGAACTTTTTGGTTCCTTAAAGTTCCTTAAAGTCATTCCTGCAGAATGACTGCATACATGAGAACAAATTTCACAGAATCAGAGAATCATTAAGGTTGGAAAAGATCTCTGAGATCATCAAGTCCAAGTTTTGACTGATCAATACCTTGACAACTAGACCATGGCACTGAGTGCCACACTCAAGTTTATTTCTTGAACACCTCAGGGATACTGATCCCAGCACCTCCCTGGGCAGCCCATTCTTTCCATCAAGAAATTCTTCCTGACGTCCAACATGAACATCCCATGGTTGGGGGGCCATTTTTGCTGGTCCTGTCAGTTCTTACCTGGGAGAAGAGACTGACCCTCACCTCTTTGCAGGCAGTTGTAGAGAGTGATAAGGTCCCCCCTGAGCCTCCTATCCTCCAGGCTAAACAGCCCCAGCTCCCTCAGCTGCTCCTCATCAGACTCGTGCTCCAGACCCTTCCCCAGCTCCACTGCCCTTCTCTGGACAGGCTCCAGCCCCTCAGTGCCTTTCCTGAACTGAGGGGCCCAGAACTGCACACAGCACTCGAGCTGTGGCTGCTGCCTTCTCTCTCCTGCTTCCTTCCCAGATGTGAAGAGGCTGAAGGACATTAGCAGAAGATACTGGAGTTACAATCATTGAGTAAGACAGCAATGGGCTGCAGGGCCCGGATTGTTTCCAGCACTGTCAACTGCTGCAGTTATCACAACAGCACAAAGCTGTGCAAAAGTGACAAGTCAAAAAATTAAAACACAAGACAGAACAACAATATATTCAATGTAATAAGAGAAAGAGGCCTAGCAGGTAGCCCAAAAGAATCAGAAACACTGTTTGTAAAGGCCTGGGAGGCCCTTAGAAAGAGAGGCCTAAAAAGAAGATAGATAATGAATTAATTAACATCAAGTCACGGCTTAAAACAAAACAAAAAAGTCAGCCAAAATAATATTCCTCTTCACACATCAGTTGTTTCAGTGATAAGTTTTTAAGAATTTTGACCATACACTGAAAAAGTATGTAATATTTAGCTATGTGAACCAAATTCTAAATTAATTTTAATGCCTTATTTTCCTTTTTGCTTTCTTGTAGCTATGTACATTATGGGAGCAACTCTCCAAAATGGCACTTTTACTTAGAAAAGACAGAAAGATAGTTCAGAATTGATCTAATCTAGCAGCATAACATCTACAAAAATGATTTAAAATGCTTGTACACAAAAGATCAACTAACTACCAGACCAAATTTAAATATATGGTAAAGAAGTGCAATTCTACTTGACTGAGTTGACTAACATTAAAATCTGAAGCATGTTTGAAAACCAGTCAAAAGAGTGACACAGAAATAAATCCAAGCTATAGCAAAGGTAACATCTTACTACCATCTTAAATTTTTGAAGTAAAAAATTAATTTGTCAAAGGCTAAAATTTCTAATTAGGTACACAAGCTAACATTACATTAAAAACTGAAAAAGTCAAGCATTCAAGTCAGCAAATGGCACTGTCAGTGTTACATATTCTGAACTGTCATTGCTCATCTGCATTACAAAAGTCTTGCTAATGACCATACAGAGATCTTATAAAGATCATGTAAATTCAGAAATCTTTTGGATTATTGAGAATATCCTAACTGCAAAAAAGCTGTGTTCCTTTGAATGTAAACTCACAAACTACCATCGTCTTCCACATTAATCACGGAAAATGAATTATACCAGCATCTGGTAGAAGAGACAGTACAAGATCATGCTTTTGAATAGTGAATAATAATATAACATATGCAAACACACAAAAATAATTAAGTTGGCAACTGCTTATACATCTGAAGTACTTGACTCTGGAAAGTATTTTGCTTTATGTTTGTTTGCGTATATGCTTTTTAATGGCAGTAAAGTGTTTTTAAATATCCCCAAAATAAAAATTCCATCATGCAGATACATATATACCTTGCCATTAAAAATGTACCATTGGAGTTAAATAGACATCAGCAGTCGTAGGCTCTTGATCCATCTAAGGATAAACAGCGAAGGCTGACCACTACAGTTGTCATAACTCCTAACATTCTGCTAGTGAGTTTTCATAACTATTTTCATATTGACAATATGAAAGGTTAATATGCAGATTATATGCAGGACTTTAACTATTTTAGTACTAACCAACTTTTGTTTTCTTCATCTTACAAGTACTTTTAAAGACACACAAAAAATTCAGAAAACACAAACAAATACAGAAATAGGATGACACAGAAAGTTCTTTCAAAAAAAGTGATCTACAAGGGAAGTACTAGCATACCAATATTCCTGAAGGGAAAAGTAAACAACATTTTCTACAGACACCTTGCTGGGTCACCTAGATATTTACATGCAGCCTGACATAATTACTATACCACAGAGATTACAGTAATTCATAAGCTTGAAGGAACTGACCACACTGTAAAAATATTCACAGTAACTTTTCCAAGATTCTGGAAATGTTTCATTTCAGCTCTTAATAGCAGTCAGCAACAGTAAATGTTTAAAATATTAGATTAGCTCCTCCACTCTCCATCCCACAGGGAGCTTTAAGGTTTTCCTAGATTCATATCATAGTACAGAAAATTTTCACTGCAACAGAAGCAGAGGACAAACAGAAGTTATGTCTATTAAATCCCTTTTAGCTAGGGACATACGAACAGGAAGAAGGCAGTACCTTCCTCCTACTACTTCAGTAGAGAAACAGGAGAGGACAAAAGGCTGAATATTGATTTATTTGAAGCAGGAGCACTCTTGATCTGAATACAATAGCAAAAACATTCACCTGTTTCCCTTCTAATAAAGCTTGGTCCCATGAGGCAGGTAAGGGCACTGCTTAGGCCTAAATCTCTTAAGTGTGCTTGTTCTGCATTCAGCAATTTTTAGTTTCAGGACTTCCTGAGTAAGAAATTTTATTCATGTCTTGGAACACCCCTCAGCAGATTTCTCCTCCACTTGTCCCTCTATTCTCTGGACATACACAGTATTGAATTTAGGTGTATAAATAAAGCAGTTTTAAAGTTAAAGTCAATGATCAATCAACCTGAAATAGCTTTCTGGTTGTTATTATAAACATGACCATCCCTTATATCAAATTTAGTTATGCATGAAACAATAGACAGGACTGATGTAGAGTATAGAGTGACTGCACAACAACCACAAGCTTCCACTTTAAGTATTCAGGAGTTTAACCTATGCACTTCTAATTATCATCTAAAAATGTAAGCAAGAACACAAGTAAAACTTCATTAGTCTTTTATGCAAGTTCAAACCATGTCCATAATTTACATTACTTCATTCAAAAATGGAAAACTGCAGACAGTAAAAATGATTAAGAGCAGTAACGAATTTTAAGACAGGATTTCTGAGTTGTATTGTTGAGTATTTCCCTTGTCTCATTTTGATGTATAGGCAATCAGTTTGCATAATCTACACAGGTATATTCAGAATATTTATTAACTTCTATCCAAATGGAAATCATTCCTTATCCCTCAAAAACTGCTTAAAAAGCAATGCAAATAGAACACAACTATCCTGGTCAATCTATGCATAATATTTTTCCTGAAACTTAACAGCAGTCTTGCTACTCAGAATCTCTGCTGGTTAACATTAGGAAAAGATAAAGTGAAATTATAGGCTTCTAAATTGCTCTGTAAAAGGACAAGCAGTTTCTTAAACAATATTTTGAGAACCAACATTGTAAAAGCTTAACAATAGTTTAAAAAAAATCAGTGTACAGAACAAAACATAATGCAGACCTGATCTGACCTACTGTGAGTCTCCCTCCTCAGCCTGTCAAAATGCAGCCCACTTCACCTGCATCGTCCCCAAAACTCTTTTGTCTACATCCAGCCACAGAGACCAATCAAAAAGAAGAAGTCTAAGCAACAGACTTGCTAAGCAACTGACTAAGCTTTTTCCCTTGGAAAAACTTTACACTCTGGCAATAGACCAGTAGACTAAAAAACCAAAAAATTTCCAAAGATAATAAAATCTATCCAATCAATAAAATCAGATTTGGGGGTTGTTTCCAAAAATACATATCCTTATAAAGAGAGCAAAGGAGAATTTAAGAAAAGGGTTTTGAGGAAGTAGTTTTGCCCCCATCAGACCACTTCACATAATTCTATTATTCACTTAATAAAGAAACAATTCTGCTCTGACCCACTGCTATTACAGGCTTTCGTTTCTTGTCATCAACCAGTCCCATGCTTAAACGATGGGAAAGTATTATTATGCCTCCATTAAACCTTGATCTCAGAAAATTTAAATGGAAACAAATTGGGCTACATTTTCACTGAAGTGATAAGAACAATGCAGTAGAAATAATTACTTATTTGTTTTAGATCAGTTAGCATGTACATCACTAGCAGACTAATTACTGTAACACTCCTACTAGGCTAATTTAGCATGCTTTCCTAAGTGCAGTGGCAATCCAATCTGTAAAATGTAAACAGAAATGCACTGAAGTTCTAATGGATATTTTGCCTATGCCTACATCTAAATAGGCAAGTTATGTTCCTAGAAAGGTTAGTAACCGCAAACTTTATCTGACCTCCTTGTCATTTGTGCACCCAGAATGCATTCAGACCCGTAGGTCCCAGTGCATATTTATCTACTACTTTATGCTTAGTTCCAAGCTATCAGTTTAATTAGAATGAATATAATTAATCCCACTTCATAATAAAAATGCATCAGGGTATTATATAACTGCTACAACTTACTCCACTGCATTGCTGTTTTTCCATCTTTAGTAATGTCCCACTGGAATATGGCATTTACTTTCTTTACCAATTCATTTCCCATCTCTTTTACACGACGACCAATTTCTTCAAACACAAGGTTACTCTGCAGCCCTCCAGTCTTAAAAAAAAAAAAAGAGAGGATGAAGAATTTAAAATTGAAACTTTGTTAAAGGTACTATATATGTCTCTTAGTCCAAGCATGGTGTGCCAGAAAGTATCTATAGCAGAATTAGTAAGAGCAATTGAGATTTCTTCTACCACAAAATAATCAGCTCTAGCAACTATCAGCACAAAAGAGTACATTCAAGCAGAAAATGCTTCATTTCAAATTTTCATTTATTTCAAATCTTGCTTTTGCAGTTCTTCTCATTTATCATTACAATTTAAGACACATTTTTTAATTAGTGCTCTAAGAGTTTCTAAATTGCCCTTTTTTTCCTTTGGAGGATAACCACTGCCACTTTTTCCATGGTGAATGTCATGTTAGTTTTCAGAACAAAAAGATGTTTTTAACAGTACACTACTTTAGCTTGACATGGAAGATGTTCAAAACATACTGCAGTATGAACACAGCCAAAACTCCAGTGCAGACAAAATTTGAGAGTGGGATTAACTACCTTTACATTTTCAACTTTTTCAAACACATTATTTTGCAAGCCTTTCACTGTCTTTCTTTTAACAAATATTTGTACTGGATAAAAGGCTACACTTCAACAAACTACTTAGTGACATTTTTCGTCTCAACTGGAGCTGGAGCAAAGAAGGTCTCAGAGCTTTAGCTGTTCGCTGTGCCTACCTGTACAGCAGAACACAAGACTCCTCATGCTGCTATCTTGTCACCTGTTTGGTTAAGCCTAACATTTTCCATTATATAACAGGGTTCTCAATGGCATTTAAATTTGCCAATCTTCACTCAGTCAGGCTGGTTTCCCCTGGTGGGTGTCTGACCCTGTCAGCAAATTTCTGTCAAAGCACCTTAATTTCTCTGAGTAAGCTTAAATAAAAGCACCTGTTCTGCCCAAGTTTAAAAAAAAATAAAATCTAAGCAGTTCAGAAAAGTTCTAATGTTCGAACTTCATTCAACAATTCAGAATGTCAGAAGTTTACATACAAGCAGCAAAAAGAAACAGGTTCCTCAATAAATCATAGAATCACAGGATGGCCTGAATTTGAAGGAACCCTAAATATAATCTAGTTCTAATCCCCCTGTTAGGGGACACGGACACTTTTCACTAGACCCAGTTGCTCATCCAGCCTGGTCTTCAACACTTCTAGGGATGAGGCAGCCACAGCTTCTCTGGGAAACCTGTTCCAGTGCCTCACCAACCTCACAGTAAGGAATTTCTTCTTCAGATGTAATCTAAACCTATTCTCTTTTAGTTTGAATCCATTCCCCCTTATCCTGTCACTACACACTCCTGTAAGAAGTTCCTCTTCGTCTCTCTTCAGGTACTAAAAGGCCACAATTAGGTCACCCTGAAGCTTTCTTTTTTCCAGGCTGAACAAACCCAATTTTCTTACCCTTTTCTCATGGGAGAGGTGCTTAATTCCCCTAATTTTCTTGATGTCCTTCCTCTGGACTCGCTCCAACAGGTCAATGCCCTTCCTGTGCAGGGGACCCCAGAGCTGGATGCAGCACTGCAGGTGAGGTCTCACCAGAGCAGAGCGGCAGGATCCCTCCCTTGCCCTGCTGGCCACACTGCTTTGGATGAAGCCCAGGTATCACTCAATATTCCCCATTCTGTGATCACAAGCTTTATACGAATGTCACTATCGCAGTCTTTCATAAACCTCAAAGTATTAAAGTTTCATTGTTTGCAGGCAGGAATCAGTGGGGAAAAAGGGTAACAGTTTATTAAGGCAACACATTATGCATTGCCTTAAGCGACTTTTAGACCACATTAGAACCTAGGTCATCCTCACAACTGCATGTACAATTCTTCTGTGGCAAGTCCAGTACCCAAGGCTTAAGGCATGCATGCATGCAGGACATTTTTTAAAATACACACAGTATAAACTACATATCTGTGCTAGACCTAACCACATGTACAAACAGCTCTAAGAGTCTAATTTCAAAATGATTCAATGACA
The DNA here is from genome assembly GCA_013397725.1 of Rhagologus leucostigma. Lineage (NCBI taxonomy): Eukaryota > Metazoa > Chordata > Aves > Passeriformes > Rhagologus > Rhagologus leucostigma. The sequence continues at coordinate 1,006,245 of VZTD01003339.1, read as the reverse complement.
AAACTTCTTTTCTGGGAGTACATTATCTCATTTTCACTTATGCTAATGCCTCCCTGCCACTCTCCCCGTGTCTCTGAAAAAATTGAGAAAGGTCACACACTTTTATATCCCACACAGTCTGATCTTCAACATCTACAAAATAAAACCAAAACTATTCTACAAATACAAATCCAAATTATATAAAATAATTTCAATTTTTAGTTATGCAACTGCTCAAAACATGTGGCCCTCACTGACATATGTCCCACTTTGCTTTGTAACATACAGCACAACGGTTATCCTGAGAGTTCAATTAGCATCAAGTACATCATACTACATCAGCCATCCTGTGTATCTCAAAACAACTGGAATTTTCCTCTCAAACACATTAGTAAAAAACATTAGTATTTTTCAATTAATTAACATCTGTATCTCAAACAACGTGCATGTTAACATCTCTGAACTTGTAACTCCTCTGAATACTGCAAATAAGATTGATAAGAGACCTAAGTATTTTTCCTGTGTTTTTCACAAAAATAAAGCCTAAATATGCTTCTGTGCAAGTTAATACTTCTATTGCTTCCACCTACCATCAGAGGCTCTTGAGTAGAAGGCTTAGCCAAGGCTGGTACTATATCCACATATGCCCCTGCAATGGCAACTTCTCCAGTCTCCTTGACCTGTAGTGGGGGGAAAAAAATACATTAAAGAGGTGATGTATTTGCAAAAAGTCACAACAGAAGGGCATCTAAGGAGTATTCCCGATGTTTTAAAATCGGAGATGAAAAGAGAAAACATAAAAGTTACAGAGTGAAAGAAAAACACTTCATAAATGTGGTGTAGTCTTGAGGCGAGTTGTTATACTATGTTTTTCAAACAGCTCTTCAAGCAAAATGATTATTTGCCTCTGGAGAAATGGTACCAAAATATGTTGCTGGTGTTCTGTTCACAAAACAGTTGAAAAATCTTATTTACCTCCAGTGTTTATAAGTTGCTGTCAATATTTCTTCATAAATAGTTCTTAGAAAGACATTGTTCTAAAATGTTTTTCCTTGAGGTAGATATTCAGCTGTCAAGAGTCCATTTAGACAATTTCACTATCTCCACATGCCTTCCACGGCAACTTACACTAGAAACAGCTTTTTAAGCATTGTAAAACAGGAAAGATTACAAAAAGAGTGATGGAAAACACCTGAATACTCTCCTGGTTTAATTTTTTGAATAGTTAATTCAGAGAAGAAACTGGGTTTCAATTTGGCGTTGTCTCTTTGAGGCATGTGACAAACCATATTGACTTATGGCAGCTAACAGAAGATGGCAAATTGATTCACTGACTATGCATATAGAGAGGTGTATGATAAATAGCCAAGCTGGAGGAATATCAAGTATCACAGCCTAGTTTATGGCACTACATTAACAATTACTCAACTCATGCCTAACAGCTTGTCACCTGCTGCCACTGCACTTCAGACAATGGTGAAAACGGATTCAAACCACCCTATCAAAGTTGTACGTCCACTTGTAGTTTGATTTAACCAAAGTTTATTTCAACATAAAGATGGCTTTAATTCAGACAAATCCAGCACGCAATAGGAAACAAAATTCTGCACAACTCATAACTGTTTAAGATGGGTTTCTATAATCCTGTTAAACCTTGTAATTTCTATCCAAAATCAAGTTACTCCAAAGTTGTGGAAGAAAAAAAACCTTAGCAAAATTCACCAAAACTCTACATATTAGCAATTACTAAACAAAGCATAATTACAAATTCAGCCTTTAAACACAACAGAATAACTCACCCTGTTTACAAGGGCTTGGAAGCATATTATGAACTCTACTAATTAACATGGTATATGGAAAAGTAAATATATGAATTCTAGAAATTCTGTCAGGACTGGGTGACAGTATCTTTTAAATATAACTACAGTAATCTCCAAAGCTTACTTGAGACAGCAAACAACTTTATTTACTACTAGTAATTAGAGATGGAGAGTTTGTACACGGTAGTCTCTGCACTGTTATCATCTGAAATTCTGTAGCTGCTTATCAGGTCTGTAAAGAAAATCTGCCTCCTTCAGTCCATATCTATCCCAGAAAGCTGTATTCCTGTGGAAACAGCAATCCTCTTCCTATGATGATTCTCCTTGTTTGATCTTGCCTGCCCAGTCCTTCCTGCAGCTGCAACTATACCTGCTGCCCTACTCACTAATCAACAGCTGGCTACATTTTTACAGAGATGAGGCTGCAAAACTCTAGCCAGCAAAACAATATAAATTGCACTGCACAGGGCAAAGCAAATATTGACAAATACCAGTATCAAACCATAGGTTAAGAAAGTGACAATGTCATATGATGCTACAGAAGTGATGAACATTTAGTTCTTGCCCTTTACCTAGAGTTTTACCCTTAGCTCCCACTAAGTAGCCTATGACACGGAGGTGAGGATTACAGGATACCCACATAAAATGCTAATAGCAAGAACAAAGAAAATAGAATAATGTAAACCCAGATTTTATAAGAGTGTAAACTCTGTTTTATTGTAGTTACTATGTCTAACTGCTATGAAATTTCCATTTTTAGGAAGTTGTTCTGTGTAGCTGCAGCTTAAGTTTAACTCAACCTAAGCTAAATCTGTAGCACATTTACCTGCATAAACGATCAGGAATTGATTAAGATAAATAAATGTTAAGAAAGATGGATACACAAGGTTATGAGTAACTCCAGAAAACAAGTACACACTATGATGACCTGAGGATGACTGCTTTTTGCTCTTCCCCAGTGGACAAACACAAAAAATGCAACACAACGGAAAGAGTCCTCATTTAATATGAGGGTATTAAGTCCTATGACTATAATGGTACTTCTATTAGAATCCTAGTGACACTATAAAATAAGTAACACTATTTCATTCTATTTACTTCATTTCTTTACAAATCCTTCACCAATGGTGTGCTTAATAAGTCATCTTTTCTTGCTCCCCCTCATATCCCCAGTCTTTTACCAATACATCTTTCTCTGAAGCCCACAATGAAGAGATTGTTCTGACCTTGGTCTGAAAATGGATTCTATTCCCTTCCTTCCACATTTCTGTTTGCAAAGTTTGCCCCGGATAGACTGGTTTTGCAAAGCGAACCTAAAAGCAAAAAAAAGTTAAAAAAAGTGGGGTTGCGAAAAGATTTGTGTGTCATATGTACATGCAAAGCTTAAAGACAAAGATAAAAAGTAAAGAGGAAAATTAAGTCAACTATCAATGTAGAAAGCCCAAATATTTAAGTAAACATACAGGACAGAGGCATTAAAATGCATGCAGCCATAAGTAAAAGCAATTCTGGCAGTTAAAACATCGTGTGTTCTCCCACACTGAAGGTTTCCTTTGGCACTAAAACCAGAAAAATCAAGAAAATTAACTGCAAAGAATGAACAAACAGACCTTGATTGCCTTGAATCTGTTCACATCATTATCTGCAAACTGCTTCAAAACGTTCCTTGCAGCAAACCCAAAGGTGCATAGTCCATGAAGTATAGGCTTCTTAAATCCTATTTGAAGTAGTAACATTTTAGCATTTTTAATATTAGACCTTGAATGCAGCTTCTATTAATATCTATACTTTATTTGTAGCATTTTTCTCCGTTAGTATTCTTCATCCTTTTTCTTTCTAACCTAATTTATCTCACTGAAAAAGTGTCTGTCACTATTTATTGCTTCCTGAACTTTTGGGCAACGGAAAGTGTTCGCTGACAACTTGCACTCTCAGCACTGCCTGTGCTCTGTGAGACTCAAAAGTAGAATTAGTCCCTGTCTGTAGACGTGACAAAATGAGAAACAAGGAGATTATCTGTTTTAGTACACAGGCATAGGCACACCAGACACGCAGTTATATGGAAGTATGTATATCAAGGGTAAGAAGTGTTGTAATCATTAAAAAGGGGCAATACTAAGTTTATTTGATACTTCCTGTTTTGAATTCCTATTCGTGGTTGGCTGAAGTCTTCTAATATAATGCCCACTTCAGGATTAATTTGTCTTTACTTAGAAATTAAAAAAAAAAGGAAAATTCGCAGTGTTTTTCTGTCTCTCTTATACAGACGTTTTTATCAAGTTTCCTTGCACTCCTACGCTTTGAAGCAGGAGCTCAACCTTGGCAGAGGATAATCTTTATAATTGCATTCTATCTTTTTCCAGTACTGCCAAAATCTGACAAAACAAACCTTTGACAAGTGGCCTCAGGTTTGCTAAAGTGCAACAGTTAAGTTATAAAGATGCTGCTTGTATATTCTGATCCCTTTAACAGGTTGTTATGACCTGACAAGGCAGGTAAACAGTAGTTGAGCACACTTGCAACAGCCCATGGAATCCAGACAGATCTGTCCAGCTTTGGCATTGAAACCAGTTGCTTTGCCCAGAACTCATCTGCTACTCTTGTCTGCCAGAGTCTGTTTTTCGTGAGCTCTAAACAACTTCTCATAGCATCTACACAGCACAAAATGTTCTCCCAAGGGACAACAGCTGGCAGAAAAAGCAAAAGCAAAACCAAATAAACAAAAAAAGAGGAGACAGGAGAAAGTCTAGCCTGCAGAGAAATAGAAGATGAAGAAGAAAAGAAACCACCATCAAGATAGAGATAAAAAAGCCACAAGGACTTCATCCTAGCTTTGGCTGGGCTATAGTGAATATTCTTCTCTAGTGGCTTGTACAGTGCTGTGCTTTGAATTTAGTGTGACAGTAATCTTGATAATACACTGATGTTTCAGCTGTTGCTAAATAGTGCCTAACATAAGCCAAACACTCTTCAGCGTCCTATAATCTGCCACCAAGCAGGTGAACAAGAAGCTGTGAGAGAGCATAACTGGGACTGCTGACCTGAACTGGCCAAAAGGACACTCTGTATCTTCTCATTCTATAGAACCTCATGTCTAGGATACAAACTGGGGGAAGCTGGCCAGGAGCCACTGATCATGGCTCGGGGATAGGTTGGGCATCGGTCAGCAGGTGGTGAGCAATTGTGTTGCCCACTTGTTTCTCTTGGGTTTTATTCCTCGCTTTTTGTCTCTCATTTTCATTATTATTTGTAGTAGTAGCAGCAGCATTAGTATTATAATATTTTACTTTGTTTCAGTTATTAAAGTGTTCTTATCTCAACCCAAAAGTTTTACCTTTTTTCCTCTCCAACTCTCCATCCCACTGGAAGTGAAGGTGAGGGAGGAAAGAGAAGTGAAGGGAAAAAAGGGGAGGGGAATAAGCAAGTGGCTGTGTGGTTATTAGATGCAAGCTGAAGTTAAGCTGTGGAAGACTCGGTGCTGGGAAAGATGGGAAGTCTGAGACCAAAGGAAAGACAAGGCTAGCAGGATTCCAGACGAGAAAGAGAAATTCTGACACATTAGGTTAGAAGACATGACAGGACAGGTTTAAAGCAATAGGAGTCTGTTTCCTCACTGTGAGTACTCCAGCCTGATTATTCTGTCATTTCTTTCCCGTAAAATATTTGAGTATGCACACTTCTAATAGGACTCCCTTTTCTGTACAATGGGCACTGTTCCAAAAGCACAAAGCTACCATGCAGTCAATTTTAAAACAGATTACTGCACTACTGTTACATCATCAGTTTTCAGTATCTCTCATTCAAAGTGTTATGGTGACATCTAGCTCTTTAAAAACTCAGTTCAATTCACCATCCACGAACCAGAAACCAATCACTCTACTCAGAACTCAGGAACAGCCAAATATATGCAATCCTATTCCCCCCAGTATTTTCTTTATAAAACTAATGCATACTCCAAGAAAAATTCCATAAGTTAATCAAGTTACTTTGTACCTAGACTAAAACAAAACCAAAATAAAGGTTGCTTTCACTTTCTAGGATCTGGAAATACAAGATACAGGTATAAAGGCACAAGAATATAAACAGGTGTTTTCATGTAGTGTATGTCTTCTGAAACATTACCCACGGGAAGTCTTAACAATAATCCTGGAATGACCTGAATGCATTATGCTGAATGCTTGCTTCCAGTGCACACCGTCAAGAGCCAGTAAAAGAGAACATTCACAGAGGTTGTTAGGTGACATGAAGGTGTGTGAATACGCCCAAAGAAAAAAAGCATTTGCATACCTAGACAAAAAAATTTGTGGAATACCTCTATACAGTAATTTCTTCTTTGATTGTACTTCCATTTAGTATAGGTAGGGTACTGTCAGAGTTCCAAAATCCAGTGCAGCAGTTTTATGTTGAGACAAAGGGACATCTCATCTATAGAGTTAATTTCATTTTCCCTAAGTGCCAGTGCTCTTTGTGTAAGCAGGTAGAAGATTTCTACTCCTCTTCTTTTGTAAAGTTTTTAAAGTATTATCATCATTATTATTCCAAACACTGTGTTTTCAATTATAAACATGTATTTTTCACCTCTTTCACCATCATTAACAAACCAACATGATTAACATACAGAATGGTTTAACAAACCAGGGAAATCTCTTCATGGACTCTAGTATTTGACAATCATTACTTAGGAACACAAATTTACGTAGAATTATACAAAACTGAGTTAACAAAACAATTTGTATGCTTTTATGAAAGGAGATAATTTGCCAAAGTACATTAAGTGTGATCTGAACAAGGAAGCATAGTTCTGCTCTACTTATCTTGGTAAGAACACCATACAGTGATACTTGCACATTAAAAAGAAATTCATCAGAAAATTGCTGACTAATTATTACAGATTAGTAGTTTCATGTAGTTTTATGATGTAGTAGTTTCGTAGTAGTTTTATGATGATACCATACATACTCAGGAAAATTTCTTAAGTTAATCAAATTGCTGTCTGCCTGGAGTAATCACACTATACTACTTGCAAGGCCTGAAAAGAAGTCCAAAAAAATAACTTTACAACAGCATGTTAAGAAAACACCCTTTTTCAGTAATTACATCTCTTCAAGAATTAGTTAGTGCAGCCTCTGATCTGGTGCTTTGGCATGTAGAATTATGTAAATGAACAAGCTAATGCACTAGCAAGAGGTGCAGTTAAGCAATTTTACAAGAAAGAAATGCTAACAAGCTCCCTCTCTCCAGCCCTCCTGGATTTATTGGGATTGAGAAGACTACACTGAAGAACTAAAAGTTCCACTGAGACTCACATAATCTCAAAATTATTTAGATGGAAAGAACTATATATTAAAGAATTTATGCGATTCCTTCGGAAGCTCTGATAGTCAATTATTTCTGTTTATGAAACACATTGCAAAAACAGGATAGTTGCAAATAAACAAGATCTAAAGGAAAATAGGTAGAATATTTTTCCATTGCAAGTGAAGTCCAAGCACCATCCCCCATTTCTAGCTACAAGAAGCAATGCTTCAAACTGAAGTGTCATGCAGAACTTTGAAGATACTTAATGGTGACTCTGAGAACAGCTATAAAACAAGCACTGCTTTTTGCAGGTCGTTAAAGATGTACATAGTGAAAAATAGATTAAAAATACATTTACATTATCCTTCATCCAAATATGAACACAATGGTATCTCTCTCAGCTCACCTCCAAGAGCAGCAAAACTTGGATCCAGATGTAAAGGGTTCCAATCCCCACTGAGCCGATATAAGGCAGCCTGCAGAAACAGAGAAGGAGTCAGAACAAGCAGGAGTCACCCAGAAATTCATGACAGATTAAGAAACATATCCCAGTCTATTTTACTAGTCCTTACATTATATACTCTACAACAAAGCAGGTAAAAAGGAAATTAATTATTACTGAGCAGCTAATTGCCAAAGCTCTAGGCAAGTGTGCTAAGAACCATGTGTGGTCTTAGTCCATAAGAAAATAATACAAGCGCTTAATGGGAGGAAGAAATAACCAACTCAGCTGAAATACAGATCCAGCTTCACTAAAATTTCGCAAGAGTGAAGCACTGCATTTTCTAGAATTTGTTCACAGGTTCTTCAGCTTGAAGTCTAATTTTTAAGAGAGTTTTCCTTGACAAACCTATCAATGTAAAACAGAAGTATATATATGAGGTTTTTTTGTAACACACACACACACACAATCATGTTTTTCTAACAACAGATTCATCTTATAGAGATCAGAAATATTGTTAATTTTTTTTCCTTTTAAATTGTGATGCTCTTCTCTTCTAGCAGACTCATGGGTAGCTGATCCCAGTATCAAAAACAAACAAAACCCCAAAGTAACACTCCAAACTTTCTAGAAGACTTTTGCTTCATGTTAAATATTCTTTTTCATTACTACAAAAGCAGAGAAATACAGATTTACTGTTTTTTTATATACTGTGAATGTGAATAAACCTGAGAAGCTATGATGAATATGGCTACTGTACTCTAGGTTTCTGTCCCTGTGTAGCTTTAGCATTTTCATTATCAAATCTTATATTTGCTGTAAATGCAGAGCAACCAGCAGTCCGTATTATGAGAGATATCAAAAGCCAACCTGTACATATTTCTGAAATAAAACCTTTTTCTCTGGTCAACAGATTACAGTGAAATCCAGTGACTAAATTATAGAAGAGTACTCTCTAGCAAAAATTTCCCAGAAGTACAGAGAAAATCAATACATCACATTAATTAACGAAGATTCCAAGAACTTAGTAGCTTAATTATGATGACATATACAAATTGAACATGGATTTAATTGAAAAAAGCTTTTAAACTGAAAAAAAATTGTATTTTAGTCAAGCACATTCTTGGTCTTTGGAACCCTCTGTCGGTAAATATTCTTTTCCAGCATTTTGAACTGGGACTGCAAAAAATGGTATGTATTTATCCAAATGAGGGTAAACTGTACTAAATTCTGATTGAAAGAAAGAAGATAGAAGATTTCTCAAAGGGAAGAATAAAAAAAAAAATTCCCAAAAGAAAGAATTTTCCAATATATGTCTAACACTGTTTTTCCATTGAGTCTGAAGCAACAGTGTAACTAGAGAGGTTCTGAACTCTTACTATAATTTTAAACCATAATCCATCTGTTTTATTTTTTAATCTGTTAATATTCGGGTCATTTCTCCCCCTATCTACAGCTTTAACACTAAGCTTTACCTCTCTCTTACTTCTCATAGAAACTTGCATCAATACAGCAAGTGTTTTGAGCCTCAGTTAAGGTGGAATGTAAAGAGCTTGTCACTGCTTTCTGTAAGAGTTGAAACCACACATTAAAAACAGCAAGAAGAAAATCCTAAACTCCACCATACCATAAGCATGATATTTTTGGGCATAGAGCATGATAGGGGATACACATGATAGCGTCACCCCAAGACAGCATGCAAATCTTAGAAAGGCAAATAGTAAGCAAATACTTCTCCATGGCGGTTTACATATTTTTTTACTGGTTTTGAAACACTTTTCCTTTTGGAAAAAAAAAGTATCCATAGGATAATATCGGTGGATTTGAAATTTCTTACTGTAATTTTACATTTGCCAAAAAGCTGTATTTATTATAACTTTTTCGGGTTTTTTTTCTTCAATTATCTTTTAATTAATCCTATAATTTCTTAGGAAAATAGTGAAGACTGGAAATTTCATACCAGTGTAAGACTGAAGTTCAGTTGGGTCTGTGTTTGACATTCTGAGAAGGACCAAAGAAAGGGCAAATAATTTACTGAAATCAAAGTTACATCCCTATGAAAGAGATTTTTAGTAAGGGACCCAATGTTTCTTTTCAAATGAGTAAATTTAAAACTGACAATCTAAAGAGAATTCTTCAACAGAATTCTATGAAGTAGGTTATCCCCTTTCATTAGTGAAGTTTTCTTTCAAAAGAGTCTAAAATCTAACAGCAAATTGCCACTCAACATTATAAAAAAATGCCAGATATTAAATTATTAAATAATTAAATAACTTCTTAGCTAAATTAAAATTCTAGGGTCTTACTTTCATTCTTCAATTAATTTGAATTTTTACAAAAGCTGTCAGGAGGCTATTTTCACAAAAGAGCTGTTGCAATAAATTTTAATTCTAGCTAAATAACACTTAGTTGCAGTACTGGAAAATTCAATTTATGTATCATAAAAAAAAAGACAAATTTCTGTGTTAAGTGCAAAACTCAGCTTACATCTAGCTATGCAGCTGTTGCTTACTAAAGCTGTAATAAGAACTAGCCATTTATTGGGAGTGATAATAAGCACTACTCGGGAGATAACACCTTTACCAAATGCTTTTCGAAACTACTGTAGTAAAAAATACTTGTGCTTTGCTAACAAAATAAATGTAACAGAAAACAACAATGTTCAGAGAATTAAATGTGGTCAACGTATTTAACTAGAAGTTAAATATGAATCTGGGAAATGATACTTGTCTTTTTGTATTTTCAATAACTACAGTGGCACTGGTCACAATCAAAAAACACACAGGCAGAACTGGATAGAACAGTTAGCAGATTTTTTCAGATTCAGTGCAGCCAAATCAGGTCTGCCAACAAATTTCTTTTACTGTGATCTTTGGTAAATCTTCATTATATAAACTACAGTCAACATGAAAACAGAACTAACTGTTTTAAAGCCTTGTTGGCTCTACTTTCTATATTCCTCCAATAAGGACATTTTATAAGTGATAGCGTTTGGGAGGGTGGGGGGAGGTGAAGGAAAAAACCCAACCAACCAACCAACCAAGGATGCATCCTTGGAGGATTACAAGAATCAATTGATGTAGAGCATTAGATTGAAGTCAGTCATAATATGGTTAAATTGTTCTCCAATTAATAACACAAACTGTCAAGTCTCATTTCCTAACAATTTAGGAGTTCTGCCAGACTACAAAAGAAAAGGCGATATCAAACCTGTCTGTGCCAATTTTTCAGTCTTCCTGCAGACTGTAAAAAAGGTCAGTGGTAAAGCTAATGAAAAAGGAAGCCAACTATCCATGTATTTTCCCTTCTAACTGGGTAGAAAAACAGCTCTACCCAAGAGCTTATGTTATCAAGTATACGTGTGTATATACGAATACATGTACGTATGGACATGGCCATGTATGTATGCATACTTTTACAGCTTAAAAAGTAGTCAAGCCATCTTGTGAAGAAAAGACAGCCACAATCTCTTCTGCACGTGCCAATGAGCTCTCATTCACACTAAGAACAGTGAAAATTTCCAGTTAAACTGGCAGTGTGGATGCTTCAAGGGCTCAAATTTAGCACAGTACTTAAGTAATTCCCTGTACAAAAACCTCCCTACCCCACACTATTTATGTACTTTCTGTTTGTCCATATCAAACATTTTTCAAATTTAGTATCAACTTACATATTTTGACAGAGACTTCACAAAACATTAGTAATTTTTCAGTAGCACGGCAAATACACAAGAAGCCTTTCCCTTAGCAATGCCTCTCTTAATTAAAAAGGACAAATCATTTCATTTTGAGGAACTTCAAATGGAGTAACAATTTTTATAGCCTGTACTAAGATATGGATAGATAAGGAGAGGTAACAAAGTTGGTAAGGAAGACCATCTTGTTTAAACAAATTGACTACCAGACTAGTACCTTTTCTTCTTTTATCACATTAACACAAAACATTCTACCATAATCCAAGCCCTCAACTATTTGTTACAATTGCCATGATTAAAAAAATCATATTCTGATCTTCACAACAGGAATAAACACAGAGGACTGGGGGCTACATAAACCTTGACATTAGTATCATAACATGTAACAAACTTTCAAAGTAGTTACCATTACAAACACTTACTCACACAATGGTTCTGAGAGTACCATCTTGCACACTGAAACTTTCAAACAAACGAGGAAAAGGTTATCAAATCCTAGCAAAGGCTTCACATCCCTTTGTTTGGCTTGTATCATCCTTTGTTGTTTAGTACTTTTTTTCTCTCATGCTCTCCATGTTTGTGAACCTGCATAACATCATTTTCTCTATCATGAAACAAATTATTTATGCTACAAATAGAAAAAAAATCACCTGAATCTCTCAGGGGGCTCTTTTGTGCTACTGCCTGAAGTTCACTTAAATTTACACATTTTCAGGCAATGCTGTACTACAGTCTTTACAGAACAGGATACAAATTACAATTTTTCTACAATCATATTTTAATGGCAACTATGTCACACTTTTCCCGCTGCACAACGGCTTCCGGTTTCTCCTGTTTGTTGCCCATGCTGTGTGCATTGGAGTAGATGCACTTCAGTTGGGCTACTGATCCCACCGCCTTTTTGTGGGGGAGAAAACCTAATTCCTACATTATGCTCTCAAGCACTTCCACGTTTTCTAACACATCAATAACTCTGTCTCTTCTGACACATGGACTCCCTCTCTACTGAGACAGTAGACTCAAGGACCTCACCAGCACAGCTTCCCTCAAATACTAACACGTTGCCCTCATGCTTATCTCTAGTAAGCCTAGTTTTACCACTTTCCCCCTTCAAATCTAGTTTGAAACGCATTTAATGAGCCCTGTTAACTCCAGTGCAAAGCTCTTTTACCCCTTTGAGACAGGTGTTGACAGCAAGCCTGCTGTTGTGCAAATTGACCCATGATCAAAAAAGCCAAAATTCTGCCACTGACACCAGGCTTGAAGCCAGCTATTGATCTGTTGGGTCTACCTGTTTCTTCCCTCCTCATTCCCTATGTTCTCTAAAAACACAAATATTTACATATGCTTAGGATTAAAACACAGATGAAGACTGTAGAACAAAAGATGGCTTTCCACAGGTAAGGATTCACATTCCAACTACACAGAAGCTTGAAGGATCTTATCACACCATCCTCAGACATAAAGCAAAGCTTCATAATAATGGACCTGCTGGCAACACGGAGAAAACATTTCACAGTAGATTTTAGCTTAATAATGCATTAAGCATTCATTAAATGCTTCCCACACCCCTCTTTCATTCCAAGAATTCTTTTTAGTAAGTTTTTATCGTAAAGTCCACCCTTTTACAACAAACTAAATTTCTGCATAATTGTCTTTACAATTTTTTCCAGTTACATTAAGAACTGTAATTTTAACTGAGTTTGACACCGTGAAAATCTAAACTCAGGTAGCTGCAGTATGAGCAGGACTGCAGGACTGAGAATGACTCAGGAAGGGAAGGTGACTCCTGAAGTCTTAATCACAGGATCCTGATAATACTACTTCAAACAGGACAGGGGCCATTTATTTTCTCCTCTTTCAGAGAAAACGAAAGATAACTGTGCGTTTGAAAAAAACCCCAAAACCACTAAAAACCAGCAATTTCTTCACATCCTGTCAATCAGTGCTAGATTTATACCTGGTACAGAAGGTTTTACATAGCTTTTTTAGATTAGTCTAGGTATGATTTACTGAATCTTTCTCAAAATCTCTGAATGACTAAAGAATCATATTCAATAATATATATAGTCTATACATATGTCTCTTTTTTATGCTGCTCACTGTATCACATCCAGAAAAATCACCATCTGATGCTATATGCCACTCCTTTAAACATTCTCTGTAAAATTACAATGCCTCAAACATTTATAAACATCCCTGCTTTATAAATTAGAAACTACAAGGAGAAAAGTTTGTAATTGTCAGCAGCAGAAACAAACTCCAGCTCTCCAACGCAACATTTGAATGCATAGTTTTTTAAAGCACCTCACATTTTTGATGTACAGTGTACAAGCTCAGAACACAGCCCCTGTGAATTTTCATTTCAGCCTGTAATGATTAGACATCCTCCTGCTAGTCCTACTCCCAAATTCCATCTTCCAAATTTTATCGTCTAATCCTCTCCTATGAGTCACTGATTCAGGAGCACCCATATCTGAGTGCTTTGGGATATCTGTGCAACAGCTACCCACAACCAAAGTACAGAAAATCCTTATTTTCAAACAACTGCATTTTTAATCAGTCTCTAACCATGAGATCATTTTTCTCTCATTACTCCTTCTCAGAACATAACTCATTGCAACAAATAATACAGGAAAACTGACTTCCTACACTGTCTCAGCTAATGTCTACAGCCCTCTCCTTACATGTGGAAGGAGTTCCCGAAGAAGAGGAAAACAATCACACCATTCATGGCGGGATCACTGAAAACTGTATCGTTAAACATTGCACACAAAGCAGATTAAGACTTACAAAAACTGCAAACTTTACTTGAATTTTTTATCTTTTTAGGTATCTGTAACACTTAAAACACTATCATGGTTTTCCAAATTAAAGCAACTTAAAAATGACTGGATATAAATAAGCTCCTTCAATAGACCAGCATTAGGATCAGTTTTATCAGTTCTAAAGAAGAATTTAAAAATTCTTGAAAGCAAGAATGGCCAAACTGCCTGAACCTGGAAGCCTCAGAACACAAGTACCGTGGGCTTGAGATACCCAAATTGCATGGAAAAGTAGCTGTGGCAGAAATCCACACAATAGCTCACATGACGCTGCACTGCACAGTCTGAAAGGGGTCACAGTTGCATGTACATAGCTGGTTCAAAAGCATTACAGGCTGAGACACCATGTTTTTCAAAATCTGTCTAAATGGTCTTTTTTACTTTTCTGTCATGTTTATTTCTCCCTATTGATATAAGTAACAAGCACACAGAGTCAGAATTCAATGCAGGAGAATGCTTCAGTGAAATATATAACACTGTTGCAAGCAAAGATAATTTTTCTACTGGAAATATTTTTGTAAAATTACTAGATGTTCTACTGAGATGAGCTGACATTAACAAAAACTTGAAAGTCCTGCAAACTCCACATACTACAGCTTTAGTTTCGCCATACAGCAAACAAAACAGGTAGCTTTCAGAAAAAGGCGAGCGAAAACAGAGAACAGTAAAACTAAAATGACTGTGAAAAATTTCATTATATGCCCTACTGTTATGCTGTTTATTCGCTGTCACTACACTGTGTATTCTGAATATTATTTCTGACATTTGAAGACAAAGAACAGTTTTTTGGAAGGAAACTTGTAAAATATCAGAACACTGTGAGCTTTTCCATGAGCAAACAAACAATAAAACCTTCCAACAAACCACAGAAAGTCCACAACAAATTCAAGAGACCTTATTTGTTTCCCTCCTCAAAAGTGACTTGAATTACTTAAGGTATTATCCATTTTAAATAACCACTGCAGCTTACCTTGTGTGTCATCAGAAAATGAGTTCCCAAGAAATCAACACATTTAGGAAGAGAATGAAAGCTATATGTATACAAAATTCTCCAGAGATACAGGTCATCCCCTGCCTGTTATTTTTCATTGCATTAGTAACCATTCAGCAAAAGCAGTTTGATTGATTAATTTAAGCCCCCAGTTTGAAAACCATCAGGACAAAAGCTCTGTATCTACATTAAACATTCCCTATAGAGTTGAAATTGAATGATTCATTCCTTGCTAATGGGTAATAGTCAAACACCCTCTAGACGTCTTGATCTTCTGTCAGAAGGTCTATTTTATTCAAAAGATTCATGGCAGTGTGTCTAGTAAAGCAAAGCTCAGGTTACAGAGAAAGAATAAGCTAGAAAAATACCACCACACATGCACATCTCTACAGAGCAAGATGGAAAAATTGTCATCTAGTTCTTTGCAGAAAAATTCACAAATACAGAAGAAATATTTTATATCCTTCTTCAGCAAGATGCAATTTTAAGCCTTAAAGGCTTTCAGAAGATCAGATCCTTCTAAATTTTTCTTAATCACTTTCACCTTTAAGCAGCTTACATCATGGTATCGCAACTCATTCATAAGCACTGGCTGGAATTTAAAGAACTTCTCAGAAATGGGTACAGATCTAAGAGGGATAAACATATATTCTACCTCCTGCTATCAGTCTTTGATACCACTAACCAAAAGGATTACTTTGTTCTGTCAGTGGTCACATAGCACAAAGATTTTTCAAGAAACTGTAGGTGGCTATACCCTCTCTTCCGCTGAACACAGGGTGATGGGCAAAAACAGTTATTTAGCCCTCCTTTCCCAGTATCCTCTTCACTAAGCAGTGCTTCATCTGGACTGAAACCTTCCTATAGGAAAAAACCCACTGCAGTAGTTAGGACTGAATAAACTTTCAAGGTAACCACAGTCATTATCTTCAGTGAAAAACAGCTGTGTAAATATTTCTAAAATATGCATGGAAGTCTATTTATCAGATGGTTTACTACATGATCATAATATGAAAAGGGGAAAAAAGCTAATTATGAAGAGCAGTTTAGCCATGTAATTACAGTAAGACAAAAACTGAATGCCACAACTTTCACTGGACATTAGCACAGTTTAAGTTAAATCAAATGCTATCATCAAACTGACTCTTCCAGTCTGTCTTATACTCTGCATCAATTCAATAGTTGAATGGCAACAGTCATTTCTGCCAACACACTTTTCATTTAAACACTTTTCATTTAAGACATTCAGAACCTTTGAAGCAATTTGTGCACCAGCTTCCATTTTTTAAAGAAGATTTTGGACAGTTATGTGTCATTCCACAGACACATAAATGTAAAATCTTGGTAAATGTAAAACATTTTCCCAAGCTGTCCTTCCCATGAAAGTCTGTATCTGCCCATAAAGTTCCCAGGTGCTATACATTCCCCTCTCCTGTATACCCCTCCTGCCATCATCACTGAAACACAGATGCTACTAAATAATCTGTGATTATTGAAGTCCACTGGCTGTGGCTCCTCTAACTGGAGAATAATTCTCTTTATATTATCTACCTGTCAGAGAAGATCTTAAAAAAATATAAGTGAAGTGGCTACTCTCTGCTACTTTTATTTCCAAGAATCAATTTTGCAGTACTAAAGTTTCCCAACTTCTGTGTTACAGTGTCTTTACTATCTTTTATCTCATGAACTTTGAGTATTTTATGCACAACAATTCTGGACATAAGGGTTTAAGGCTCAGAAACTGAAATTATCATATGAATGGTAATGGCAATCATAAATATCTTGTGAAAATTGATGGGCCTGGAATCAATTACAATATAATCATGCAGTGGATAATCTTCCCAACATTCAAAATAAATACTTGTAAATACTGGACCTTTAGAGACACTGTATCTCATCTAATAAAGGGTCAGCTGCTATAGAGCACCTTCCACTACATTTAGCCACCTCCCAGGAAAAAAGTACACCCGCACCATTCCCTGCTCCTTGCTTACCTTGGCAATTTTTGATGAAGCCTATTGAGAATTACACACCTGTACCTCCTAGACCAATGCTGTGAATTTTAGGATGCAGCCAGTACATCACTGACAGAAACAGAAATGTTGATCTTGGCTCTCTTTCTCAGTTGAAGCAGGGCTAACTTGGACTTCAAGCACAGGAATCAGCTGGATGAGACTTAATTACTCCATATATAATCAGAAAGAGGCTAAGCAGACATCGCAATTACCATAGTTCAGCTATGCTCAACATTTTAATTCCATCTTCAAAAGCTACAGCCGCCTGCCATGACGAAGTTGCTTTTGAAAACACCACTCAGTGTCCTAATGTTGGCAGCTCCAGACTTTCCTTTCTTGTCTGTCTGACACTCGCATGTTTACCTTGAGAGGAGGTCGTATTTCTTTGCACAGGTTTCTGCCTGGAACGCCTGCGAACCAGTGGGAATGTGGACAAATAGAAACATACCCGGACAGGTGTCTGTCAGTATTTCAAGTTTCCCTTGACTCCTCTTACTACACAAATTTAACTTTTTCAAAACTGTGAGCCACAAAAACTTTTTTTTTTGTTACAATGTGTTTGCTTGCACCATGCGGTGTAAATTTCAGGAAGCCTGACCCTTTTTTTCAAAAATACAACAGAATACAAACATTGATTTCCTCCTTCTATGCAAAATTTGTGATAAACTATTATAAAATTTCATCAGTCTTAAGAAAAGAATGATTCACACAGTACATTGAACAGAGTCATAAGCTAGAAGAAATTTTAGCTTTATACATACATACACACATATACACACACACAAACATAAATAAACAAGTATAAATACCTGAGGTATTCCAGAAAACCTGAACTATTAGTTAACGTCATTTAACACTCCTTTCTCCAAACAAAACAAAGATTTCCACTCCTAAAGCATACAAAGCTTTACCTGATCAGGTGTTGTGGCATCAGAAATTACAGCATCAGGGGGTCTCTTGGGTGGATTCGCTGTTAACTAAAGTAAAAGTAACAGTATTATTAATATTTCACAGCAAAAATATTTTATCCATACCTAATGCCAGAATATACCAGTTACGTATAAAAAGAAACAATATTTAGCAATTTGTAACGGTTCCTCCTATTCCTTCTATATTTCTGGACAAACAGAAGAAGATATTTAGTCCAGAAAAAGACAAGATCTTATCAAGCTTAGCCTTACAAAGATAGTGATCCTGAGGCATCAGATCGTGCCTACAGTTACCTGATATACTTGATGAGTTTGATAACATTTCTTCCAAATTATCCAAAAGAACTCAAGCAAGAATTATTCACTCAGAAAAAACAGCTGTCTCACAGAACATTAAAATGCTTTGGAATACAGAAAAAAAAAATTAAGCTTTTAAAATAATACTTTTAAAGGTACAAGTAAGAACAAAATTATTTACTACCTCACCCATGGACTATATTGCATTACTTTTCACGTTTAAGAGCTTCCAGCATCTTTTTGTTTTACATGTTTTTCTTTTACTTTTTTTTTGCAATTACATGCTGCATATTAAGCCCTACATTACTGAAAAAAAGCTGTTCCTTGTGTAATCTACAGCTTCATCTACAATTTTTTACAAATTTACAATTTTCAATCTACAGTTTTGAAGCTGTAAATTTTACCAATAGACTGACAGAGAACATCCTAGATCATGACAAACATAAAGGACATCATAACCAATTCAAGCTATTAAAGTAGCTGAAATCTTTTTTTCTCCTCTACTCCTTGTGTTTTCAAAACAAACAAAAAGCCCAGAAAGAAACTGGCAAAAGCTCTAAAATGAAAGAAAGCAAACTGATTCTCACCTGTAGTAATTTTACTTATCTTAATTTGTGTAAGGTCTTTATCAAAGAAAAGAGAAATCAAAAGAAACCAAGTGCTGTGTAGTTTCACGTCTAATAAAAAAAAGGCTCTTTCCTGTTTATTAACAGCAGAGCAAGACCACTTCTTGGGTGGAAGACTTGGTAACAGCACTCATCTTGTCACCTCAGAGAATGAGAAGGACCTACACAATCAGCTTGATTAGAACAAGAACAGATTGACAAGAACATTACCTAAACATGCTTTCAAAATAAGCATGGCTTGCCAGTCTATTTCTAGCTGGTTTAAAGAAACTCGACCCACTGAGCCATTAAAACTAGCCAACATATGAATAATCAATAAAACCCCTCTACCCACAGGTCAAGAAACCCTCAACTCAAGAAGAAACACAAGACTCAGACAACATGTTCCTCATCATAGACCTCAACCTGGAAATTTGTTCCTCTTGACTTGCAATTTTCAAACACAATGAAAGCGTAAAGTGCCAAAAAGACACACTATAACATATGTCTCATCAGCTTTGGATTTCTTCTTGCACACAGGGGCATGAAACTCTTTTTAACAGGAAGGTTTCCAAGGAAAAAGCAGGAAAATCCACCATTTGAAACTGGCCTCTTGCATGCAGATGCCTCTGTTGAAATTGCTGTATCATTTTGTCTTAAGAAGACTACACTTGGGGACTTTTTCTGTCACAGGAAGGAGCTGCCTGAAACAGGTATTCTTCATATTTTAAAATATAAAATAACGTAAATAACATTCTCATACTTCACTAAACAGAGCGAAGAAATTGCAGTTGCCTAAAATGCAATGTTTAACTAAGAAGTGCCAAAGCACTACACTAGACTCAGTGACGTCAACATTACAGGTTAGCCTTGAACCATTTCAAATATCTCAGTGTAGGAATATCTTATCTGTTTAATGTTTATCAATTAATTGTTCTCCCTGACTCTCAAAGGGGTTTTGTTACATGCACTGCTTAGAAAATCTGATGACAGAAGAATTAAGGGTTCCTTCAAAGACCTCTATATACTGTCTGCAATAATTTCCTGTGAATTTTTTTATACTACACAGAGGCTCTTTGAAGCAGCAGGCATTTCAGGACCTGATTTGTAAAGTTATATATGGTAAAACTTCTGCATAATTGATACAGATTTAAATAAAAAAACCTGTAAGTTTACATGCAAAAATCTCAAAGAACATCACCTACAGTATTTCAGATGTATGAAACCTGGGTATTCCATTATAAATGTTCAAAAATACTGAGCTTAACATACGCTCTATTCAACTGCTTATTACTGTAGTGCCTCAGGGCTCTAGTTCACAATAACAACGTGCAGTCACAGCTGACACTGCCCTCAAACACAGTATTGAAGGGGAGTGTCAGGTACCCTAATAGCTACTTCAAGCATTTTGACATACACACTCTGTGTTCATGCAACTTTGTTAGCTACTTGCTAACTCTCTGAAAACAAAAAAGTTCAGCTCCAAACTATAATGCTACTTCTCTTTTTCTCTTCATGCTTTCCAAGCCTCTTCCATGCAAACACATAGATTTAGAAAGAGCTACACCTAGAGATCTTTTCTAGAAACTGCAAGCTCAACCCTAATACTGCTTGCCATTAGGGTATTCTACCATTTCAAGTATTTCGATGTACGAATATCTCATCTGTTTAATGTTAATCAATTCACTTTTCTCCCTAATTCTTAAAAAAAACCCCACTCGTTTCCCAAGCCCTGAACAATACCTTTTCAGTCAGGCTCTGCAGTGAACAGAAGTATTTAAATTCCATCTGAGTTTGCACAGCCACACTGCTTAAATGCTAGTTTATACTTCCTAGTTCATATAACAAATATTTTTCTGGCACTGCTGACAGAAGTCTTTATGTGTTTGGTGTTTTTCTTTCAATATGGATATGTGTGGATTTACCTTGGCCTTTTCTGATGTTCGTTTTCCACCAAATCCTCCAGCTCCAACAAAAAACAAAGAGAACTGATTATAACACACCAGGTCCTTTCCACAATAGGTATTCACTGAAAGATAAAAAAGAGGAAAGTCATATATTGTCTTCAATCTCTTTTTTCATACAGCTAGCATGTGTTGTTATAAGAGACAAGTTCAGCTGGAAACACGACAAAGCTCATTTTAACAACTGAGAGGACAATGGTCACACCTTCACACTGCACTGCTGCAAGTCACTTCCTAAGCAGAGAAGACTAATGATCTGTTCCAAATAATATCATGAACTTTATCTATATAAAAGCATTAAAATTAAAAAATAAACTATCAAAATGGTGATGACATTCAAGGTGCTAAAAATATTTGACAACACAGTGCTGAAATTAGATTTATTTTAGCATCTCAGACTGCTTTACAATTTATTTAAATAGAGAACTACACCATAAAATACGATGTATTAAAAGCTATTGAGAATACCCAGTGTGTAAAGTAGATTATGAACTCGTACAAAAAGTGGTATTAGTATCTCCTATGAGAAGAGTTCCAGAGTTTAAATTCACCTGTTCCTTCTTTTGAAAAACTTATACTTCTTACACTGAATTAAGATTCAGCTTCCTATTTCCAGTTCATATCTATTTCACTCCCTTACACCTTAGACCGGAATTCACAGCACTTTTTGTTAATAATGTTCATTTCCAGTTCTGGAAGAAATTTAAAAACCACTGAGACTGCTCACAAAAGGAACTTTTGCATTTTGCAGGAATAGACCGGCTTCATATTAGCCCAGTATGAAACCACAACACAGCTATGAGGAATGGTCAGTAAAAACCTCTTACAATTTTATCTGACCACTGAAGGAATAAAAGGTCAACACCATTTAGAGATTCACTGCCTATTAACCTACTCTTGCTGTCTGATTTCCCAAAGGACCTCGGCATAATCACATCTAATGATAGCAAGATTCTGAAAACTACAAGTTATCAAATTCTGGAGACATTGTGATCCTCTAACTTGGACACAAGAGGAAGGAAATGGGTTTTGTTTAGAATAAAATAATGTAGACATGAAAAAGGAATGCAGGACATGCTCTTAAAGATCGACACTTTGCAGATGAGTCTACGCAACATACAGATATGATGAACCTCTGCAAAACCACCCACAAAACACATGCAAACATGCAGACACACACCCCTTACTGTGCAGTGGCAGAATATAAACTGGCTGCCTTCAGGCAGGAAAAAGTACTATAATTATTAAGAACTTGGATCAGTTTGCATATTGCATTATTCTACCTACACAGGAAGAAAGTATTCTTATTTCAGTATGCTCACTACCCAAGAACAATTACACTTTGATCAGTTTGCATGGTGCATTGTTCTACCTACACAGGAAGAAAGTGTTCTTATTTCAGTATATTAACTGCCCAAGAACAATTACACAGCCACATCTCACGGAGATTTAATAAGCTAAAAGTCCTTTCCATGGAAGGGCTGGCAGTTATTGGTACAGCTAGTTAAAAAATGAAGCCTAATAAATTTTACTGCACCCCCTTCAAAAGCCATAAACCGTTTTACCATCTATTAGCACGACTGCTCCTGATCCTTTGTCAAGAATATCAGCAACAGTTGAAACTGAAGTTAATTGTCCTGTAAGAAAAGAAGAACACAGACACATTGTAAGGTTTTGCTTCAGGAATGAAGCCCACAGATAGCTCTTTACACTTCCTTACTAACTAACTTACTACTATCGTTATTGTTGATGTTATTATTATTTTTATTGTTATTACTGGAATTATTATTATTATTATTATCAACATCATCATAATCATTGTAATAGTCATAGTAATCATAATCACCATAACTATAATAACAGTATCCGGGAATCTTTGCAAATCTTGGTTTGAAGATCTGAGTGTTGTTTTGCTTTGGGTATTTTTGTAAGTTTTGCAGGTTTTTTTCCAATATAATTTTGCTATAGTTCATGTATTTGGAGCTAAATACATCCCTTTTCAGACTCAAACACATTGCTAACTTCAAATATAGCTCAAATCATTTAAAAATTGTCCACAGATTTCAAGAGGGCTGAGACAACCACATTCCTACGGAAGAGAAGCTCAGCTCAGAGCCTGGGCACAGGGGTCTCTGGAGGTTGTTGCTAGAGGCTTTTGCTTTAGAGACACCATGTGTTTATAAAGCAGCTACACAATGCAAAAATAAAAACCTTTATGAAGTCCTGGCAATCCATTACTAATTATCAGACTTCTTTAAAGTAAATGTAACTTTTAGGTATCTCTTTTTTTTTCAACAAGAAATTCTGCCATCTATTTATAGCCTGCAATTTTTTTTTCTGCTGCAGTCTCAAAAACTTAATTTTTAAAAACTACTAATGAAGAGGTCCAGACATATGCATATCCTGAATGAGTCTAACAAGCAACTCTCAGGTGCTGTAATCTGGGAAAACTCAACCATCTCTGACAAGAATTTGTTACTGCAGTAACTAATACCTTGAGAATTTTGACAGGAAGAAAAGTAATTGTTTTTTAGCCTCCTCATTAAGATGTCCATCTGTTCTTTACATACATAATTTAAATCTTATCCTCTTACAGGCACACTTACACAATTAATGTTGAAGAATTCTTAGGTAAACATCCCAAAAGTTTTATGATACAATCTTACCAAAATATTTATAAGTTCTGGTAATTAGTATCAAATTCAAGGAATAATACATAGGCATGTAGTATATTTGCTCATTGTATCAAAGATTAAGCATACTTTACTAAGTATACTGTAGAAAAGCAACACCTGATCTCAAAAACACAGTTTCAGAACTCTTTCAAGAATACAACAGGTTGCCTCTCTTCTCCTCCGCTCGCTGTAAAAATAATATGCAGTAATACAGTTTGAAACAAAGCTTCACTATATCTGTTTAAAATATGGCTACAGAAACTGTTGTCATAGTGAAAAACAAACCACCAATACAGAAGGACTGACCTGAGGTTGGTAATGGTTTATAAAGCTCCAGATATTGCTCACCATGCAGCATCTACGTAAAGAAAGACAGTGCTGTAACAACAATCAATAGATTGACTTCTCCCCCAAGTCAATACACAGCTATTTTAGAAAGTGTTCAGAGCAAACAAAATTTTAAAAAACCCAAGTTTTATTCTTTTGTTTTTCTAACTTCATCCCCAAAATATTTTCAAATAAAGTTTTAAGCTTTTGTGTTTTAAAAAAAACGTAGTGGACACAAATTAAACTTGAATATCAAATTCATCATACGTCTCATCATAGGAAGACATATTATACAAGAGAAGTAAATGAATAATTTCTTAGGATGTAAGAATACAAAACACCGAATTTTTCTTTTCTAGAACAAAAGGAACTTAACAATATTACAAAAATACTAATTGAAGTCACCTTTCCGTTACATGACACACAAGCAAAATTAGCTACTTAACTCTTCCATACCTTTGCAAGATCAATATTTAGTCCTGGAAGAGAAGGAACACCATCAAACATTGAAGTTTGAGCAGGAATTACTCCAAAGCTGGGTAAACAGCAGAACTCTTCATTTCCTTCAAAGAGAAATTTCAGGTGGTCTGGATCCTTAGTTGACATTCCCACACCAAGTGCATACAGAATAGGCTCCAAGTGAGTATATGTATACACGTTGGTAGCCAATTCACGGCCAACAATGCCTGTCTGGAAATTAGAAGTCAGTATAAAATAAAAACAGTTAATATTGAACTTGCATTCTTCCTATAATTCCTCTGTCAGATAAACCTGACATTTGAGCATTTTCTTTACAGTCACACGTACACATAAAGTATGTGTATACCCTAAAATATTAATGTATTCATTGCAATACAAGCAACCCAAATGCAAGGCATTATACCTTGCTTCAAGCACTTTACTTCAAGAATAAATGGTGTAACTTCATATAGCTGCACTCCCAGCAGTGCATAAGATTTTTTTCTAAAACAAACCACAAATGAAATAATTAACACCATAGTAAGACTAAAAAGAGGAAAAATTATCTATAGAGAAGGAGCCAGAGCAAAATGACACTGCCCAACAACACCCAAGCCCTGCCGCTTTTCTGAACAACACCCTAATTAAAGAGGCTTAACAGAACTCACATGCACTTAGATTCTGCATTATCCAGTCTATTCAGCCATTAAGTTTTCCAATTATCAATAGGAAAAATAGAGACCGGAGTCTGGAGACATTTTTTATTCTGCTTCCTTGCTTCACAGTTTAAACTCCACCTTTCTTTTTGCAGACAGCAAGCCAGAGTACAAGCTGGCCAGCAACACAAGTCTCTCTGCTCAAGGTTTCCACCCAGCTTTGAGTGCATCTGGTAGACAGATGTACTTACCGTGTCAACAGATGAAGAGACCACTGATCCAGAGCTTGTTGAATTCATAGAAACATTCCCTTGAGACTCTATCTGACTTAGAGCATCACTCAATACACTTATGGACTCTAGAGAAAGGAATTGAAAAAAACTCACTTTTAGATAATCATACATGACACACTCCAGTTACAGACACACAACACACACATCAGCAAATGAGACACAGACTGGTATTTTAAACACAGTAAACATACATCTGCAAGTTGAGCACAGTGCTGCATTTTACAAGCATCCACACAAAAGTAGAGAATAAGTGATTTCCACACAGGTTCCATCAGTTCTACACCCACCAGTCAACCACGACACCTATCTCAATGTGTTAAGGAGAAGATAATGAGCACTGTATGTTTCAACTGTCTGAGAAGCAAATATCTGAAAATTACTACTGATTTTCTTATCATGAAAATTATTTGCAAGACAAGTGACAGGTCTAAATCTCCTGACTGTTTCCCTCTTTCCTGGATCAGACAGATAGATAGAAAAGCAATTAAGTCTGAGACTGAACCATGACAAAATTATAAATGAGATGATGCATGGCTGAATTCAGCTATGGTAAACGTGGGCCATCAAGAACAGCTCGTTCCTTGAAGCTTAGTATGGCTAAAATCAATATTAAACATTAGAACGAATCAAACAAAAGGTGATGAGAATCTTTCACAGAAGAGTAAAAATGTGTTTAAATCAGAGGAGTGCAAAATCATTACTTAACTACCTTAATCTGGAGCCACTGCCCCCCACTTCAGAACCTCTGTGCCCACACTGACTTGCACTGCAGCTTGGATTAACACCATGTTGCTCTATCACACAGCACTACTCTGAACACCCTACAAGGTAACTGCATGCCCTCTTGCAGAGTGCTGTTTTCCTAAACTACCTCTTGCTTACCAGTCTCATTGCCAGAATCATCATAACATTTTGTTTGTGGCCTGAATCTTATGAAAAAGAACATCCAGGAAACAAACATATGTTGTCACCTCTTCTGCCAAAGAAAGTTTCCTCTTCGGATACAAGCTTTGTCACAATATGACATGAAGTGATGACATTTACATAATGTGAAAATGTGCAAAACAAGACTTGTAATTTATAAGAACCTTTTAAAAGGTAATCTCTTTTGTCCCTTTGTCCATTCATTAAATGAATAAAAGAAAAGCAACACAGAGCTATTGGGAGAAGTAACAGACTCTTTTTACTTCTTCTGCATGAACCAAAGGAAGGTTTCACATTGCTTTGAAATCTTCACAGGAAAATACAGGTTTGACCTCCAAGCATACCTGAATGTTTCCTCAACTTAGCATCCTCACAAACCATTTTCATGCAGGAATATAAAGATCACCTTTAATGGTGAGACCTAAAGATTAAAAACATGCATTTTTGACAAAATGTCACAATAAAGACCAATAGTATGAAGGCAACCTGTAAATTAATAAGAATACTACAATTCCTGTAAATAAGTGCAGAATAATCTGTAAATTAAGTGCAGAATATTACAATTTCCTTTTCAAGGCGTTTTTCTTCCAGAATGTATTATATGAGTAGACTATAAAATTAGTTAGCTGGCTAGTGTCTGGC
Organism: Rhagologus leucostigma; assembly: GCA_013397725.1. Lineage (NCBI taxonomy): Eukaryota > Metazoa > Chordata > Aves > Passeriformes > Rhagologus > Rhagologus leucostigma. The sequence goes on along the minus strand of VZTD01003339.1, from coordinate 979,410 downwards.
TGAACACTACGGAGACCACAGAATCACAGAATAGTTTGGGTAGGAAAGGACCCTTAAAGGTCAGCTAGTCCAACTCCTCTGCAATGATCAGATACATCTTCAACTAGATCTGAGCCCAGTCATACCTGACCTTGAATGTTTACAGGATGGGACATCTACTACCTGTCTATGAAAAACCCATTCCAGTGTTTAACCATCCTCATTGTAAAAAGCTTCTTCCTTATAGTTAATCTAAATTGAGCCTCTCCTAGTTTAAAGCCATTACACCTCATCCTATCACAACAGGCCCTGCCAAAAAGTTAAGTACTGAAAGATTACAAAAAGGTGTCACTGAAGCCTTCTCTCCTCCAGACTGAGCAAACCCAACTCTCTCCACCGTTCCTTTTAGGAGAGGAATCCCATAACTTTGATAATTTTTGTGGCCCTCCTCTAGCCTTGCTCCAGCTGGTCTGTGTCTTTCCTGTGCTGAAGACCGCAGAGCTGGATGTCGTACTCCAAGTGGAGAGTAGACCTCTGGGGGACAGAATCACCTCCCACAACCTGCTGGCCATGTTTTTCTTCATGCACCCCAGGATACAATTGATGTTCTGGGCTGCAGGTGCACATTGCCAGCTTTTGTCCAACTTTTCATCCACCAGCATCTCCAAGTCTTTCTCCACAGGGATGTTTCTGATGCCTTCATCCTGTATTGATACTGGGGCTTACCCCAACCTAGGTGCAACACCTTGCACTTGGTATTGTTGAAACTCATGAGGTTCTCATGGGCTCACTCCTCAAGCTTGTCCAGTTCCCCCTGGATTGGCATCCCATCCCTCAGGTGTGTCACCGCACTACTCAGCCCAGTGCACCCGGTGCGTTTGATCCCTTCACCTACGTCACTGATGAAACTATTACACCGTACTGTTCACGATACAGGCCCCTGAGGGACACCATTCATTACTCATCTCCATGTGGACACTGAGACATTGACCATCCAACCAATGCCTTCTCCACTGAACAGTTCATCCATCCCATCCATATCTCTGCAATTTAGATGTTATGGGGGGCTGTGTCAAAGGCCTTACACAAGTTCAGATAGATGACATTTATAGTCCTTCCCTTACTCACTGATGGAGTCACTCCATCACAGAAGGCCATGGGGTTGGTCGGACAGCACTTGCCTTGGTGAATCTGTACTGGCTGTCTCAAATCACCTCCCTGTTCTCCATGATCTTCCCATGCACAGAGGTAAGGCTGACAGGTTGGTAATTTCCAACCTTTCTAATTTTTGAAACATATGATGTGATGTTTTTCACCCTTGATGTCGAAGGCCTCATAAAATTGTTTTAGTTTTGGTTTTTTTAAGACCTTGGCCTACTGTTATATTTGTAATCAGCAAAAGCACTTGAACTGAATCATACCAGCATCATTTAGTAACACATTTACTGATTTTCAAATATGGAATGTTCTTTCAAGTATTCCTGGGTTTATTTTTTATATCAATAACAGACATCAACTGTGTGACATATGTCTGTGGTTCCAGGCCCAAACTTTTGAAGAGGTATCAGCAAAAAGTGTAAGCTATTCTTTATGTTTCTTTATGTTTCAAAGTGGTTTTCACCTTTTGATATCAAAGCTACTTTTAAGATCCTACCCCTTTGGGTTACCTGAAAATGCTTAAACAAGCTATTAGAATATCATCAAATACAGGTAGCAAAACTGGGAGGGGGGTGGGGAGTTACCACCATTTTCTGGTTTTTTAATAAAGAGAGTGGAAAAAAATATTAACTTCTCTTTTCCCTCCCCCTGAATTACTATGTTACATAACTTTTCAGGTAAGAACCCCAGTGCTAACATATTCTTTTCATCTTCCAGGGACTGTTGCAGCAGCATGCAAGTGTAATGTCTCAACGTACTAATTAGTTTCAGTTTTCCCTGCACTTCTGCTGCTTGGCATAAGAAACTGGACTTCAGGTTATGATCAAATACATTGTTATGAGCTACTAATGCAGTATCAGACGACCCAAAAAGAAAGATGAAACATTAAAAGTCTGATAAGTGATGTTTGGACACTGATAAGGATGTCTTTATTCTGCATTAATTTTGTGTACTGCAAGTTAAGGTTGAGGAGGAAAGCACAGAGTGGTATATGGGTTTTCAGTAAACACACAAGGATGCCTGAAATTAATGCTTCAGCAGTAGATTTAACTATGACAATTTGTAATTTTTTAATACATGACTCCACACACTGAGTAAGGTTCTTTTTAAGACCCAAGAAATATACAATTATACCAAAGGGTATAATTTTGGCAGAAACAAACCCAGTAGGAAACATTTAATTAACACAATTATTTTATTATTGGTATAAGGGTATTTTTAAAATTGTTATACTATCAGTGAACTCTAAAACCGTAAATATTCACCACCTCAGAATGGCCTGCTATTATACAGCCAATCATTAGCAGGCAGGAAGAAAAGATTAAGCTGGAGAACAAAGGTTGAAAATAGTTACAACAAAGGCCATCTCTTTCTGAAAAGATTCATTTTCCAATAAGGGGACATTGCATATGAACCATATCCCTTAACAATGGAGGAAACAGCACAAGTGTTTAAACCTTTCGTAAATACATATGAGGAAAGCTGACACTGAAGCTGGAACACTTCTCCTCTTATGCAAATTCTTTCTTCATATATACACAAAGTGTGCATACATACATACACACACCTTTGATGTGTTTTACATTAATTTGCTCTATGTCAGACACAAGCTTTTAAGATGTGCCAGAAGTCAGACAATGAGAATACTCGTTTTCTGTAAATAGATAGCTTCTAAGAGAATTAAAAATGAACATAAATTTCTAAGAGCCAATTACAGACCTATAGAACACTAGATTTAGCTGAAATTGGTTCACATCTTCACAAATGAAGAGAAGCTTGAGACAGAGTGCCTCATATGTGTCATAGGCACAATAAATTCTGCTTCCCTAGGTAAGAGAACAACACACTAACTTGTGCAATAGATACTACAGAATGCTGTGTACAGTATACAGTCGGCAAGACAGGGATGGCTGTCCTCTGCCTCTACAACAACACAATCTGATTTCCCTTTCCACGACAGGAAGAATCGGACAATGACACAAGAGCAACTAGTACACTGTGGAGGCAAGGAGAAGACACCAACACAAAGTGCATTGTGCAACTGTGACCTACTGCACCCTGCACCAGACATTCAGAAGCTTCTGCATCACACTTAATTTGGTCTTTCTGCTTATGTACAGAATACAAAGTTATAAAGTCAAGCCTCTCTTACCAGTATTACTAAAACAAGAAACAAGATTAGCATCTCCAATTACAGGGTCTTCTACTACATTAAAAGCAAATACTTTACCTAATTGCTTTTTTGCTTTTTTTCCTACTACATGTAATGCTTAGTACACAAATGCTCCTCACAACATCAAATCACTGAAATTAAGGAAATCTGCAGGAAGAGTTTTAACCTGCAGATGTTAGGTATTGTACCTTTCAATTTTTAATGCAAGTACTCTAATTAGTTTCCTTTATTTCACAGTCAAATACCTTCAAGCAATAAAGTGGAGAATTTGACAGTAGAAAAAACTTCTAATAGAACTAAAAATTCTATTCAGCTAACTTGAGAATTGTCCTCAACCCTTGTGCTGATACTCACAAATACACAATACAACAATTGATGCACAAGTTTTTATTCAGTATCTGTGGCTTGATGGCACTAGAAGGAAAAAACTCTATCTTGGCTAAGTTCATAACAAAACAGAAGCTAAGACATGGAAGATTCATGCCAATGTAACATTTATGATTTCCTGACTGTAGAAACCTGCCATGTTGTACTGTAAGCACTTTTACTTCAGAAGTTCAAAATCTTCTTCAGCTTTTTTCTCCTCATAGCATGAACTGGCAGATGTGAAATACCATACCCAACGCTGAAGCAACTTTGAGAAGAAATCCCCATCTACAACACTCTTCTGCTAGCAACCCCTAAAAATAACACAGTACATGTGACAGGTTGTAGAACAGATCAGATGTGATAAAGCTGGAATTATGTTGTTATAAATACCATTCCGTAGCAGAACAGAGAACATGTATAAACTTGCATGCATTTGGAAACAGGATATCTGTAAGCCAAACATCAGTAAGGTGACCTAGAACTACTGTTTGGATGGTTACATTCCCCAATGTGCCAAGATGCGAGGGAGAGGACAAAGTGTCTCCTATGCCGGTTTTGGTGCAGGCATCTAAAAACATCCTGTAAGGCTTTTAACAAAATGTCCTAATGGATTTCTGAACCAACAGCTTAAACATCTACTGTGCATTTAAGTATCTTGGAAATTCAACTGGCATTGTACATAAACATACCTTTTTCCCTCCTGCCCTACACTTTTGAATGCTGGCAAGGAACAAGAAAAGTAAACAATGCATTGAAAGAGAAAACCATTTTGGTCACCAGCCAAAGGAGTGATGTGACCCAAGAACATAAGGCACAGTAAGAACTTCTTTGCTGTGATATACCCCAAGACTTAACCAGAGCTTTTCGGTAGTGAAACGTTCACCAAAAACCAAGAGTCCAGGACTGAAAGCAAAACACATTCTCTCTATTACACTATGCTGTCTGCATGTAGGTGCAGTCAAATAAAACACTGTCATTAGTTTGACTGTAATGCTTACAAGGACAGTGATGTCACTTCTCTAGAAACTGTTAAGACAAATCATGTCTTAATTCTATAGGAAAGAATATTAAAGTTTCTTCAGAGAGATCTGACCTTAATGAAACAGTAAATGATCAATGTAACATATTTACAAAAAAATTCACTAGTTCTGTAGATTTTGAAGTTTCAGCAGATGTTTGAAAGAAAGCATTCTCTTCTAAGCTTTGCTCACCCAAACTATCCACATACAGCGAATCAAAGCATAGTTTGGGTTGGAAGGGACCTTCAGAGGTCAACTAATCCAACTCCCCAGCAAAACCCCCAAGTAGGGACATCCTCAAGTAAATCAGTTTGCTGAGAGCCCTGTCTGACCAGACCTTGAATATTTCCAGGCATGAGGCATCCACCACCTCTCTGGGCAACTTATGCCAGTATCTCACCAATCCCACTGTAAAAATTTTCCCTCTTATATCTAATCTAAATTGATCCTCTTTTAGTTTAAAACCATTACCCCTTGTCCTATGCAGCAGGATACATTTGTTCCCCCTTTCCTGTATTCTTCATAGGCCTCCATAAAGTACAGAAAAGCTACAATAAGGTCTCCCCAGACAATTCTCTTCCCTAGGCTGAACGGCCCCAAATCTCAAGTCTCTCTTACCTTGGATGGTTCTGGGTTTGCTGGCATTATCAAAGTCACACACCTTCTCCCATTTATCTCTCACTGCTTCAGGCGTCATTGGCTGATTCTTTCCTCTGACAATGGCACCCAAGGATCGCTCCCAGCGCACTAACGGGAAACATCAGCCAGAGAGTTCAAGTAACAAAGAAAGAAGCTTTTCATTTTTTAGGTAACTTTCATGCAGGCAACTACCTTTAAGATGATGCAATAAGGGCATTTTAAGGACTACAATGTAACTCACTTCTAATAACTTCTAGCTGGACTAAAAGGGCTCACTGCTTCAACTAACATTTAGAAAGGGAATAGCACTGGTTTTAAATTTCACTGAAGCTACAACAGACTTACTATTCTCCAGAAATACTAGTTTTAGGATTCTGTCTACTGAAAAGTTGTAGCTAGTATGTTTCCACGGACTATCTCTTCTGACAAGACTTCAACTATTACTGCTTAGGAACCTTCCAAAAGCACAGAAAACCACTTGCTAGCTATAAAAGAACATTAATATCAGTTGCCAGCACCTCTAAATGGTCTCAGAAGTTGTATTTCAATACTGTAACCTGAGAGAAACTGCTAAGGCCAATGTGAAATTACTTCCATAAGGATACAGACTTCTTGGATTGTAATTCTAATACTTAACCCGTTATGTTGGGTTTGCCCTTAGTTAGCAAAAGGTAATGAATAAGGCCATACTGGTACCTAATTAACAACCCAGTTTCATTTTAGTAACTTCAACAATAGCCATTATTAATGAAAAATTGTGTTTTCTCTTGATCAAAGTGCAGATTTTCAGCTATATTAAAACCTAACTCCTTGTGAAGTGCAGCAAGACATTTTGTGCTGCTGCCCTGCTTCTTTTAATCTGTTTACCACACTTCTTGGAAACGCTGTTCCAGTTACACAGAACACTTGCAGTTAGTTAGAAATGTACAAAATGGTTATCAAGCAGGGAAAAAAAAATTAAAAGAAAGCAGAATGACTTCCTGAATTAACAGCCCTATTTCCAACCCACTGGTGATACTCATGTAGGCTGAAAAGTTGAACAGTTCACGAAAATAATGCTTGTACTAGGTTCAATGGATTTAGGAAAAAAGTCAAGACATCTCATACACTGAATATTTTTTCTTCTCATAAGTTCTCAGTATTGTCTTCAAGTTTTCCTTACATTCATATTTAAGCTAGTTACTGGAGAGAGTCACTAAGGAAAACACATAGGTAGCACAGCTACTGGTTATTTAAGAAGACTAATTGCCTCAACATGCTTATACACTAGTATTTTAATAAAAGCATAAGTAAAGGTGGAAAGCAATGAAAAAGGATGAAATGAAATATTAAAAACATGCATGTTTATCAGCATGTGGTACTTTTATATCATGAGAAATTAAAGTTATCAAGAAAAGGCAGCAATGTATACTTAGCACCACAAATTCTACTTCAAATTATGCCCGTGATCCATGAGTTAAAGTTACTTAGGCAGATTTTCCATTACTGTTAGTTCAGAAGCACAACAATGCACATACACATACCTAAGTTACCCGTTTTTCCCACACGAAGTTAAATTTGTGACTTTTACCGAATATAAGCACTTTCCTCAGAACCCTAGGCTTTTATTCATCATCTCTCCTGAGTAAAAAATGTCTTGAGCATACAGGCTAACGCTAAAGAAAATTTGCACAGTCTCAATGTCAGTTCAAAAAACATGATCAACCCTGCAACGTAAAGAACTTACATTTTCCAATCCATCCAGCTCCCACCTGTCAAGAAAAAAAGAGTATCATCAGCTTATGACATGTCACAAAGCAAAGCTTTGGTAATGTTGGGAAACAAAACTATACTCCAGAACAAACTCAATACATTAAAAATTTCTGAACTACTGCTGGTTGTATTCAACAGTTTCGTTAAGCACCTGAATGCAATCCAGATAAAACAGTTTCTATCCAATATATGAGTTAGCAGTTTGATGCCAATACCTATAATGAATATCATAATTAAGTAATTAGTTCTTCCTGCAAGCTACTTTCTATGTTTGAATGATTTAGAAAACAAAAATGTCTTTTGAATTTTGGTATCTTTTCAACCTTAAAAGAGTACATTAAGAATTGTAACAATCAAATTGGTAGCATTTTGAGCACAGACCAGAATTTGACAAAGCTGCTACTGCCTGAAGCACTTGTCAAATACTGCATATCCAGACCAATATTTTTTCTGTCTATGCTGAGTATATAGCTCACACATGGTAATTTAGTTTCAGCAAAAAGTTTAAGAAGGGCCAAGATAAAACAAATAACTGATTTTGGGGAAAGGAGCAAAGGAAGGGAAGGAGAAAGAAGAAATGAAAAATAAGAAATTTACCTCAAACAGACTGCCATTCTCAGCACAGCTCTCATGGCAAAGCCAAACTACCAAGGGAGCAACATATTCTGGTTTGAAAGCATCGACCAGATCTAGAGCAAATCAGAAGCGGAATCATGGAATAGAAATACTCTACAGTTTCACCAAATTATTTAATCTAACACCCTCTTGTGAATAGCAGAGCCAAGAGAATTTAATCAATAGTGTTCTGTCATGAAAAGAAAGGACAAACTAAATGAAACATTTGAACATTCAATAAATAGGAACAACTTGTGAGATACATATGCCGCCAAACCCCATGACACGGCTTCTCAGCCAGAGAGATGAAAGCCGGTTGACTGTTGGGAACACTGTTACATGGAGACTGCAAAGCCAGATAACCTTCCTAAATTTCCATCTGACAGGCAGCCTGAAACAAGGACAAGCCAGGTATACATAATCCTGACGGAGATGTACCTGAGCAATCTTCCTTTTAGTCTGCTAATCAGCTATATAGACAAGATATTATGAAAATAACTGCAGCTGCTGATTGTTTAAGAATTATCTCATTTGGAAATGCTGATTTTTCCAAATGGTATAGGAAATTATCAGCCCTGCTAAATTTACATATCAATCCTATTTTGGGATTTTCATTGACATCTGGCACAATAGAAAGCTATCTGAAAATTGAGACACTGTCATGGAACAGTATGGTTGCCCAGGCAGCTCTTATCACATATTCTGTCCACAGTCTGAATAATAACTTTGCTTAATTTCCTTTTTCAGCTTTTAGAATATTATTCTTTCAACAGCAATAGATATATAGCTATTCCTCAGCTAAAGGTCATCAAGCATTTTCAGTTATAGCCAGATTTTCCCAGACAAAGAGCCTAGAAAGCTTATCATTATGAGTACTTATTTAATAGCAAAACTAAAGTAAACAGAAGTTCATTTTTAGAAGTTACATAAAAGTAGAAGAAAGCTGAATTCCATTTAATATGGCAGTTGTAAGGGCATAGCAAACCCTTTAGACTTTTCCAAAGTATTCCACTTTATGCCACACATAATTTAGTCTCAAAATCTAGCCCCACACTACTATCACTAATGCTTGTAAACCACTATTAAAATTATTAAAAAATAGGTGGTAGAAAATTCGAAAAAAAAAGCAACCACACAAAAGATGCAAACTGCATTTAAGAGCTCTTAGCAAGAACAACAATATGTGGATCAAGTTGAACATACATAACAATGTATGGCAATGCATAGCAACAAAAAAGCCTAGGTGCTTGCAGACACCTGAAGACAAAGAGTCAGATAACAAGGATAATTTGATAAGACATCTGAAAATGTTTTTAAAGCTGTGGTGTTCAAATATTTTAAGAGTATTTGAAAAACTGGACAGGGATGGAGTGAACAAGATAACAAATGAATCATCAGAGCTCTAAGTATCCTACAGAGAGACTAAAAGATCTCACGCTTCTTAAAACGACTAAGAAAGAAAATTATGAGATGTTTTCTACCATCCTATGTAGATTAAATATCTTCAGAACATGCCAGCTACTGTACTCCATTTTACATAGCATGCTCAATGTATTTGGATCTTCTATAAACAACTGCAATAAGTCAGTGGAACCTACAACATATAAGACTGCTAGAGTCATGACCACATGGATTATTTAGGTCTAAACCAGGCTACTCCAGTCAAACAAAATCAAGCATTCAATCTGTGCATAACATACAAAATATATTACTCTCCAATACCCTGCCTATCGGTCTGACAAATGCCATGATTTCATTGGCTTTGACATCTGCCTATCATCAGGGAAAAGAAGGTCAGGAGTGAAAAGAAATAGGCTGATTCCAGAACATTTTCTGAGAGCAATTTCCTGTTACAGACTTTTTTTTTTCCAAATTATTTTTCTTTCTTCTGGTCATTTACCAAAGTAATTAGTCAGTCTATTTATCCTAAATTTACACTTACACACAACTGTCTCCTAAAATGTTCCTTACACTGACTTCCCAATAATACTCTCTTAAAACCTGTTCAAACATTCAAAGATTTGTACCTGTGCAATAAAGAAATATTAGGCAACTCAGTTCACTATCATCTCCTGCTGATCATGGAACCACTAAGTACACACATGACTTGTTGTGCAAAAACTGAGTATTTTGCAATTAGACAATGTTGTTACAAGTGCAGACACCTTGTGCACATACCTGACTGCACATGTGATGAAACAAACAAGCCTTTCCACTACTGTAGGAGGATCTTGGAAGAGATTTCAATTAAAGAGCCTTGCCACATGAAATTGCTTTTGCAAATGAGAAAACTTGCTTCATATCTTGTGGCAGAAAGTAAGAATTCCTCACAACAAAGCAAGTAAGTTGACAGTTCAGAGACAAAAACATAGTAGAAACAATGAATTTGTACTATATGAAGTGTGAAGGACTTGCGTTTTCTAAGAGATAAGAAACTTCGTTGTGCTTCAATTCACTGAAAAATATCAGTACATGTAGACCTTAAATGATTCACCTTGTGGCATGACAGTCTGGGTCAGCCTGGATCCAGCAGTAGGAGCAATTGTGTTGCAGTGAATGTTATACTTCCGGCCTTCAATTGCAACTGTGTTTGCAAGACCCAAAAGGCCAAGTTTTGCAGCACTGTAGTTTGCCTGACCAAAGTTTCCATATATTCCAGCAGCTGAGGATGTCATAATTATTCTTACAAGAGAGAAGAGGAAAAAAATTAAGTTATTTCTTCAACTTATTTGATTCTATACGACAGCATTTTCCAGCTTTGGCATTATAGTCTCTATATTCCATAAAACAAAGTATGCAAATAAGAAAAGATTATCTGTTGGTTTTGCTAACAATCAGGTAGCTATTTAGTATTTGATGGATAGCAAACATCTGACAAATCCTGAAGCATTGTCAGAGTAGCAGAAAATGAACAAAGTCATGATGCCTTCTGAGTTATACTGCAAAACTAGGAAGGACTTTCTGTGACACTGGGTCCAGTACAGAGAAAAGCAATTTCTTTTCATTTCTGACCACTTTCAGGTGGTGTTATTCTCACAACTAATAAATGGTTTCACCACTCAGAAGAAAATTACTTTACTGAAAATTATTTCCCTTAATATTATCTACCTGGTAATATCTGAAGATCCATCCTCACAGAATTCACATTCAAAGAATTCCAATAGGCATTAAATGCATGACAGAAGAAGACAGCAAAGTCGTGGTCTTTACTGTCCCCATTACTCCTTCGGAGGTGACTGAACTGCTCACACAAGAGCTCTACAACCACTGCAGTTCACAGCTGGTCTGAGGCAAGCAAAAGTTGTGATGCAAGTCATCTCAATTCAAAATAGGTCTTCACTTTTAAAGGAAGCCTTATCAGGTTCTGTTCAAATCTATTTGTAAACATACTGCATAGCTGGGATCAACATATATTTTACCTTTTTTATCTGCCTCACTGCCAGTAATCTAATGTTTTTAGTCTAAGTGAAGAGACGTGTTGCAAGTACTGGCTCAATATGATGAAGATGAAGAAAAGCTACAAACTCTACGTAAAGCAGGCACTTTGCAGGTGGCACATGTCTATATACAAACTGCAGAAGCACTCACTACCACTCACTACTCACACTATCTCACTACTCACTCACACTCACTCACTACTATCTGAGCAAATACAGAAAAGGAGACAAGGAAAGCATTTTCCTAAATTGATGCAACTCTAGAATTAAGCTGTTTTTGAAGAAATAATTTAATTTTAAACTCCCAGACTTAAGATTTTTGCTATCCTCACAGTTCTCTTCCCTGGATGAGAATGAATGTTATTTAGGTCACAGGATGAGAAAACAACTCACACAGTTTTCAATATGTGGGTATGGTTAAGATTAATATAATCCCATCAGTGCTTTGATAAGGTTTTTGATAAAACCACAAAAATGAAAAAACTTAAAAGATCAGATTTCACTGCACTCCTTTTGAGTTAACAGTTAATACATACCAAAAGAGACTAAGAACAATCCTGCAACTTTTAAGAAAAGTACATTTGTCCAAAGGGTTAAAACTAATAAACAAACAAAACACCCCAAAAGAACCCAACACCAAACAAAAAAACCCACAACCTACAGCAGAACTGCATGTACCAGTCATTTGAATAAGAAGGAGCACAACAAGCGTCCCTCAAACTTCCCATAGCATACAAGCAACAAATGTTTCTAACCAGTCGTCATTAATAGAAATGGTATTTTTATAGTCTTACAACTTCTGTTTGGGATAGTCAGAAAAATACATTTAAACACACTGGAAAAAAACCCTTTAAGCATTTGGCTAAGGAAGTGGAGAGAGGGGATCAGAACTGAAAAGACATTTGAACTGATTTTGCTTCACCTCTGAGAATGTGAAAGAAAAGAATGCGGGACTCCTCCTTCACTGTTTGGGCATGCATTAGTCTGTTATACCCTACTGAAAAATGCAAAACAGAAGACACATTTTTACCTGCCAAATTTCTGATTTTTCATATGATTCCATGCAGCTCGGGTGACCAAGAAGGATCCCCTCAAATGAATTCTATGAATTATATCTAGGAACAAATTGATGTCAGTTTAACAATTCCAGGATTTGACTCCCAACTTGAAATGCACCATGTTTCTCCTTCAAGACAAAAAAGGCACTCTCTCCACACTCTGAAACTGTTGCTAAAAGAATGATAGGCTTTTTTAGTGCTTGCCTGAACATACACTGATTATGAGAGGGCTGCCCACATACACTGCCTCTTGGATGAGGCTTTCCTATACAGAATTCAAAGGCACTCAAAATTCATGCACTTAGCAAACTTAGACAAGAACTACAGAAGACAGACTATCTTTGTGAAAGTCTTCTCCACTGGCTTATCACCATCCACCATCTTACTGAAGGTTTTGTTTTTTCTTCTGTCCCTTGGCACACCAGCTTGCTTTCCTCTCTAATTAGTTCTGGGTCTTTTAAGCCTGTTCAGTATGCAGCCACTCAGTGCTGGTGCTAGGAATGTTTTGCTCACAAAAACTACTGAGTGTAATTCACATGGCTCTTTTTCTTAATATATTTGGCAACCAGGAGTGGGAAGAAAAGCCCTTCTTCCCCTTTGGAACTACATACACCTACCATGCATTGCAGCACAGACCTGGTTTGCACACTGAACACAAGCAGCTTGCCACTAAGCTCGCAGGGCAAAAGGTAAGCCTGCCCTGCCCTCTCTTCTTTCTTGTTCCAGTGGGAGGGATGTACCTGTCACCTTTCACACAGAAAGTATATTTTGAAGCCATTTTAAAATCAACTCACCCCAATCTTCATCACTTATCCGAACAAATGAACGGTCTCTTAGGATCCTAAAATGCAACATTAGAAAAACAAAACAAACACAAGATCAACATTTGTTTACACAAAGGGGACCGCCCACACTCAAACAGGACAAAACCCTCAGGTATACTCACCCAGCATTGTTTATAACAATATCTGAAATTAAAAAAAGGAAACTAATTCAATGCATTGATAAAATACAAGTTTGTTTCTATTTTTCTCCCATTTATAAATTTATACAGACAAGAACACTGGACATATACATTATATTACATATATTCTATAGCTCCTTGTCCTGATTAATGAGTTCTACTCTTGGACAATAATTACAACATAATACTTCAGGACAGGCAAGTCTCAACCTGACAGGGACGTTACTGGGACAAAGCCTGACAGGGAGGCATAGAGTGAAGTGCTGGCTGCTTAAGAATTCAATACCTGCAGGACGCAGCCGTCCTGTACAGCTTCAAAGCCTGCTTTGAATTTCAGAGCGCCCCTACTATGCAGTTTGTGCCACCATCTCTGTTGCAGTAGCCCAAATGATAACTTGAGGAACTACAGAGTCACATAGCGGATAAAGCAACCCGGATTGTAACAATTTCTTGACAGATATTTAATAAGGTTCCTGTGGGCTTTGATTATGTGTACTTTTAGCCATTTAACCCTGAGTTAAAATCACCAAGTGGTTTTAAATAGTGGCAAACACATGGTTAAAAAGAACTTTAACTGTTAGATAAAATACCTCAGGGTTTTCTTTTTTCATTTCTGTTAATGCATTTTGGCGTTATATAAGCAGAAGAGCTTCCAAAACATGAAATTTTGCTTTCAGCAACATTATTTAAGCTAATTCTATGCAGCTTGTTATAACACTTCATAGACTCTGTGCTTTGTGACAGAAATTGTTAACCATTATTGAAGCTCCAAAATTCTGAAGGGCAGGAAAATAAGAATTACATACTAAGCTTTAAACTTCTGCTAAAACCACCAAAAAACTCAGAAAAGTTGACCATTCAGATCAAAAGCTGAAAGCCCCTTATTCAGATTTCCCTGACCACAGGCATCAGGGGTCGGTGAGTACTACTGTTGTCACACCATATTTCACACACATATTGTTAACTGCACTGTTTATAATGGCTTTGCACTTGCAAAAAAGTTTCAACATAAATTAAGTAACTGTACCTATCCTCCCAAAAGCCTCAAGGGCTGTCTTCACAAGCTTTTCACCATCTTCCACGGAATCTGCAAGAAAAAAGTACACATTTTCAAATACAATTAACTGGATACACTGCACTTCCAGGATATTAACAACTAATTGCACAGAGCTAAGAAAAATAAATTGTGTACAACCCCAGTGAAAACTAAATTCAAATTCAGCCATTATCTGCATGTGGCCTAAAGCAAATCCCACATAGTAAGTCTAAATGGCACAACATTTGCCATTGCAAGAAAAACACGAAGCAAAGCAAGTAAGAATCATCCATTCCCATGTTGCCTCTGAAAACTGCAGATGGACAGCTGCTTAATACTTCAATGTCAAAAAATCAGATAAAAGAGCATTAGTAAACAAATCTTAATTAAAAGAAGCAATTGATGCATTTGCTTTTAGCATCTGTCTTTCCACTCCATATGATAATTCATCTGTTCAATGTATATGTTATTGGCAAACTGGCAGTAGTCTTTCACTAAGAAGCATCAACTTTTTATTTAATATGTCCACTACTCCTACAGATAAAGCATTACACTCATCTGGAAAAATAACATACCATAATTGGGTACTGCTTTCCCTCCTTTTGCTCTGATTTCATCGACAACTTTGTCAGCAGCCAAGGAGCTTTTGCCATGTCCCTTGAAATCACCTCCAAGATCATTCACTGCGCATGAGAAAGAAACGAAATTTTTGTTGTTAATACTCAGACTTCATGGTCTGTCCTTACCTCATTATCATACTGGAGGTTTTAAGGAGCATTAATAAAGCCTGCTGCATCTGGATCTTACTGAAAACCACAGATGACAAGAGAAAACTAGTAGCACACAGTTATTTTTTTAAAAAGCAGTGCAACATACATTATCCCTTTTTCTTTAAATAACATGGAAAATAGAACTTTTTCCCCTCCCTCCACCATTTATTCAACTTGCTTGCCCTGCCCACACTACCTCTGTAATTGTGTTGCAGTTCAGAGATTAAGATCTAGATTACACCCCAATCATAGGCAATTTATTCTGGTCTCTAACTATTGCATGAACCGTAAAGACTGAGAAGACTTTGTTCCTTTCTAATAGAGTAGCCAAATTGTCACTAGTCAACACCACGAAAGACATCGAGCGGTCTGAACAAAGTGAGAAGTGCCTGCTTTGGAGCTTCAGATCCTGCTCCTGTGGGATAAGAGGCCCACCTGACACACAGAGCTGTTCCAGGCTGCTCTCCACACTGGGGCACACGTCACTAGTGGCAGCTGGAACGGACCACTGCCACACTCTGCTGTAGTCCTGTATTTGAACATCCCGCAGCTTCATGGAATTACCACAGGAACAAAAACACTCCCAAAAATTCCAAAAACATTGTATTTGGACAAAGAACTTCAAAAATGGTAGGAAGTTTTGTTCAAATGGGTTCAAATTGGAATTGTAAGAAAGACAGAATTGACTGAATTTACACGCAACACTGGTATTTTGCTAAACAGTCTTTTGCTATGGTGAATTTCAGCTTCTGCCTTCTAACCTCAAGACGCCAGACACACTGAAATCCACAAAATATTCCAGGATGTTCTTGCTAGTCTTGATGATAAACAGCAATGGCAAGTCTGTTGTATCATCACAAAATGAAATAGACCCATTTTGTGGGGTTTTTTTTTTAACTCTCCATGTAAACAGGAACACAGCTTGCATGACACATCACAAAATCACACTATATTACACATATCAAGAAGTCTCATCTAGAATCCTATATTCAGCTTTGTGAGCAGCACTTCAAGAGAAATGAAGAAATACTGCAGAAAATTTACGAGTAAATGAACATGCCAAAGTCCAGAAGACGTGAGCGTCAAAAGGGGAGGGATACAACATAACAAAAAAAAACCCAAAAAACAATCAACCATCACCAAACCAAACCCAAAAAATGCCCATCCTGAAGCAGGAAGTACAAGTACCTTAACAGATTGATGCAAAAAAGAAAGGAGACAGAATCTCCAAGCTAACAGATCAGTATCTAATGATCCAAACATGCAGGTAACACAATTCTAGTGAGACACTAAGGAAAATTTCTAAGTGTAGTGAAGCGTTAGGATAGGCAACACAGGCAGACTGCTCAGTCTGCAACATCCATGATACTAAAGTAAAGTGAGTCAGGAACAACACTAGAATTTCTAATTTGTCCTGGGAAAGAAGAGTGAACAATTTGGTGGTAAACATATATACAAACCATTCAATCTTGTTAAGACTTTACAACTCTCTGTCACAGGCAAGTTTATATATGTTTATCCTGCACTTCAATAGTACTTTGCTGACAAAAACTTAATTAAGTATTTGGGAAAATTTTCAGAGGCAGAAAAGTACCTTAGGTTGAGCACAGGCACTAATGGAGTTGAAACAAAAATGAGTATGCAAGAAAGAGTTGAGTTATTTCTAGGCTTTGAAAATAGTAACTCCATGAGTGTGATAGCGCAATGAAAAAAAACCCTAACAACAAAGTAAGACAAATAACATTACTTTAAGCACAAGCTTTACATCATGCAATTTTCAGCTGAAAACATGCAGTAGAAAAGAGCCAGACACTACAGTAGTTGTGACAGAGCATGGCTATAGTCTGAACCTTAGAGAAGAATTCCTCCAAGGCTATGAGTGTGTCATTAGCAGAGCAGCAGAAGCAAATCTGAAGGGTGAACCAGTTGGTGCTGAGGACCTGACAACTACAGTGCAAGTTTTTTTAAAAATAAGACAGCTCATTTCTTGCTGTAGTCTGGTGTCACAAACCAAACACACACGAACAATGTAGGTGCTGGATTGCATCTTCCAGTTTGTTTCCTAAAGGACTCATGCAATTCAATACCATTTCACTAAGCAAACAAAAATACAAATAAAATACATATCAGGAGAGATGCTTCAAAAGCATGACTCTAAACTAAACTGAAACAGCAACACAAAAGCCCTCAGATAGACTGGAAGAAACAGTAGGTCTGGACATGACATAGGAAGCAAGATAAAAGCAAACCATCCCTTCCTCCTGCTTTCAACTTTCCTGATGAGAGGCATGAAAGAGAGAAAGAATGACAAAAAACAATGACAAAAAACAATGGTAGCAGGCAGCTCTTGGGTGATGAGAACGGGGAGTTTTCCACCTAGCTTGCTCTTGTCAGTCTAACCACACCAACAGCAACTCACTGAACAGAGATGCAGGACTGGACAAAGCTGCCATTTTGGGGCCTACTGTTATTCTTCCAACTACTCAAAATATTCCTCCAGCATATTTTTCCATACTTAAAATTTCATTTCCATAACTTAAAAAGGAAACTTGCTTTAAAGAGACAAGGCATGAGTCTCGTATCTGCTCCACTTTTAAAAAACTAAATGTTTATACAAGGAAATTTTCAACTCTTCAAAGTCAGAATTGTAAGAGAACAAGAGAAACAAATACAAGCATGTAGAGATAATACTGCAAGACAAGCTGAAGTGTGGTGAAGTTTCCAAAAGGAAACAAGAAGTTGCCCTTACAATCAATTCTTAACTTACTGTTTAGTTATTACACAATAAAGCCAAGAGATAAAGGAGCATTAGCTGTGGTCAGGCAACAGAATGCATCTTTTTTCAGATCATTCTGCAAAGTCAGACCACCACCAGCTACAGAGAGTCAATACAAAATATCTGGGCTACTTTAGTGACATAATATTTGCTAAATAAGAACTTGACGTACATTATTCACATCCATGGTAAATACAGCAAGTATCAAAGACGGCAACTACCAGGAAAAAAAGAAGAAAAAACAACCTAGATATTTTTTTAAGTTGTCTACACACATACTCATTTTTAATCAGTGAAGTAAAACTAAACAATCTTTATGAAATTTTGTAAACTGAGATTGGGATTGACACTAGAAAACTACAAAAAAAACCAGTGAGCAAGTTCTTGTCCATCTTCTCTTTAAATTTACATTTCATCTTGAACTCATCAACAATACTTGTACAAATTCATTCATAGGCAACAAAATCATAAAATCACAGAATCATTTAGGTTGGAAAAGTCTTGTAAAAAGTGAAGTCCAACCATTAACCTAACACTGCCAAGTCCAGGAGTAAACCATGTCCCTAAGTGCCACATCTAAACATCTTTTAAATACTTTCAGGGGTGGTCACTTCCCTGGCCTGTTCCAGTGCATCACAACCCTTTCCGTGAAAAAATTTCTCCTAAGAGCCAATTTAAAAATGGCAATGCCGACTGCCAGTGAGTACCCAAGAATACAACTTAACCTTCAGGATTGCCTTGTGATACAGCATTTTTCACAACTAAATATGCCCTGAGAAGGTTCAACCAAGGAACTACAAAACCACCAGAAATCCTTTACTGACAGTTACTTGGCACTCACACTGAGACCAGACGGCTCTCCTGTCCCACAAGCTGCAGAAGGAAACAATGCTACTGAGTTACATTTCAGTAACTTCTTTCTTGGGGGAAGGCACTATAAGACAACATATTCACATATTCAAATGGTCATATTGGAAGCTTCTGAGCAGTATCTACCCAGGACAACACACTCTCTGGCCTCAGGCTGTGGTAAAGACTTGTATGTATAGATGAAAGTCAAATCTAGGAATTTATCTGACTCGAACTGGCTTTCCAGCAAAGGTAAGCCCTTAGACAAACGTGGGCAACTTGTTTAATAAGAAAATAAAGCCTAGAAGAAAAATTTAAACAGCAAAAGATAAGACAGAAAACCATTAAATAACAAAGGTTACTGTCAAAAAGGCCATGGACTGACAAATGCAAGCTATGTGAAAAGGCAAAGGTTACTGTCTAGATTAAATTAGTTACGATAAAACTTACCAACTACTGAAGCTCCTCTTTCAGCAAAAGCCAGAGCATATGCTCTGCCCAAACCTAGTTTAAACAAAAAAAAGTTAAAAACAAGAGTGAATTTGTTACCCAGATCACAATTCAGACAAAAGGTACACAAAAATTACTGTATTAAGAAAAATGCACCAATTCAACACAAACACTTTGCAGGTTCAAAGTAAAACATTATTTCCACCAGGAGTTCAAAGTCTTTCATAAGAACACAATATAAAAGTAAACAAACAGATAAATAGTAAACAAAACCTCCAGTCAAGAGGAAAAAAAAACCAAACCAACCATGCTTACTCTTTGTTATTGGCTTCAACAGAAGCATCTGGGAAAGCTGTATGCTGCTGAGTTTGTTCTTGCGATAGAAAAATACATTTGAAAGGAAGAACCTTTAATGTCCTGATGTAACACTGAAGGAGGGGATGTTTCAAGTTAATTAATTACACTCTAAGTGAATAAGATACTTCCCTAGTTAAGATTTGAAAAAGAAACTGAACAAAATCTAACTGTGACTAAAGAAGTATTGACAAAATCATTTGGATACAAAGGAATGCCTAATACTTCAGTTAAGCAAACAGATACGTGGTTTGCCTATCCTAAGAGAAGACTGTCATTTCTGTCATTTCATCACCTACAAAAGTGAGGGTCTTAGACCTTCACTCTGGCTTAGATTCTAGTTGTGTTTAACATTTGTTAAAATAAATGATTTACAGATATATTATCCACTGTACTAGTCAAAAGTTATTGGGATCAATGGCAATGACCCTTTTTTTATTCATTTCAAAAGAAAAAGCCATTTGAATGATCAAAAGATGATCAGTCAGGAAAAAGTTTCTCAGAATGCAAACAGTATCTCCTCGCCCCTCACCAGGACATTCAAAGCCGGTTCTCAAAAAAACAATGGGGGGAAAAAATAAGAACTGTTTAGACTGTTTTGAAGCACGCTAATCTCACAGCAACAAGTTGAAAATTTCCTTACGGTTTCCTCAGGCCTCTGCAATGGAGAGTACCACATGTGAGGTGCATATACATCCACAGACTCAGGTAACTCAAGTCCAAGAAAATGGTTTTTTGTTTTGTTTTGAAAAGCCACACAACTGAGAAGTACACAAAACCCAGACCAGTTATATATGCTGGCCTTCTCAGCTGCTAAGCAAGGATTGAACGCTTGAGAATCAAAAACAATTTTAAAACACCAAGATAGGTTGCACAAACAATGCCCAGCTCAGGTAGGAACAGTAATTCACAAAGGATCTGCTCAAAGTGAAAAGAAACACTTTTTAGATATCTGGGTATGTGAAAACAGGTATCACTTTAACACAAATTAGTGATACACATGTCTAAATAAATTCCCAGCTCTGATCTGTTCACCAGCATCCAAAAAACCAATGCTGAAAAACAATGCTATTAGTAATGCAGCCTAACTACAGTGCTGTAAATAAAATAAAAGCAAAAGGAGAACTTAGCTGTACATAATAGGACCTCCCTTTACCTTGGCTTAATCAACCACTTATTAAAAAGCTGTTGTGAAATAAAATATCCAAGGGGAGTTTTCTCTATTAACAAACCATTTTCAAGCAGTTTAACACTAGGAGTACAAGGGTCATTGTACACACACTTAGGACAAGCAACTTTTACTTGGTGCAATGCTTTTTAGAAGCTTTGCTACTACCACTGTTGTGACCTCGTTTTGCTATTACGCAAGGTGTTAACCTGTTCTTCAGTGAAACTTACTATACAGGGAAAAGCCCATAAATATAGATCCAGTAAAAGCAGAAATGCACCATTAAAAAAGCTGGTCTCAATTATTATCAAGTTGGTCACCTTCACATGATGTAAATGAACTGTTCAGTGCTTTCCAAAACATCTTTTTCACAAGACATCACCTAATCTAGGGCCCCAAAATGACACCTCCGGCTATGGGCAGCGCCACAAAGTGAGAGCACAACTCCACTGTCAGGAGGGCAGAACCTTCTTAGAGTACGGCACAACAAGTTCCCTAAGCAGCTCAACACAAGCACAAACTTTGTCTCTCACCCATCCTCACTCACAGCTCATATTTTTGCTCAACTATCACAGTAGGCAAAGGTCAAAGCATAAATGCAGAGGAAGAAAAAAAAAAGTAATATAAGGGGGGAAAAAACAAACAACAAAAAAACTCAACCAACCAACCCCACGCCGTAACAACAAATATAAAAACAGTTTCCGGCAAAACCAAGCATTCCATTGCAGAGTACGTTCCCTGGAGAGATCACGCCCTCAGACCACCAACAGCGCCGGCCAGCCCTGCAGCTGACAGAGGTCTGTCCTTGCTTCTCCCCTCTGCTGCCCGCTCCCACCTGCCTCCAGCCCGGCTCCCGGGAGCACGGCGAGCAGGGAAGGCAGCAGCAGGTGGGTGGCTGCTTTCTGCAGCACCGATGGCACACGTGAAACTCCTGCTGGAGCACCACTGTGCCAAACCACACGGGTCACACGCCTCAGCCACTATGTCCAAGGCACAGCTCGAAGGAATTAGGATACCATGTCAGCGCTTGGAGCAGGATATCCACTGCTGACCGGGGAGCAACGGCGCTGCTTCCCGTGTGTGTTTAAAGAGCACAAATCACGCGTTCGGAGAGGTTACCAACTTGAGCCGTGCCGGGCCGGGCTCGGGCGGCAGCAGCTCCGAGAGCAGCAGGAGGCACGGCCGAGACCCCTGCACAGCCTTGGCACGGCCGAGGCCGGCAAGGACAGCGCCTCCCCCGCAGCCCCGCTTCTCTCCTCTGCGGGAAACAACCCCTTTTTCCCCCGCGAAGCCGGACCGGCC
>VZTD01003339.1:886760-957514 GCA_013397725.1 Rhagologus leucostigma | reverse complement strand
CGGCCGCCCCCGGGGCACCTGCCAGGGCCGCGGGCAGCGGCGGCTGCGCGGTCCCCGCACCGCCCGGGCTGACCCTGAACAACTCCACCGCCTTCCGCGGGTGAGGAACCCCCGGCCGGCGCTCACCTCCTCCGGCGCCGGTCACCAGCACCACCCGCCCGTCGAACCTCAGCCCCGCCATCGCTCCGCGCCGCCCGGCCCCGCTGCGCTGCAGGTCCGACCCCGCTGCGCCGCCCGGCCCCACTGCCCGGCCCCAGCCCCCGCCCGCCCGGCGCCACGGGGCGGGGAGACGTGCCGGCACTGCGCATGCGCCAGCACCGCTGCCTGCTGGGAACTGTAGTGCGCGATGTGACGGGACGGCATGGGAAGAGGAAGGGAAAGGAAGGGAAGGAGAGAGGAAGGGATGGGGAAGGGATGGGGAAGGGAAGGAAAGGGAAGGAGAAAGGGAGAGGATGGGGAGGGAAAAGTGATAGGGAAGATGTGTGCTAATATACTTACAAACAATTCGATGGGTGAAGGTATGGGTGTTAACATCTTCGAAATGGGCTTTAATGTCTCTAGTAACTTTGGGCAGCAGGTTTGCTACAGAGCCCAGACAGCTTGACTCCTGAAACAGAGTAGGGTCTGCACAAGCTTGAGTTTCTGAACTTTGGGGGTAAAATTACAGGTTCAAGGCGGGATATGTGGTAGGCAGTTTTGGAAGGCTGTACCTTCCCTGTACCTCAGCCAGTGGGGAAAGGAAGAGGGTGACATGCAGCCCGGCGTTGAGGATAAAAGGAGGCTGCACCCCCAAAACCTCAAGAGAGAAAACCGCGCGGGCATGTGCCCCAGTGGAGTCTCTCCGTTTATTCGAATAAAGTTGCAGGACTCCTCTGTCTCCTTTATGGACACTGGCTTTTCATGGTGTGATTTTCCATACAATATGATGGGATGAGAAGAGGAAGGGAATGGATGAGGAGGGGAGGGTAGAGGAAGGAAGGGAAGAGGAAGGAGAAGGAAGCGATGCAGAGGGGAGGATGGAGGAAGGAAGGGAAGAGGAAGGGTAAGGAAGGGATGCAGAGGGCAAGGCAGGGCCTCGGGACAGGGATGGTAGTGCCCAGGATCAGCCCCGCCCAGCCCTGCTTTCCCAGGCTGGTTGTGAAAGGTGGGAAGGAGCGGGCTGTCCTGTCAGGCATATCCACATGTCCGATGAGGCCATTGCCAGGCTGGATTGCGAGACCAGGCTGCCCTGGTGTTAAGACATCACGCCTCCGTTTAAAGTTAATCCCCAGTTACTTCTTTTATTTTAATCTTACAGTTCATGGTGCGCAAATTTTTTTGCTCTATTTACGATTTCCCAATCCTAATCACTGCTTTCAGCCCTGGTTGCGGGAAGTGCAATACATCACTTTTCCTTTGGCTGCCCATGTGCGGAAGGCGGTGCTGGGTGCAGGTGCTTGCAGGCTGCAGGGCAGCCATGGGGAACAGGCCTGGGATGCCAGTGTCGGGCACGGCATTCCCACTGGATCCAAAGGACCCACCTCAGAGAGGGTGGCGGTGGTGCCTCTCTGGGAACGTTTTTAAGAAGATATAAAATGCATTTTGCAGCAATTGTGAAAGAGCAGGGAAGCAGAGGGAGAAACAGCCCTGCAGACACCCAGGCCGGTGAAGGAGGAGGGAGAGCAGGTGGTCCAGCTGCAGGAGCAGATAGAGAAGCCCATAGAGAAGACCGTGGTGAGGCAGCCCATGGAGGTCCACACTGGATCAGGGCTGCTGGCAGGACTTGTGACCCGGTGAGTGACTGGAGCAGCCTGTTTGAAGGAATGCACCCTGTGGGAGGGACCCATGCTGGAGCACTTCATGGAGACCTGCAGCCTGTGGGAGTGACCCCGTGGTGAGGCAAAGGAGCAGAGTGAGGCACAAAGAGTAGCAGAGTGCATTGTGTTTAGCTGAACCAGCCAGTGGCTTAAGAATGAATGCACACACTTAATCATTATATTATTGTGGGTGCTGCATGTGACAGTGTTATTCAGAATGTAACTGTTCTGGCATTTCATGGGGTCAACGCTTAAATCTGGAGAGTCCTCAGGGAATGGTGGATTGTGTAAGGAACACACAGAATTATTTTTTGGGGAAATCATCTACATATTCCCTCTGCACAGATGAACTTTAATTCATGATTAAACTTTCTTGTAAACTTTTAATTATTTCTGGAGCTAATAGAAAGAAAAATTGGTTTTGCTGCCTGGTTATCTTCGTGGCTGTAAACGCTTTATTGTCTACACTAAGGAAAGGTCATAGTTTCCTGAGTGACAGCTATTTGGAGGACTCAAAATTGAATAAATTATCATTTCTGACCTGAAATCATCCGTGACATTCACTCCTTTAGAAACAGTAGGAACAGAGACGAATAGTTTGTGATTTTAGGGCACAGTTCGTCTGGCAGGGGTTTGAAAGCTCCAGCTGCAACTTACACTGTGGGCACTAGAGCGAGCTCGTGCTACGGTAAGGCTGCCCCAAGTGCCCACACTCACAGTAACACCCACAGGGAAACTACTGGAAACTACAGAAGAAAAACATTTCTGGAGGCAGGCAAGGGAACACGCATCAGATAAATAGTCTACAATAAATCACATTTTTTAAGTGTGGGAAACATTGTTGAATGTGCACAGAAACAACCCATTGCACTGAAGGTGTGTTATTCTGTCGCAGCACTAAATACCCTCACAACTAATTAAACTTCCAAAGTTTGTCTATGTCATCTGAATGCAGCTCAACAGAAGAGCAAATTTCGCAGCAGTGAGAAGCTCGGTGCAACTGGGTATGTTTCAGCAGAGAGAACATCGCTGATTGTTGTTTCTCTGTGCTGTGCTTGGCAGCAGGAGGAAGCTCTTTTCTGGGGGGGAGGAGGGCAGAGCGGTGAGTCAGACTGCAATTGCTCTTCCTGAGGAAGTAACAGATTGAGGCCTTAACATCTGTGAGCTTTAGTTCAGCCTCAACACTCAATATTTTGTTTATTGTTACTGGAGTGTGGGATTGGGCTCCCACCTGGGAAAAGAAAGGGCAGTCTCCAAGATGCTGTGAGAGCAGCATCTAGTAAAGACTGGAAATACGCACAAGGACTGAGTGGTCATCCTTACCGTGCCAATTTTATTTGCATAATACCGTATGCAACCGTATCACTCTAGAGCAGCACAGATCTGTGGGCACTTCTATAAACAAGCCCTAAGAGAACCTGGTTCACATTCAGTGCTGATTCTGTCCAGCACCAGATCTTTCATGGTCTTGAACAAGCCATTTCAGCTCTAGTCTTTCACATTTCATAGTCTTCCATCTCCTGTTTTTTATAGATGACGGGCTATTCAAGGACAGGACTTACTCTTGAATTTTCCTAGAAGTTAGTGGTTACATGGCCCAAATAAAATCAGTCCCTGAGGTACTTCTATAGCAGAACTCGTTCTTTGCATACCGAATAAACAGGCCTTGTTAACAAGTCAGGAACTTTTACAGCTACTTTTTTTTTGTGCATAGACTGGGATTAGAATCAACAGAGAGCTTACACTTCGAAACAGTTAAGAGTTTCCTCAACAGATTGGGGGTTTTTCCTGTAAAACACAAAAGAAAGTGCACTGGAGAGACAGTACGTGACTTATATATTTTATGTTTTTAAAGTGAAACTTGCCTGTATTAAAAAGATGCAAAATAGAAGAACCACTCAGGATAGAGAGGTGTTTGATGGGTTTCCTTAGAAGTCAGAAGAACTTTGTTCCAAAAGTCATATAGGTATCAGAAAATTTCTGTATCAGTCTGAAAAAAAAGTATGAGGCTTACCAAAGTGAGGTGGCGGTAGGTGGAAACATGAACACAGTAGGTGTCAAGCCACAAATCAAGATCAGGTGCCATAGTGAGTTTTGAGTGATTGAGCCATAGTGCGAGAGTAATAGCGGGATATCCATATTCTGTACTCAGCCAGACAGGGTTTAAACTGGTTGAAACTGGTAACAAAATAAGTGAGTTCAAAAAGAAGGACCAAATTTGCTTTATTTTGTCTCTTAGTGAGCAGTGTGGACTAACATATATTTGTCATTAACATTTATACTGACACATTAGACATTTTTCACTAGGAAAAATTTGCCAAAAAACCCACACAGTACCTGGTAATACTGAATGTGATATTTCTTTTCTGTTACGCTTCAATGCCTAGAGCACGTAAGTTCTTTTTATTAACAGTAAATTTTCATGCTGTGCACTGAAACAATTTTGGTGTATGTTCTAACATCTTTTGACTAACAGGTTAGATAATTGGGCTGGGCTTTTTCCTTTTCTAAGTCTTTTATAAACTAGGGGGCCCCATGTGTTGTGGGTACTGTAGGAGTCTTAATCCCATTGGAAATGGTTTCTACTGTCTGCTACTGGAGATGGTGAGCACGTCAGAAACTTTCATTCAGGGGGAATAAAAGAATTGACTGACTTGCTTTTACTCTGTGTTTTTTAACATTGCTAAAAGATCTTTTTGGATTATAAAGATCATTTTCAAGTACTTTATTTGCTTGCTAAATGTTTTTGCTCATAGAGATTTGCAGAGACCTTTTCACTGGGAACACAGACTTCTCTACAAACATGATTGAAGGGGGAGATGTTTCTTGCCATGACCAGGAACTAGATATTGAATCCATGTTAAAAGCTGTAGCACCTTTCACTGAATACTGCAAAAGCATGGCCCCCAACAGATGGTGCCTCCCCATAGCCTTACTGCTCTAAAAGTCCCTGG
Source organism: Rhagologus leucostigma (assembly GCA_013397725.1). Taxonomy (NCBI): domain Eukaryota; kingdom Metazoa; phylum Chordata; class Aves; order Passeriformes; genus Rhagologus; species Rhagologus leucostigma. The sequence continues at coordinate 952,764 of VZTD01003339.1, read as the reverse complement.
GGTTCTGAAGACACATGTTTTTTGCTGGGACCAAAGATGCCTTGCTTGCAGCCAGGTCATCCTCTCCATTTCCTCTCTCTCTCTCTCTGCAGCCATTCTCTGGCTGCCAGTGCAGAGAGGTCATTGAGGGGTCTCAGGCCCTGAGCTGCTCATTGAGGGCTCTAAGCACTGAGCTGGTCACATGTTTATCTCACAAAAACCAACTGTATGGCCAGGCTCCCCACAGTAATTACTCTCTCAGTAAAAGTGTTTAGATAAAACTACTTAGAAACCCGTACTGAGGAATTCTTCATAGCTTGAATATAATACTTCTATTGATTCCTTTCCTCTGCAGGAACAGCATATAGTAGTATTTCCATTCCAGCTTGCATTCTCTTGTCTTCTTTTATTTTCTTGTGAGCCTACAGCAATTAGAAAGTGGGATTTTTTTGCCGTTGAGTGCATTGTTTGTCACCCTCCGAACTTGAAAGGCAGCTTTCCTGATGAGATGTTGAGGAGCAGCCTACTGCGTAGTTAACAGTGCACACATTCTTATGCACCAACTGCAAGTGTAAATGCAAACATTTTTATAGCTGTTGTCAACAACCCACATCACAGGAGGTCTCATATCCCTGTTTTGGCAAGAAACATTAATTTTGGCATTTGTTGCACATACCACTCAATTAAGTGGAAAATTCATGCAGGGAGCACAAGCAGAGCACAATGGAAGCTCTCCATTTGATTCCATCAGAGACTTAGGATTTAAGGGAGACCAAAGCCCTGGGTCAGTCAGGGCTCAGTGGACTGCTGAGCAGGTATGAAGTAACACAGTAGTAGAACAAACTTTTGAAGCAGAAACTAGTTGCTTGTGCACATCTACAGCTTTGAAAATGCATCCTATGGTGAGATGTTAGAGAGGTGCCAGCAAAAGGTTACGGTGTTACTCCCACAACACAACCACTATTTCATCCTAAATGATTCTTCATGAAAAATCCATTAAATTGGTCCCCTTGAAGGAAAAAAAAAAGAAAAAAAGACAGTAAAACCCCATAAGGACTAAAAACAAGAACTAAAACAAGAAGTAGAAAGACTGGCAAATAACCATATGTCACATTCTGTGGAAATCAGGTGCATATTTGCACTACCACGAAGTTACAAGTAAACAGATTCTGCAGATGAGCTGAATCTTTAATGAATAGATGGAAGACTTGAAATGCCTCCTGAGAAAACTGATTTGGTGCAGTTGCTTCCTGAATTAACAGTCATATTGAGATTTAGAACAGCTAAAAATTCCAAGAGGTTCTGCTCGTAGAATAAATCCAGGCAGCTGCTTTAATGAGCACAAAGTGCACGAAAGATAGGTCAGTTTTAAACTGTGCCTTCTAATATGGCCTCTTCTCTCAAGCTGCCACCAAGGGCATTTTACAGTTCTTAATCCCAATCTTACTGAAGTTTTCTCTGTGCACAACATACATTCATTTCCCCCAGAGTAACAGCAGACTTCCAGTTGTCTCTCAGAAATACCCACTCCACCAGCTTCCATCCCAACCATCCCAAGAATGCAAATGAAAGCAAAACTCCACAGTTTTGCTTGCACATATTCCATGATGAGAATTCCTCCCCAACCTAAGTAAAGAACAATTTTAGTCAAGAATACATGAAGTATGGAATAGCCTTCTATCTAGAAGCAAGATGGAGAACAGTCAACTAACTAGCAACATAAACACCTTTTCCTGTAGTTTGCTTGTATTCCTCTTCAGCACTTCCTCTCCTAAGCAGAAATGAGATGGGAAGTCAAAATACCAGCCAAGGTTCTCCCAGCTCCAAACAGTAGCAAAGACTAGTTTTCTTTGATACTATCTTATAAAGGCCCTCCTTCCCTGTTTCCGTATTTTGTAGCATGGGCCTCTCAGTTCTAGCTTTGGGGTAAACTGCAGACTGTGGTATCACAAGATACTGGAACTGTAGGATTAAATATATTGTCTTACTTAGCCAAAGTCAAATGCCTGTGCTTATAGCAGGCAGTAGTCCTTATCACATTGTGGATGGCAAAGCAAACTTAATGAGATCTTTGTCTGATCACAGCCCTTCCTCCCAGAAAGGTGCTGAGCTTTTCTTTCCACTTTTCCCTAATAGTTTCTCATATGATGGCACAGCAAATGTACCTTTGGGAGTGTCCATACCACTGCAATCAAGTTAGGCAGCTTGTAACTGAGACAGCTTTTTAGTTGGGCAAAGAGACTCACTTTAGTTCCAAGGATGAGATAATTTTTCGGTTGCTGAATTATCAAGATCCTTGAGATACAGAACCAGCTCTCTTGAAAGTAACACCTGATCTCATGTCATGTCCCTCGACGAATGTACTTATTCCCCCTCTGGCTCAAAGCCTCGTGGGGTAATAAACCAGTCAGCCTCAGTGTCTTTTATTTTTGCAATCTCTTAATAGGCCAAGCAGATCATACACAGTTGTGATTCTCCACAAAAATAAACCCGACTCCCTAACAAACAAAGCAAAAAACCGGAGTATCTCCATTCCAGTCAGTGAAGTAAGCTGAAGGCATCAGCTCAGTGCTTCTGGAATGGGGAAAGGCTGTCCTTTCATGTCACAGAAACCCTTAATTAACAGTAGGCTATCAACAGCCAGGGGACTTTCTTCTCAGAACCCTAGCCAAGCTCAGCTACTGAAATAGATCCCCCAAACAAAAGAGTAAATCCTGCTCAAGAAAGCCAAGTAGTTTTTCAACACTATTCAGTAATGGAGCATAACTAGTGCATTTATATTTCCACACAAGAGAAGAGGGGTTGGTGGTATGTGGGCCCTGCTTGAGCTGATTTATTCCATCTGCACCACCATACTCCCTGTATTAGAAAACACTCACACAACTTAAATGTAACAATATTTTTCATCCACCATTAGCTGCAGCTTGGACAGAACAATCAACAATAAATGAATTCTGAAAAAATGTACTTCAAAATGTCCCACAAATGTCTTGCAAATGAAGAGCTTTAGGTTGCCACAAGGTGTTGGTGGAAACTGGAGAACAAGTGTGTGAAAAGCCAACAATTTTTCTCTTAGGATGACCTGAATTTATGAAAACATTCAGAATTACATCCACTAAGAAATTTCTTTATGGGCCACAAAACACCTACTGACTAATGAAAAAACCCCCAGGTATCTAGGAAGCATGATACGATGCACAAGGCCAGCTGCTATTTTGTTTCAGTTCATATTTATGTGCACAATAAAAACACATTTTAAACCCAAATATTTAATACAAACTGATATAGGAATTAATTTGTCATGAAACCAATGAAAAGTGTGATTTTAAAATCCAGTGTTAAGATTTTTAGAGTAGACAATGGAAGGCTTTACATATAAAAGTAGTTTAAATCTAAATCACAGTAACTGCAGGGAGCTCCACCTTTGTCCTCCACCTACCGTACCAAGACTTTCCCACAAGGGAGAAAAACAAATAGCAAATAAGTTTTGATTGCTTGGGAAAGCGGGGCAAGCAAAGTACCCTCTTAATTACATTATTCTTAATCATTATAGTCTGCTTCTTTGTTTGATACTGTGTAATTATGGTACATCCCAAAGTTATAAGACGCCTCTTTTCAATTTGCTTCCTAATAGAAAGAAGTGCCATAAGGGATGTTTCTCCAACTGGTGTTGTGCTAGCAAGTGGAAATTTACAGATGATTAGAAGATATACATCAGCACCTGTATTTCCCAAGCTCACAAGAAAAAGTGGGTATTGATTCAGGAAGGTCTTGCCCATAAATCTCAACTTTAAAATCAGAAAACAGAACTCTAAATAATAAAACTGGGTACTAAGAAAAGAGAGGTCACTGCAGCAATTTGTGGTTTAAACATTAAAAAATCTTGATTTGTTACACAGACTGAGAACTATTGTAACTGAGAAAGGTCTTTGACACAGCTTGTATGGAGATACTATTCCTTTATTTTTATAGATATTTAAAAAATCACATGTTAATCTATAATATTTAACAGTGTATATGAATTACAAAGCTGCAGTATTTCAACTGCAGTATGCAAAACTCAGCATGGAAAGATTAGAAAATTAGAATGGATAATTATTTCAGAACTTCTTTCAAATTCAAGTTTTCTTGTGTTGGGTTTTGGTGTCTTTTTTTTTAACAAACTGGAAATAACTAAATTACTAAGTCTAAACTTTCAGAGTAATAGTCACAGTGTGGTTATGCACAGCAATTTGGTTTTAAGATAAATAGGAAACTTTCCCCTCCCAAAAGTAGTTTCATTCATGTGAAAAACATAGAAGTAAGATATTACAGAACTTTTCTGGACAACTATAATCTCTTTTGACAGTTGTTTTATCCAGAGCACAGATGTTTGCCACTTAACCATGAATGTTGGCTGACCTGCCCAAGTCTGAATAAAAAGCAGCTGTACCAAAGTTTTTCTGCAAATGGTTATGCAAACAGGCATCTTCATCTCATGTGTATGAAATATACCATCTTTAATATATTCAAAAGCACTTCTGGAAAAAAAAAAAAAAGGCCCAGAAGTACATGTACTGAAATCACAGCTAAATGCTTACTACACTGATGAGGGCACAGATTATAGCCAAAACAGTATTAACAGCTAAATCAAGATGTAGATTATTCTTTCAGAGATCAAATTACATTGCAACCCCACCACTCCCCCCCTTAGAAAAAACCCAACCAAACAGGAAAGTGGGGTTTATTTGTGTTTTTTCATTAAGTGATGCAGGTAACATAGTCTATCTACTCTTATATCCTCCTTAGATCATCCTTAGATGCATACAAAATGTAATGTAATCCTGAGGTAAAAACAGTCGGAATCGAGTTGACCTGTCTTAAGAGTAGTTCAGCTGCTCAGAAGGGGCAGGAAAAGGCAAAGGAAAGCTGTGGTAGCAGGTCACCAGACAGCCAATGCTCATCACAGAGAGACCATCCGAGCCCACACAACCTACCATTTACCCATCCTTCTCTTAATGCTGTCCTCTCTGACAATGAGGGGGTGTGGGTCCCTCTCTGCCAGACCCTGAAAATGAGTGCATTCTGGTCCCTTGAAGAGCTACATGCAGAATTCAAGTTTACCTTTAAATAGTCACATTATAGCCGTTACAGCTAGAAGGGCCTGGAAAGCGGCTGAAGCCAACTGCCATCACAATTGGTTCCCTATTTTCTTGGGAAAATGTAATCCCACTAGGGAGAGATATGAAAGCAATTGGCCATCTCCTCACTCCATTGTTTTACAAGAATTTATGGGTGGGGTTGGATCTTTTTTTAGAAGAGACATGATTTGATATTTTCCTTTTAGGAAAAAAAAAACCCATCAAAACCACAAATCACTCCACATCAGCTGCTGAAAGCTTCCAGATTCCTGATGATCTCTGTACCTCCTAAATGGAGATAAATCTCAAGAGAACTTGAGGCCAGGAATAAGACTCGTAATTTACCCAATTGTGTCTTTTTGTCTGTGTGTGCATACAAACATAATTAAGGGGTGGCCAAAAGTTCCACTGAATCCTTTCTAAGGTGGCCCACACAAAATGGCCCTGATAACCTCTCTTTATTTTGTCTTCACTGAATGGATGAAATCATGTTTGTTTGCATATTGCAAAAGGTATCCAAGGTCTGACTTAGCACTTTTTCAGTGCCTCTAGAAGGCTATAAAATTAGTTTTAACTTCCAGAACTTCAACCTGTATTTTGATGGCATTAGGCTTTACATATTAACTAAGTGTTGAAAAGACATTAAAAATACGCAACACCTGAGGTACTGAGATTTTTAAAAGCCTACTATAAAATGAACCTGTGATGACTGGATTTTAATGTATTAATAATTATTAACCTTTTAAAACACAGTATTATCAATTTTGCAACACTAAATAATGGCATTATGCTACTCATAATTTAACAGTACCACTGTAACCTTTTTTAAAATCTTGATTATGTCAAGTTTCTGCTAGAGGGTCAATGCCTTCATACACGTGTACTACAAGGAGAAACACTGTCAGTTTATTTCTGAATTTTCACAATTAAAGCTACTATTTATGTATGCTGCATGTAAAATAAATTGACTGCAAAAATATACAGCTTGAGTGCTATGTCATGTCAGAAGTACATGGTAGGTGTTTGAAAACCCAACATAACTGGTTTCTTTCATACTTATGGAAGTTACTTTTTTGTAATTCAAAATTAATGCCAGACAAGAACCATTGTTACAGCATCTCAGAAGAATGTAACTCAGTTGTGAGCTAAATAAAAGTTCTCTTAGCTGTCGAGTTTTCTTGCTTAGGATCAAATCTCCATGGACAATTTTCATTTTTTCTAACAAGTAAATGGCCAGATACTGCGGTCAGTAAGAAGGTCCTGGGTACTGAAAATATACATGGCTCATATACATGTAAGTAGATGTTAATTATCAATGTACAAAGATTATTTCAGCATTCTTTATCCCAGAGAAAAGTCAAATCTGAGCAATCAAAATATTCTGAGTCATGGCTGAAGATAATCTTCTGTGCTTTAGACAGCACACGCATATAATACACCTGGTTCTGAACAAGGTACTGTTCCCTCCTTTCAGTAACTGTTACCATTCATTATAAACTGTGCTATTTTGAGAGAATAAGGACATGATTTAAAAATAGGATTTGTAGATAAAACTCCTTTAATTTCTAGAAGTCAAGTTCCTTTTTATTCTCACCCCAGGAGGATGAATTGGTAAAGAAAACAAACAGCTTTCTCTTTCTAGGTGGGAAGATAAAGTAAATACACCGGACACTAAACTCTTTACAATTTGTGCGACTTTCTCCATGATGTTGCATCTCTATACATGACTTCTGATGGGCAGAAATACAGTGTATTTACTGTCTAGGTAAGACATGGGAAGGGATCTTACATGATGTTCCTTCAGATGTCAACCTAATAATTTACTTCTTGGCAAATTTTGGTGTACTATCCTTACATCAGTTCCCGGTTGTTTCTAGACTAGTAGTACATCAATCTTCTCTCTCTGCTGAACACCAGTGGCTTCCATAAAACAGGTTCACCTTTTGAACACATTTCTCTGGCACACTGATAGAAATATTGAGAGCCTAATGACCAACCTAACATGAATAAAACTTAATTTTCTCTCTTAAAAAACATAAGTAATGCTGAAACCATACATCAGATGTTGCAATGCTTTTGTTGCTGGCACAGTTTAGAATTTAAAATGTGATAAGGGAAACAAAAAGACAAGAGAAGTTTGGAGTGCAAATATTCTTTGGTTTACTCATTAAAACAAAAAGACACAGCAAACAGCAAAAACACTGGCAATTAAATAAACAGCAAATTCTTTATATGCTTCCTAACAAAAAGTCTTTGGCTGTTTGAAATGTATTAACTTCACACTTTTAAGTACATTACAGTGTCTAGAAAGTCACATTTTTTATCCCCAATGTCAAGGCAGAGAGATGATGAGGAAGAAAAAGAATGATAAAAGGTAGGAAATAAGAAAAGAAGAAAAAAATTTATCCAAAATTCCATTTTTCCATTAGTTAAATAGTATGTAACACAATGATAACACTAATTTCTGTTTCTAGTTTTATTGTACACAAAGCAAATTGGCCTGAAATTTATTTATCAACTTTGGTGAATTCACATCATCATACGTATCAGACTAGTATATCAAATATACTGACTCACATCTTTTCAAAAATAATTGTGACCCTTCCAACCCAAATGATCGATTCTATGATTCTACTAGCAGAATTCTAAATATCTTAAGGAATTGCACAGAGAAGTCACTGTGTTTTACCTTATCACAGGCAGAGTTAAAATTCTGTACCACAAGTGGTTTCTTGGGAATACTCTTCCCCAGTTCGGCTATTTTCCTGTAGCTTATTCCTCAAATAATCCCCATGTAATCAAAGGAAGCAAGCACCTGTGCAGGTCTATAAGGATCTCTACTTGGGAGATCCTGCCTTGCAGACAGGAAGTTTTCACCTCTGAGCTGGAGATGCACAAGCCTGCTGTTAAGACTCTATGTGACAGCATCACTGATTTTATTTAAAACTCAATGCTTCATCATGGCAACACTAGGAAGCTGTTATCTGTGCGGAGAGCATAAAAGACTATAAATGAATCAAATATGTCTATTTTACAAGTAAATGAAAGAAATTACAGAGTGTACCATCACCATGAAAATCTGTTACCAACATTACTGGATTCTGATAGTTTAGAATTAATTCTGTAAATCTATGAAAGATGCACACTGTCTGACAGCATATTGTTTTGGTTTGTACATCTATCTTGCAAGACTCTTACTCTACTTGAACCATTCTGTTTGATTGTCTTTATCAAGCTGTTTCCATAGGCAAAGCACAGTAAAAAAAAGTCGTGCAGTTTTTCTTCCAGATGGACTGTGAATAGCAACAGATAGAGCATAGTAAGAAATCAATTAATACAGATATTTAGGAAAGATCTGTCATAATATATAAAAACCTCTTTGCATGCTCCCTTATTCCTTCATAAATCAACAGTGGTCCATCTACAAAGAACTCATAGGCAGTCACCTCTAATACAAGTACTTATATGTTCCCCTCATCTAGCATTTTGTTGACCCCATCGCAAAGTTTCTGCAAATGGGTTTTATAAGGTCCAAAGGGATTGTACAAGGCAGCCAAAAATTCACAATCAGAGAAGTGATCAAACACATTGTTGACGCGTCCGTGTGACTTCGCAGTTAGGTGACGCTGAATGATTTCATGAAGCAGCTCTCTACATTCATTTAACAGTTTGGACAAAAAGTTCCTGTCAAAGGTATAATCCACCTGATGGAAACTGACCACGGTCTTAGCCAGCTGATGAACCTTCTTCTTGAATTTCTCCATCAGTGCTATTTCATCCTGATTAAATTGGTTGTTCCTGTAGAGAATTGCCAATTTGAGAACTATTTTAATGAGGTTTTTGATGATCTTCTCTGCTTCTTTTTTATTTTGTGTATATTCCTTTGTTACTCTGTAAAGCTCATCTAAAACATCACTGCTTGTATCATCGATCAAAGTAGTTGCTATTGATTTGGACACCATTTTCCCAAGGATCTTCTTCTGGGCCTGAATGGCCAGACTTTTGGAGTTGAAGACATCTGTGGCCACTAGGGGAAGAAAAAAAAAAGTACGCAGTCAGTACTTCCAAACAGACAATCTCTGGACAGCAAGTTAAGGAATATTTCCATATTTATACATTCACATTTATCTTACTAAGTGTCACAAAAATAATGCAACGTAGTTGCAGAAAAAAAACATATTTAAATCCCTAAAACTCTTTTCTCTTTAGGTTTACATTCTTACATGTTTTTCTATTGAGATAATACCAACTGAACTTGTGCAGAAATGGTTTAGAAGATCTCTATGTATGGATAGATGGAATTTCAAATTGAGGCAATAAAACTGCCCTATTTGATTAGATGAGTCACAAATCTAATCTGATTCTCGAATTCATAATGAAATCTGAAACCATGATTATCCCAATGCATGACAAATAACCACTGCTACTCAAATAAAAATAATAATTCAGAGAAGCAACCATCATAAAGCCTTTTCCTGCTTAGCATTTTACATGATCAGTGAATGCAGACACCACGTATCTATTTTTTTTTTTTTAGATATCTGTTTTATACATATCTATAGATACTCATGTAGAAATATATAAAAGAAAGACAAAAATCTATGGTCAGCAAACAACACTGACATTCTCTAGATGTAATCTGAAGACACCAGTTTTCAGAAGAAAAGTGAGTACAGATTAACATTTCTATGTCCTATACTTAATGCAGTAAAAGCAAGAAATTAACTTCCTAGGGATTGTCATAACACTTGTGAGCATAACCTTTTAAAAGTATCTTTCTGTGACCAGTGAAGTAGATCCTAGACAAGATTTCCACCTCTAAAACTATGTTTTACTGCACTAATACACCCAATGACTGGTTTGTAATTTTGTTCAGATACTTAAAAGACCCCAAACAGTCCTTCAGAAACTCGCCTTGTGAAATGTTACCATAAATTCTGTTGTCAGCAACAATTTTTTAAAGCGCACTCCCTTGGCAGCACTCTCTCCACTAAGACACATGTGAGTATTTTCAGGTAGAATTGTCTAGGAAATGGCTGCCTTTGTGCTCCAGCTCTCCTGGAGTCTCAGACAGGCTGAAGGAAAGCTACATCTGTTTACATTTACTATACATATGAAAGGTTTGCTTAGCAAACACAGGGACTGGAAATATTTTCTCTTCTTTTTTTTTTCCTTTAATGAAAACATCAACTCTGCAGATGTCAGACAATGAGTCCCTGAATTTGGAAAAGGTTTCCTCTTAACTGCTGGTATGTGGGCAGCTGGGTGTGTTCAGACACAGGGTGCCTCAGGGGTTCCAGCAAATAGAAGAAACTTGTCCTTCAGGACATGAAACACAAATCTGTGTTTTTAATTCAAGAGTATCTTTGAGAAACTTAATAACAAGCTCCCTTTTTATCATTCCATAAACTTTCAAGCAGACTTGTTTCTTAAGACTTTCCGTGCGTATCAGTATTTTGTTTTGAAGCATGAAGTGTCTGAGCACATTTTTTAAAACCTTTACTCCAAGAGGACACTCAAAAACCAAAGAACCCCTTGTTAACTATCTTGGGCAAAGCACTCAAGATCACAAGACAGACACACTTCTCAACCACAAAGATACAGGAAGACATTAAAGATGCTGAGCAGTCATTCTGAACTGAAAATATTTGATTCGCTTTCTGTGCTTTTAAATTTAAAACTCCAACGGTTACTATTAAAGTAAAACTAATCCAAGTTTTCCAAAGGGTGGTGAAATATTAGAACTCAACAGCCAATGCTTTACAACGATCTATTGATGAATAACTTTTTTTTCCCTTCCAAAACAGGAATATCATCTGTTATTTCATAACTTTCATTTCTTAAAGTCTTCTTATTAATGCCCATGATGTCTTTTTTCTGACACTCCACACGTATATAGATGTACTAATAGCAGTTACTTTTTCAATGTATCTTCCAAAAAAATTGCAGAGAAAAACTTACATGATACAATATATCTGTATTTTTAAGCATTCTTTCCCAGGATGCTATAGGCATTATTTCTTATAAAATAATATCACACAGAATGCTCCACTGTAATTCCAGCCTGAACAATTCTGTATTTCTAAGTCTACATAATCTGTCTCCAGAAAGCCATGCAAACACTCAGGAATGGTTCTAACATCATAACATGCAAAGTATCAATTACAAGAAACTGAAAACATGGCAGTTTCCTAAATACATTACAGTTTTTGAACAAAAAAAAATTCTTATATTACCTAATTTTACATTTTACAAAGTACAGCTCAACATGTAGGTACCTTTGCTAACCAAAACAGGAATTGCTCCATTCCAAAGGCTGATGAACTCTTAATGGTATTTTTCTAAAATCTGTCCAAGTTTTGGGGCTATCCAGCATGGCTTACTTTCTATCTACTTTGCTATAAATACACCAGAAGTTAGCTTCATTTTCCCTATGCTGTTACATGGGTTCTAATTTAATTGCTAAATGTAAATTTCATACTTCTGGATTTCAGCCAATCCAGAAAAGGAACTTGCTAACTGTTTGTATTTTATAATCAGAATTTTTCCTCCTTACCAATGATAGAAAGACTTAAAATGTATTTCACAGCTTGAATTAAACTCAGTTTAAGCAGTAAGATTATAGAGCTTCTTTAGAGTGAACACACATACTTCCTTAAATAACAGTAAAACTATTACTTACTTGTTCATCTAATGTAATTGCAGTTTTTATTGCTGACAGCAGAAAGAGAAGCAAATACCCAAGGTGAAGACTGGCCTGTGTCTTATTTATTCTTGTAAATCCAGCGCACACTTTATCATGTGCTTTGAAACGTTGTCAGAAGCTATCACAGAGTGAATATGGGGTTTTCCTCCTTGCTGTAACAGCAGCTCTTCTCAGCTACCTTTTTGTCCTGCCTGCAGTGCTTCATTTTGCTTTGGCACCTCAAAATGCAAAAATACATCACAGTGGTTTCACTTCCTTGAAGAGAGAGCTGAAAGGAAATTGCAGCGCTGAGCAAGCAGTGCAACACTACGGCTGTTCCTGCCAACTGACAACTGGGACAAGTCACAGAAAGGGAGGGAGAAGAAAGGTCCTGTGACTCGAGAGGACAGGTGACGTGTCAAGAAGAGGTTAAAACATTAACCTGGTATCTGCAAGTGGAGATGCTCGGTGCATCAGAGGTGCCTGACTCACAGGCCGTGCAGGGGAGGGCTGCTGGACACCCCCTTTCAAACTTCTGACTACAGTTTCAGATACAAGCACCTGAAAATGCACCTTTGTACAACTACTTAGGGATCACTGTATGTAGCCACCTTCTGAAAGTGATTACAGTAGCTGGCCTGGATGTCTGGCCGCACCTTTTGTATTGACAGGTTACATCCTTGCACTTTAAACTGAAATAGTGTCATTTCTCAGGCGGCCTGCAGGTAATCGCACTAATTTTAAGCATGTCACAGTTTGGTTTACCTCATGACTGCTCTTTATAGCTCCAGTTTCTTTCCCCTGCAGTTTTACACTTTACTTCTCAAAAGGTTATAATCAAAAAATATCCATTGTAAATCAATGGGATGTCATTTTCTGCACAAACTACACAAATAAGCATGATTATGTACAGTAAAGCCATGCCTCCACAGAGGAAAGAAGTCCAAGAGGAAAGGCTCTCAGAGGATACCCTGCTTCCATTACTTTGAAATTCAGAGGATCAATCTTAGGAATAATGCAGACATCTGCAAAATCTCCTTATTCGTGATTTAGATGAGCAAACGAGGTGCTAGAGACAGCCTCCTGTGAAAGCTGTAAGCTTAGTGATTATGAAACGTCTTGATTTTTGTGGCCAAGCACACAGTGTACTTGTTTAATATGGTATTTTGTGTATTAAAATGAATAAATACTGGACATGTAGAACTCTGGATGTGTTTTTCCCAAAATATTTTACCATACAGAGGTTTTCCTTAAACTGTGGTGGAAGTATAAACTTCCAGTGAAAATTTAAAATTGTGGTTAATAGACTGTCAGGAGACTGCTATAAAAGTACAAGAAGGCTCATACTTACGGCTGCAATGCTGACTTTTCCCTCACATGGAAGCTAGCACACCTCCCTCCGTACTGTGGCAAATGACTATTACACTGTTACCACATACCCTATGTCTCAACTCTATTTAAAATTTTAAAAAAAAAGAGTAGTATTTGGAAAAAAAACAACTTTTTTTTTTCCACAAGACAACAGTCTACGGTAGATTCAACATCACTTGCAGCTGAGTGTATGCAATCTCATGTGCATTGACAATGAATACTTGAGTCACTGAGTATTTTTAAACTTCTCATAACGAAGGAGCAGGAAAAAAAAGGCATCCAGCAAAAAATTACAATGAACCATGCTAAATTCCATGGTCGAGTCAAGAGCTGAGCTTTCTGATACTGTGTTGATACAACAGTCCCAAAGGAAGAGAAAATAGGACTGTGAAATGCTGCTGCCTGAGACCCAGTTCTCATTTTAGTGACTGGCACATCACGTGCTGCACTAGTAAGGCCTGAAAATGACGAGGCTTTTTGGGTAAGGCACAAAGAACACCGACATGGGCTCGGGAGGAGAGACAGCACTGACTGAGAGCTTCAGGCAGCATTTAAAAGATTATCACATAGCACTGAGAAATGTGGCAGTGGACTTCCTGCTGGGAAGCCCGTGTGGATGTGTGTGTTTGCCTCTCTACAGACTGTGTGTGAGAACTACAGCTAAAAGCCTGCACATGCCATTCAAATTGCATGTTCGGTCAGACTCCTGTAGTGAACGAGCACCATTTCCCTGGAGGGAGGCAACTTGAAATCAAATGGAATTGACAGCGTTACGCTCTCTGAGTGTATGTGACCATGAGTCATGCACCTCCAAAATCATGAGATTGTCAAGATATGAAGGCATAAAAGAATTACTGAGTTTTTAATCTTTTCTTGCCTTCTGCTTTTTGGGTCTTGACACGTCTACTCTTATTTTCAGGAATGATACAGGGCAAAAACATTAAAAAAACCCCAAATACAGAAGCATATAAATATATGAATTCATGTATAAATACATTACTTCAGTAAGGTAAAGCTCCAATGGTGATAAACTACGGGAGTTAGCATCAGTGAACAAACAAGTCCTGAAGTACAAAATAGGCAGAAATAGTTCTAAACCTGTTCCCAGGGCTGTAACAATTTTTCACAATTTACTTATTACATGACAATATGATTAAAAAACTTGAGTGGTAGGATACAGACTATGAATTCTTCAGATATGAATAATATACGTTGATTTTTCTAGCTGCCACATGATATATATAGCTTCTTCTTAATAACCATTTGAGTGAGTCACAGTTTCAAAAAGGTTTTTTAATGCTGTTCTCTTTTTTCTTTTTTAACACAAGAGTCAGTGTTTTGATTCTTATCTAAGCGCTTCAAAGTTTCCTGGGTGAAAGGTATGTTAAAATCCTTACAATCCTTCCAGAAATTCTACCAGAATTCCTTCTGAAAATACAGCAGTTCCCAAACGGCCACTTCAGCATGTTGGCCAGTCTCCACATTCACAAGCATTTCTTCACTTGTTGGCTTTTCAAAAGCTGATGAAAACTGAGGCTTGTACCAGACATACAAGACCAGAAGCACTAGGAGAGCTTTCACTCTTCAACCTCAGACATTGGGACTGCAACTTTGCAGCTGGGTGAGGGCAGGAGTGGGAAGAGACCAGGACAGCCACAGAGTTTATTGATAGAAGGACGTCAGCAGGGCAGATAGGCTGGGGAAGCACCATCAGGCACTGGAAAACCCGGACAGCAAATGGCTAAGTGCAGAAGGAGGAATGAAAAAAACCCTCAAACAAGGGCACTGTACAGTACTTGCTTCTTTCACACACACCTCTACTTTTTAAATTGATGTACACAAGGTCCTTATTGGAAGATCAAATATTTTACTTGGCACCTTGTCTTTAAAAAGAGGGATTTATATATGAATACCAATTTTAACTAGAAAACAGTTTAAACTAAAATTTTCAGCGCATACAAAGCATTCTTTCACAAGTAACATTTGCCTACAGTTCTCCTAACAGGCGAAGTAAATTGTACTAAATTCTCGCTTGCCATAATTGTTACCAACTGAGCATATGACGAGAATGTTAATTATTCAAGCAATGTGCACTAGTTCTAGCACTCACACTGGAAGACCTTCAAAAGAAAAAACACCCCATCTGAAGCCAAGCCTAATGCATGGCAAATATTGCATGAGCAGTCTTACTGGATTTGGAAATCAGCTATGAGGCTGCAAGTCACTCTGGAGCAACAGTTAATCAAGCAATTTCAGAAAAAAATATTACTAATGAAGCATTTTTGAAAATACAGAGTATGCCTGATCTGCATACTCATATTGAAAGTGAGCATATATTCAGCTGCAGAAACACGAGAAAAATAAAAGAAGAGCCAGCACACACCATTTAGAACAGCTTCTTTTTACTCAGTAAAATGCTGAATAAGTCATTGCCAATATGTTTGCAAAACGCATGTGATATTGTTATATGCTTCTGGATTTTGCTATTTAATTCTAACATTAGTGTATTAAAATGTCCAAAATTTTATGAACAGCAAAAGAGTCTAGCTGCAAAAACAAAACCAAACCATTAAAAAACCCCAGAAAACAAAACACTTTTCTGATCGAGAGGTGAGAAGAATTGCCAAAAAATGTACCTGAAGGTTAAAGCTGGGTAGACTGGCAAGGAATGATGCTATTTCCAATAAGAATGTTGCAGAGTTTTGCAGTCCCATGGGAGCAGTCAGTGCCAACAAGTTATTCTGGTTTTACATGCTTGTGCTTCCCACAGCCAGCCAGTGCATCACATGATACATATACTGTAGCTGATTTAGAAATTTTAAAAAGCCTTCTAAAACCCATTCTTCCCAAAATCTCTGCATGTATTTCAATTAACAGCGTAGCTTAAAAAGAAGAAAAAAAATCAGATTAACTTCTGATGACTGCTCTCAGAATATTTCAGAATATGTTGGATATTAAACTGAGAAAATGACAGTCACATAGAGCAGTGCCATGAACTTAATTTGGTATTTCAGTCCTCTGCCACCATTTGTTATCCTTGCTGGTATGTAACAACTGGTGCAGTGCTTTTAAATACGCAGCCTGTATATTTCAGCTGTTGGCCTTTTCCGGGCTGTATCAGGTTCCTCTGTATCTACCAAGTGTCCATGCACAGTGAACAGTAATACTGACAAATCTTTCCACAGGAAATAAAGTGTATCTTACACTATTCCTTCCAATCAATCAAATGCAGTGCAGGTACTCTATATTTTGTCCAACCTGCAGCAAGGCAACAGTGCCGAGCTCCCTAAGCCAAGTGGGACCCAAAATTTGAAGTTTCAGTAAGTGGTACCAAATTGCTCTTACAACCATCCTGGCAAAAAGAATGTTTTCTCACCAAAAAAAAAACCAAACCCAAAACACTTAGCTGTAGGCACAAGACCTATATACATATAAAAAAGAGTTCCTGGCTCAAACGCAGAAGGACAACCTCTGAGGCCACCAGCCCTGGAGAACTTGGAATCCACTGGAGAAACTTAAATTTGATACGGGGACGGGAGTAGAACTTAAGATTAAGATATATGTTGCAAAAACACAATGAACTGGAAGGCCCAGACAAGATGACAATCTGGCATAAGAGTGACAGGGAACTCAATCACAAAGAAATGTCACAACAAGGCTGTCAAAATGCAGAGGGCATGTATTTGAATCACATGTAAAGAAAGTCAAAGCAGAGGCTTCAGAGAGTTCAAATGAACTCAGAAGTTTGTGAAGGATCTTACAATGTCTTTGAAACTAGTCAACAACGTTTTTCCTGTATTTCTAGTTCTGGTTCTCTGTTCTTCTCCCTCTCAATCTGTAGCTACATTGTCTGTTTCTTACAGAGAGGATGGGAGTCCCTTGGTATCTATCTTTCACTGTAATGTTTAAAGTAGACTGGATTGCTACTATTCACTTTGTGTGTGTGTGTAAATACATACTTTTATATATACGTATATATGTATAAAACTAACTTGCAAGGCACTGAAGACTGTCATAGCTACAGGCCAGCTACATAAAATCAAGTAGTGATTCGCAGAGCTTTCAGTTCTCAGGTGTCTGGCTGGTACATTCATTTCCAATATAAACACTGAAATGTAGATTATAAAACACAAGAAAATATGACATCTAAGAGTTTTATTTATCAGGTATTGGACGTTCTTTAGGCCTCAGACACTAGTGACACCCTTCATCTCTTTTTCAGTTTTTAATTTTTTAACTACCCTTTCTCCTGTGTTGTAGCACAAAGGATAAATTTCATGGTATTCAATGCGTGGCTCTACAGAGAATAAGTGCTTAGTCTACCCTTCCATACCAGTCACTCATGGTACCTGTGATTTCGGAAGACTACACTTGGTGGCTGAAATGGTCATTTTCTCTGCACATCCAACATGTTTACTTTTCTCTTCCACAAGGAGCAAACTAAACCAACCCCTGAGTTTTAAGTTCTTTTCCCAATACTTAGTAGCTACAGCCTGTTTCTGTATCCATACTACAACTACCATGACCTTTATCCAAACATCCAGTCGTGAAACCAGTGGTTGAATTTTTTCTCTTCTTCACTTCTCTACTCCCTTGCTGTCAGCTCAGAACAGGCTCTCCAAGAGCCAAGCACAGAGTTTATCTTTCATAGGCTTTGCTTTGACTCCTCTTTGTTTCCACTAGTGCCACTCAAATCCACCTTTAAAATATTTGACTTAACAACACCAAAACTCTCAAACGGAAATTAAGACTGTCAAAACACCAGTCCACCTTCCCACATATTTTAAGCGTTTGGTTTTGCTTTCACTAATGTCATTAAGTTCTAGTGGAATATAAAACATAAGAGAAAAATTAGGTCTTCAGTACTGTTAGCAACTTAAACTTCTGTAAAATTCAATTTTCTGGTTAAACATTATGTCTGACACTGTCATTCTCTTTTACACCAGGAAGCAGTACTATTTGGATACAGAACTTTGTTATCTAACAAAGCAGTAGTAATCGTATTTATTTTTAAAGGTCGCAAGTATATTTACTGACTAAAAACTGGACAGCCTCCAGAGGTCCCTTTCATCCTCAAATCTTCTGTGGTTTGTAAAACCTGCATCTACTTTGTAATTCACTTCTTAGGCCAAAGCATATGAGACTTGACTGCACTGTTTTTTACAGCTGTTGACTACTGCAGAATTTGACCATTTAACTTCTTTACTTTGCACCGGCATTTTGAAAATGACATTTTCAGCTAAGCAATGGACAGCACTGATCAGCTATGAAGGGACATACAATAGCAGGAAAGGTTGTTGTACCTTGAGATTTCCTAGATTATTACCCACAGTAAGAAGGAGGGAACACAAATTTGAACCCGGAGAAGGAAAGCCCTCAAGTGCTGAATAGAAACACTGTCAATCTAAATTTCAAATATTGCCACTGAAATAAAAATACCAACAGTTTCTTTTCCTCATCATACTGCTGTCCTCTCCTCAACTGCATGGCATGGTGACAAGCCACAACAAAGGGATCAACATTTAACTGCAACTTACATCTCTTTCAACTGATTTTGATACCAACTGCTTGTTGCAAAGAAAGGCAAGTGTAAGCATACATCCAGGATGCAATGTCTTGCATCACAGAATTTAAATCTCTAATTTCCAGCATTGAGGACAAGGCTGTGAGCTAGATGAGGACGCCTCACCACAAGACACCAGTCAAATATTATTCCTACATCTTCCTGAAGTATCCACCATTTCTGTTCGCAGATGCTCAAATTTATGATTCATTGCTTCAAGTTCCTAAAGTCTACATCGCTATTTCTCAGTAAATCTTTTTAAAACAAATGTTTTTAGGTGAATAGAAACATCCATTCATTTTCTTATTTGCAAGTAGTAAAAAACAGCCCTTGGAATCACTAGCTGAAGTATTCACCCATGTCATCTGCTTACTTCTGTTAATATTAAGCCAAAATTTTATTCTTTCTATAAATAAAATCTTTGTAGAATAGTCTTGAGAGGTGGACATAGCAAAAGCCAAACCATTCCTCATTAAAGCCTCAGGTTTTAAAAAAATGGAGTTTCTGCATTTCTCAAAGTTTCCTCCACACTTCTTTGAAGTTAATTAAGTGGATGCTTGTCTGTGCATGCACTAAGTCAGTGTTTTATTAATTCTTGTATGAATGTAAACATTTTGGGATAGAGACTTGAGAGTATCACATTCTTAGAGATCCACTGAAATCCCAGGCCAGCTAACAATGCCTTAGAAAAACATGCAATTACTAGCCTTTATAGATACACAAAATCATCTCAGAAAATATCCCTGGAATTTCAGGTTTTAAACCTCCCAAGGATAAATGCTCTCAAATAAATGAGGTGATTATTCCCACTTTACTGCAATTTATTCTCGTTACTGCAAACTGCCAGCAGGAACAAGACTCACTGCAGACACTCTGACACTTGTATATTATATGTCAAACTGAAATGTAGGTTTTCCTTATTGCTATGCAAAACAGAATATCTGATCTTTCACCACTAATCTGCATAGTTAGAAACACTGATACTAAATTCTGCAAAAGGCAGGGAAAATTAAATTAGTGTATACAGTGTGTATCCAATCCTCTATATTGCTTCTGCTGAAACAGTTCTGTGAGGAAGATTTTGAATCCCAATATCCCCAGACTGAGTCCAACATGACACCCAGAGATGTGAGCTCTCTTCTTCTCTCTAGAAATGAACGACACACCAGAACTTGGACAGGGAATTAACTGATGAAACTGAGTCAAATCACAACCCAACCCAGGCAGGGAATCTTAGGAATAAGAACAAAATTTGTGAGAAAACATCCCAAAGATATGAATGCAGAATGAACATCTCAAAGAACAAGTCTCTCAGTTTCTCTCCTTCTCCCTCAAAGTAAGACTGTCTCCAAATGACAACAGGGTTAACGCTTCTGCTTTTGCTGACACGATGGTTAAAACAACCAAGTTTTTGGCAGTTGCATTTTACTGCTAATCCCACTGTGTATCCTGTTCTGTAGCCACGACAGAGATGCATCCACAAAACAGGAAGTGTACACCTAGCATTAAAAAACACAAGCAGCTCATCAAATACAATTACGCAAACCAAGAAAACATGAACATCTGTAACTTTCAGATTTCCGATCATAAAAAACACCTTCATGTCAATATGTATAAGGCTATTGTTCAGATTAGTGCTACTCATTAATACAGGAACAGTCAGTTTAAGCACTCAAATTTCTTACAAACTCATAAACAGCAATTGCTACTAATAACAGTTCTACTGCTGGATACTACTGAATCTATGAAGTATCTAACCAATATGCAAACATGAAAAAATAATCTTTAAATATGAAAAAAAGTAATTTTTGCTTTAAAGCCATTATGAAATAGATTAAACTGTTTTAGACTACTACTTCTGTTGAGTATGGAAAAATGAAAACCAGAAGTTGTTTCACGAAATAGCATAAAAATCTTTCATAGCTCTTTATGAAATGCTCTCCTCTTACCACATTTTGTAATCTAATTGTAGCAAAAAATCAGTCCAGCAGTTTGAAATAACACCTGCAATGTAGTTTTCATTTCCTTTTTTATTATTAGAGGGACACTAAATGACTGAGTGGAGAGGGGATGCATTTTGCTTCTCAAAAAGCAGCATTTAAGAACCCTCCTGAGACTGTAATATTTAACGGAAGATTTGACCAAATGATAAATCGATTAAAAAAATTATGTGTGTTTTTGAATAAAAACTGCAAATTACAATTAGTGTTCCAGCATTACATTTTCCTTAAGCTATTCCTGGCTAATGTATTACAAAACATTCATTATTCTAGAAGCAATTTATTTAGCCTATTACTACACTTGGAAATAGTATTGGAAAAGAATACAGCTTTACCAAATGTATGTGCAAGGCCCTTCCCTTACCCAGATACTTCTTTTGATTCTGCAGAGATTCGCTGACTTTTGCTCCTGGTCTCTAACCTCTGTCTCATTTGTGGCAGTCCATAGTTTGCCAAGTCCCCAAAGAAAACAACGCAAAGGTGTAAGTACTATAATACAGGAAATGCTATCATCAACAGATAAATGAAAGGAAGACTAGGAAACTAAGTCTCCAGTACAACAAACAATTCTGGAAGATGAAAAAGTACTGGTAGAGCTTGAAAACCAAGGTACTTTCTTCCCTTATGTGGAATGCTGTGACCAGTATTGGGCTCCTCAATATCCCCTCAAAAAAGGAGCTGACAAACTGAAGCAGGTCCTACAGACTCTCACCAGCATGGTTACGGAGGTGGAGGGCCTGATACCGAAGATGGGTTGAGACTGCTAGGTTTGATCAAAGTAACAGTGGCCCTTACCAACATGTGCAACTTGTTACCACCGGATAGTTAAGGAGCAGACAGAGCCAGGCTCTTTTTGAGGATGCACAGCAAAAGAGAAGAGGGCACGAGACACAAGCAGCATCAAGAGGAAGTCTCATTAGGTATTACCACCTTTATAGCAAGTGTGGCCAAATACTGAAGTACCAGAGAAGTGGTTGCTGGAGAAGTGGTGGTAGCACCACTCCCTAAGACACTATCAACATGACTGGAAAAAGCCTGAGCAACCTCATCTAAATTTGAATTTGGATCCAACTTTAAAGCTGGCTCTGCCTCCAGTGGAAGGCTGTGCCCAGTGACCTCCAGAAATTCCCTAGAGCCTCAGTTAATCTCTGATTCTCTCTATCAACCCGATAGCTCAAGTGACTGTATCTTCTTTGAAACTAAGCATGTGAACCTTGCAATTCATTTTGGATTAAAAGATATGATTGCATAAGCATAATTATATTAATGGAATTTTCTGAAAGCAATCTAGCATTCAACCCAACAATCACAGTTAAATGATTAACCTGTTAAGTTTCAGTGATTCTCTGAAGTAATCTATCAGCTACAGCCCGTGTTTATCCCATCGCCTGTGCTCAAATTACCACCTAGCTTCCTCATCTGATCCAGCTGCACAGATTAATAAATACATGAGGTACAAAGTGTCCCTCAGAAAACAACTACTGCATATGGACTTCCAAATGTGTTATACAACAAAACCCCATCAGTTCAACTAATTAAATTCTGAGCCTGTAGGAAAAGCAATCAGAGTTGCTATCTGATCCACTCAAAGATGACCCTGATGTGGCGAGGAACATAAAAACAACCATTCTTTCAGTTTTGAATGGGAGAGGTCCAGAGCTTCTTACGCAGTCTTATGTCTTAACAGCCTGAAGTCAGTACTCTTACTGATAGATTCAAGGGCCCACATGTCAATGAAGCTGCTGCAGCAGCTGTGCTACGAACCACAGCAGTTGTTCTCCTCTCCTCACAGCCCTTTATTTCCTGCATCTTGCTTCATTAAATGTACTACCCCCCAAACTACATTAAAAAAAAAATCTAGCAGTTCCAACTTGCCTATGTACTGTAATCTCACTCCTTAAATTTCCCATTGCTTCTTCTTCATTAAGGTTTTAGCTTCTTGGTTTTCCTTTTGCCCTACTGTTTGTACCTCTGGCAATGCTTTCCTCATGCATATGTGATATGGTATTACAGCACCTGGTTAGTAATAATTCTTTCTAACCTCTTACAAGCTTATTTTCCTTTGTCCTTCTTTCCTGTACTAGAGGCATACCTTTTTTCCCATCACCCTGTCCTATTAATCTTGAATTCTAATTAACTACAGAAGGGATTACACAAAATGCCAAATTGTCAAGTATTGCTATGATTTACAAAGGTGTGTACATGGTATGTATAACCATAGGAATCTTTTCATTCTCTTCATCAGCAGAAAGTTATCTGTGAAGTAAAAAAAAAAGTTCTCAAATTGAGTAAATGAGATCTCTAACACATCCACTGGGGCCAGGTGATTCTTCCTTCTTCTGAAATGAACTGTCCAGACTACTCTCAACAAAAGGCCCCTTTTTCACTGGCCTTAATGTTTTATGAAGATTATTGTTTTGACAAGGAAGGGTAAGCAAAGAGCAGGTGAAACAAAGAAAGCTCACATTTTTTAGTCTTTGGGGTGAGAGCAGAAGGTGAGACAAATCTGTGCGGTTAAGCACTAATTCCGTGCTCTACTTCTACAGTTTGAATTTCCCCATTCACTATCATAAAATAAAAAAAGGCTCTAACAAATGCTAGTTTTGGAATTAGTGGGATCGAGGATGATATATTACAGGGTCCCATCAGTGTTGCAGATGGAGTAAGTGGCCTGTAGGAGCAGAAGAGCAGTTGAATTGTTGTTTAATTGAACACAATTCTAGCTTGGAAAACATTCACGCATGAGAGGTGATTGCAAAATGTCAAAGCAAATCCATGACTACTTACAGGAGGGAGTTCTAACTTCTTGAAACAGTGACTGCTCTGTGATTTTATAACCCCTGTGTTGTTCTCAGCTCTAAAAGGAACAAAACAGGTGAGCTCATTCTTCAGTAATCTCATTTGGATTAAAAAAATGCTAATCATGTCTAAAAAAAACTCCAAGCACTTGCAGGAATGCAGTGATCTCTCTCTCTCCTGAAATGTGGTATTCAAAACTAAGTATGATAAAGGTGCAATGCAGGCTCTCACTTGTGTCTAAGTTTGTAATACAATATCCATTGTTTTACAGGCTATGTATTACATTCACTCTGATATCTGTTACTATTTTACGTTTCCTTTGAGATATTAGACTTATCTCCTGTTATTTTTTAAATATAGTGCATAAAACCTGTAGAATGAAGATGAAGTTTTTTGGAGCTTTACATAAATTACTGTTTCCTTCTATCAAAGAAATACATTCACATCACAATAATTTTAATCGGTATTGGCATGTATTTTAAAAGGCGCACTCATGATACATAGTTTTAACACAACAGCATTAAGAACATTCCCTTCAGATCTCAAAAAGGAATTCAGTCAAATCAAAGCCTGAAACCATTTGGTACCTTCCATAATAGGTGACATGCCACCAATCAACACCAGAATGAAATTATGCCATGCAGTTAAATGCTGTAGTCTTCTTATGGACTTTAACACACAATTTGTTTCATCTGGGGCAAAAGGAATGGAAATAAGAAAGTGTGACAGGGTTATTTATATCATGACAGTTGCTGGAATCTGTAAATGCAATACAGATTGATGCCATACAGACACATGCACATACTTACTACAGCATTGTGGGATACAGACAAACACAAAGATTGTTCTGAAGTTACTGAACAGCGTGGTGGGAGGAAAAAAAACCTGTTTCGTGTTACCATTCTAATACAGACCACGAAGACATCAAAGGCAGAAGCCGAAAAGCCCACATACACTGCTACATACCCTATACCCAGCAATTAGTGTAATATATAGTGGGGTAATGCCTGTCTTCTAGCAATGTTTTTTAATTCTCTGTTCCTGTTAAAAAAATTAGATTTTACCTGAAGTCAAATGCTCTACCTTTATTTAACTACTAAAAGAAAATCTTTAGGAGTTTGCCATTCAAAATTGACCTCAATTTTGGGTTTCATTGTAACAATGGGTATAGTTCATTTTTACAGTAGTAAAGCCTACAATCTTGGATCTTGTTATGAAGAATTTTAAAAATAATCCACACTAAATCTACTTTTATAGACATCCCAATGTTCTCCAATTACTTCAATTCACTTGTATAAAGTAGCTGAAAGTAAAGTATTTCTCACTTCAGCATCAGATCATTGGCAGCACATACACAATGTTCAGTGTTACTACTGCACCCTCAGCTCTCCTTTTCACTGAGGCTGATCTTCCAACACATGGTCTGGGAGTCACGCCTGGAAGCTGCAACTGAACTGTGGAGCTCCTCACACCTGTTCACTCCTGGCCACTTGAGTATCTCTGCATTAAGAAAACAGGAAAATTTTGCCTGTCCTTACAAACATCAGTAAACCACTATCTTTCATGTAGCTTTCTCCTCCTTTCACTTTTTAGCCTGTAGCAGATTAGCCACTATACCCTTCATCACTAGCTTTGGCCTTGAGATGTACAGAATCTGTTACAATAATTATTTTACAACTGTCCAAGTGTACCATCTACTCCTTCCATAATCAGTCACAGGCCTTTACCTCCTAATATCCTGGGTGCACCATATAATTTGTGGGTAAATTAGAATGTCTCTTTTAGAGTGACATTTAGTCTTGCACCTAAAGGAAAAATCAACCGCCTCCCCTTTGGTAAACCACTTAAAAAATTATATATCCTCAGTGTCAAAAGACTGAGCCACACATTCAGTTTGAATTTGTGAAGCATCAATTTTCTTTATGCAAAAAACATAGTTTCTTCATGAAACAGTGCTTGTCAGTTGAAAGACTCTGACTGTTTTATGCCACATACAGTAGATCACTACAAATACAGAAGTATTTGACTGTATTTTTCAGTATTTTATGCTTTCATAAATGTTCAATCAGACTAGGCAAAGTAGTGTAACAGCTGCAATTCTACATTTTTACCTGTTAATCCCAGTTTTTATTCACATACACACTAAGCGCCCCTTTTCTCATTCATTTTCTAAATTGTTCTTTTAAAGATGCGAATAAACTAACAGGAATATGTTTACAGACTGACTGAAAAATCTTCTCAGTGACATTTATACTTCATCTTCCCACAATGGTTACTGTTTCATTTTCCATTCTAACACATTAAGAACAAAGACCAGCAAACCCAAATATTCCCCAAGCTAAAAATAAGTCAAAAATAAATCAAAAAGCTACCCTTTCTTTTCTGTCTCAGACACCTGCTTCAAATGCTTTTTCTCAGCATGGAAATCCTGGCACCTCAAATTGTTTATGAAGAAACGCACAGAAAGGCAAACCTATTTAAAGGTGATTTTAAGAACCAGAGTCATCTAAGAAGGCAAGACATTTCTTCAAACAATAAAATCTACATTTCAAATAGTCAGCTTAGTAAAACTGTCTGGAGTTTCCTGTATGAAACCAGAGGATCTTTCCTGCTATAGCATGCAAGCAGATCTCTCCAGCTGTAAAACTGACGGAGAATGTTCACATATTCTCTTTTTCAAAGTTTCTATAGAGAAATAATTTTTGCAGTTCTGCTTTTTAACAAATCTGTCCTACAGAATCTTCTTGAGAAAAAAAAAAAAAAAAACAACCAAGAGCTGCCTTGTGGTTCAGCTGTTCATTTGACAAGAAGAAAAACATAAGGATTATTCTTATCAAAACAGAGGTTATCGGGCTCCATTACTTCCCAGGTTCTACCAGCATTATTAGCATTAAGTTTGATTCAGTGCAAGCAGACTTTTTTGCAAATTAACAAAATACTCTTAAGCAAGTAAACAGACAGATCTCCCTGGTAATGTTATACTTCAAGTGAAGGAAGTTGTACAGACTGTGAGGGGAAAACCATCTGAAACATTCCGAAAAGTTCTTGTTTTCACCAAATACAAAATGCTTAGGTCGCCTTACTGCTTGCTTTTCTGTTGGGGTTTTTTAAGTTGTTTTTCTCAGCCATACTGGATCTCTGTATGTTTGAGTCTCCCTAAGGACTATGTGTAACCACGACACATCAATTCTATTCTAAGAAATCCAGCGTACAACCCCACCACTGCCCCGTTCCCTCGTCTGTATAAATGCTCTTTTGTATACAGGCACTTTCAGGAAATTGCCCTCCTCCTCCCCGGCTTGCTCCCCACTGTTCGAATCCCTCTCACACGCCGCTCCCGATCAACACTAGGGAATAACTGCATTTTTGTTGGAGCGCTTCCAGCCCCTCCACACGGTCCACTCCAGAAGCAGCAGCAGCACAGTGTAGCTTTGGCACACTCCTCTGTTTTAACACACACACACACGCACACGCATACTCATTCGCAGGGAAGTAAATGGCATCAACCTTATTCCCAAAATAATGACCTTTCACTTCTCCCCCATGCAACTTCCTCTTTCGCTGAAAAATTCGGTGCTTCCAAAAGAAAGAAATCTTCCTCTTTCGACATTTGACTACCAGTGTTTTGAAATACTCTTTCTTCCACTTATCAGTAGTCCACGTGTGAGTAAATTACCATTGTCCAGGCAGATATCCCGGGGTGCCAACACTTCGGGCACTTCAAATCCTGCATAATCCGCAGGACTTCGAATAGCTGTGCAAAGGCCTTTTCCTCTCCCCTTTGACTACCCGAAAGCTGAAGAGAGCAGAAACTCTCCTCCATGCTCAGAGAGGCAGCGTGCATATTTCCTCTCCTGCGAAAATAGTTAAAAACCGTACCTTCCTTGGGTTCATCGGCTTCCGAGCTCATGGTGTCAGGCAAGGCTCTGGGGACCAGATTAACGCTGACGTGCGCACTGAGATGCAGCCGCAAGTCAACTTCTCTCCCTCTCCCTTTCTCTCTCTCTCAAAAAAAAAAAAAAAAAGGAGAGAGAGAGAGAGAGAGAGAGAGAGAGAGAGAGAGAGAGAGAGAGAGAGAGAGAGAGAGAGAGAGAGAGAGAGAGAGAGAGAGAGAGAGAGAGAGAGAGAGAGAGAGAGAGAGAGAGAGGGTTGGGGTTTTGAGGGGAAAAGTCTACGATTTCAGCAAATCACAACTAACGTACTTGAAAAGAATCCCGCCCCTTTCTCAGCTGCACACAGTGGCTGTCTGAAAAACCACCACCTTGAGAGGAACCCCGATTTTACTCGCCAGCTGTTGCCGTTTATGAATCTTATTCTCCCCAGCCTGTAGAAGGGTGGAGTTTTCACTTGTTGCAGCTTGCCAACGTGGTATGAGAAAGCAAGCAGGAGAGGCCAAAAAAGCCCTGAGTGCAGAGCAGTGTCTGATTGCGGTGGCTGACAATCACACTGGGGCTCTCTTAACTTGCAGGAAAATCTATTTTAAATCGTTTTATTTTTAAGCCTAAACTGTACATTTCAACAGTGTTTGCTATCTGGAATTACTTCTGTAGCCTCTGTAATTACACTGACTAATACTGGATGACTAAATACATGCTTAAAGATGAGAAGAGGCAGTTTTCTTTCAGGTAGTTTAATCTAAATAATTTTCTTTCACTCATGCTCAGTGCATGGTGCCATCTACCCTGAGACTACCTTGTAGGAAAAACTATTTGATTTCTTTGTGCTACAGTTACCCCACACACATCCCAGAAAAGATTGGTATTTTTAACCACTACACGATACAGTTTTACAGCAAGAGAACAGGGGTCTTCTGCAGCCACGTCCCAGTTTGCAATGCATCAGACATGCCTCCAGTGCAAAATCGGGGGAATTACTTCGAAGCCTATTCTCAGTTCGCACAGCCTCCAGTAAAACCACTGTCCTAAGGAACCATCTTTCCCTGCGTACTCATTTAATAGATTTTTAGCACAGTGAACAAGACAAAACCTCGATGCTGACTGTTCTGACAAAAGAAGAGGTGTGGTCTCTCAAGTGAAGGCCTGATGGCACTGACAGCTTTTGACTGCAATCAAACTCCCACCTACCTCTCTGTCACAGGGTTAAATGTGTGGGCCTAAGGGCTGTCAGGGTCTCCCGGAGGCAACGCTATTAACAGCTATTAACAGTTAGCAAATGTCTTACTGGAGTCAAGTAGAAGTAAGTGTATTTCACGGTGAAGTCAGAAAGAGCCAAAGCTGTTAGCTGCTCTGCACTGGGGCACAGAGGGAAAAAAAATAAACTGTTCAGATTGTAACATTCACTTGTACTCATTAAGGCTTAAACACTCACAAAGCTGGGAAGACCAGATGTAGGTAGGATGGTCTTGTAAATAACAGATACAGTATGAAGGGCAGCACAAATTCTTTACCTACAGCAAAGTTGCTCTGCGGACTGGACTAAATAATACTTCAGAATGTAAGCACTTTTATCCTATTTTCAGTTATTTTATGATAAGGACTGTCCTTTGCCATGTGCTTCTCTCACACCTAGGAAAGACAGATTTCACTTTATTTAAAGGCTTTTGGTGACACTCTCAACTTCTTGTTTTGCAATACACATAATTCCATGTATTCCTTAAAGACATTCCTCAAGAAGCTAGCTGTTTTCTACAGGCCTTATCATCTCCTGTGGTGTACGAAGCTCCATCCTTCAAAGCACGGAGAATGAAATTGGATATCATCCTAATTGCAACACCAGAGTAGCTAAAGAAGCCACATTTTCAAGGTCTGAAAAAAAAAAAAAAAGTACTAGTTTGGGTAATTACTGTTTAGGAGATTAAAACCACTCAAAAAACTTCACACAGAATAGACAAGGAACAGGAAGAAACATAAGGTTAGTCCAGAAGAACTGCAATAGCCTCTGGGGTCCTTTAATCAAAGGAAGTGCTGTAGAGAGATAGGAATATAAGCCAGCATCAAGATCCCTGCATGATCAGATCTACATATTAGATGGATGCCTTTTGTTATTTTAGATGACAGACAAACACAGAGAGATAATAAGACTTGTGATTAAATGTCAGAAAGTTCTGCAAATTAGGATTTCTCAAATCTCTCAGAAACTTTATATCTCACTGGATAGATAACAAAAACACAGTGATTTTGTTTTGTTTCTTCCCTAGAGAATCAAAATCCCATCTCCTCACTCAGTCTTGTTACTCCCGCATACAGGGTCTCAATTCAGACTCGAGAAATTCTTTTTTGTTTCATTTTGGTTGTTAGGCTTCTTAAAAACACATGCACTGGCTGAAAAGACTCCAACCTGGCTAAAGACTGGTTAAGTATGTAATTTTATGATCTCAGGTTAAGCAGGGACTTGTATTGGCATACAATAATGAGGACATTATCACCTTTTTCAGAGTCTGCACCTAGTCAACTTTAATTATTTTACTTAGAAAGACAGCAAAAGTAATGGAATGAGGCAGGTAAAAATTAAGCAGAGTCCGTGAAAAACACTGGACCCCAGGTAACGGATGACACTACATCTGCAGGGAAGTGATATTTGTCAAAGCATCCAGACTGATCTGGATCCCATGGTGAGTAAAAAGCCAGGAAACTCCAAAAAATCCCTCTTTAATTGTAAACTGTGCATGTGATATGGAATAGGAACAACAAAAAAAATAATGACAAAAATTCTAAAAAAATAATTAGTAGGTGCAGCTAAATCTCACAGGGCAGATTCTCTTACAGAAAAGAAAAGTACCTTCCCACAATGAAGGCCTGAAACTCACCACACATTTCGACAGACACTGTTGTGGAGGGAAGGCCAGAATTCCTAGAGGAAAATGAAATCATCTGTGTGCAGCACACAAAAAAATGGGTTGACCTACTTCAGTGGCTAAAAGCCTAAAAGCTACAAGCCAGGTAAGACAAGGGGGAGTATGGTCCTTTCCACTCTTCTCTGCTGAAACAAAAAAACTTCTGGTTTTACTTTGCAAAAAAATTTAGCTAGTTTTGGTTTGGCTTGGCTTTTAACTCATCATCTGTAAATTTTCCTGACTTCTGCTAAACCCTAAGGGAGGGTTACCACAGCAAGAATGGACTAGAGCCAGGCCCTGGCTTACTACAGTAGTACATGGGGAATTGTGAAGGGATGGGTAGCTGTGTGTCAGTACATCCCCAGTCCAGCTCAAAACCCTGCTTATGTTTTGTGTCACAATCCATGCTGAGACAGCTCTGTTTACAGAAGGATTTGTTTATTACATACAGAAGCTGCAAATCCTATTACATATTTTATACATATATAACAAAAGAATAGTATCTTAGTAGCAAAAAATTGGTGCTAAAATTGCTGCCAAGAAAATTCTGAAATGTCAAAAAAGACTAATGTTTTGTTTTATAAAAAAAAAGAGGAAGCAGCACCACTACCAGAAAAGTATCAGCAAGAAGCTTTCAAAAGGAGGCAGCTGCCATGGAAGCAAGACTAAATCTTCCACTGCAAGAAAAGCCCTGTTTTTCTAGAAAAACCCTGTTTTTCAGCCCTAGAACAGTTCTAGAGAAGGACGTGGTAATGTCACACTTCAGATATTACACATTCATGGGATTAAAAAAAAACCCCAAACTTCCCCATATTTTGTTAACACAATTAAAGTTGCATGGTGAGTAACTTCTGCTCTTCCAGAATGTCACATTCAGTGGACTGCAAACCTTTAAACAAAAACAATTAAGATCTATGCCCAACTGCAACTCCTTGGTACAGGTGATAGCCACCAGTCCTTTTCCCTAAATCAGTTGTGTGTCTTCTGCTGACTGTAACTTACTGAATTATTTGAAGCCACATGACTGATCCCGACAGGAGCTGAGGAGATCTGGGTGTCCCACCACACTCCCAACTGTGAGGTGAAAGGAAAAGGTGTACAAGTATCCTGAAAGACCGCAATACACATAACTGCAGGTATGGTTTCTTTATGCTGTACCAATAGCCATGCTTTTGAAATTTTCCTTCCCACAAATTAGCAAGGTGGAGAATGTTGTGTGGATCAGTTATGAGAAAGTAAAAGTGTTGCTTTCACAGTAGTCCTATAAACAAAGCTTTTCAAACAGCTAATTTCATGGAATAAACTAAAAGATACCATAACTTATGGATAATGCTTTGCCATTTAGCAATCACGCTAAACAAGCAAGCTCAAAAAAACCTCTTGAATTGTAAACTCTGCATGTGATATGCAATAGGAAGGACAAAACAAAAAATGACAAAAAACTCTAAAAATAGAATCACTAGACACAACAAAATTTTGTAGGGCAAATTCTCTTACAGAAAACAAAATAACTTCCTACAATGAAGGGCTTAAAACCCACCACACATTTGGACAGACAATGTTGCAGAGGGAAGGGCAGAATTCCCAGGGGAAAAATACAAGGAAACCTTTTGCCATTTCCCTTTTGGAGCCGCAACAAGCTGTTGTACCTATTTCTGATTCTAGAGGTTTGGATTAACAGATTTTCAACTTCTGAAACTCTTCAGTGTGTGTGGATTATAGATACATGACGCAAGTTTTCACACAGGATAAGGAGAACATTGGATACTATCCTGAATCACCTACATATATTATTTTTTTACGTATAAAATTTTCAAAATGTAATGGGAAATTAAGTACTACACTATAATGGATTTCACCAGTTCTCAAGCAGGAAAAAGGGTATCAGGTCTGGTCTGCATACATATATGGAATCTCCAAACATGCCTCCCTCTCATAAGGGCAACAAGATGGTATCTCAGAAAAAACCCATTCAAATAATGGGGTTTTTTCCTCATAGAAATAAGAGGAAAGTTGTTAAATTCCAGTCTAGAAGCCACACTGAGATATCACTAGGAAATTAACTATAGCTATCTCTTCTGCAAGTGGTGCCTCATTAACTTGTAGATTTTACCTGAGAGATATATTTACAGAAATTACTGATTGAGTAAGGAGGCAAAGACAGCACAGAAGCAAGCCCTTGCCTTGCTCCTTTCTTGTGTTCCTTCCAGTATCACTGCAATATTTTTTTAGACAAGCAGATCACAACTGCACTGACTTTCAAGATGCAAGGTTTATAAAACAGGAAATATATTTGTTTTCTAGCCCTTCTCTATTAGTTCAGACTGGTGGATGAACTCTCAGAACACTGAGATCTTGAAGCACAAAAGCAGGATCTGCTGCCTCTTCCAGCACTGTCCATCTCCTAGGACGCACAAATCCAGCTGCCAAGCTCCCAGGTGCCCAAGGGTGCAGCGCTGGCCCGCAGTCTGTGCCCTCTGAGGCTGCCATACAAGGGCACCGTCTGTGCATGAAGCTGCACGTGGACATTGTGTGTGCGGGATGGGGCACAGGCAAAGTGTGGAGAGAGTGGTACTATCACAGAAAAAAAAGTGAAGTTTCGGCTTTCTTGCTGAAACAAAGAATTGTATTACGCCTACTTCATCCAAGTTGTTCTGCTTTCAGTTATGCACTTACACAGTTACAAACAGACCAAGCAAACCAGGCAAACCAAGAAGCTATTTTAAAGTTATTTCCTAACACAGAGGTAAAGCAACACCATCTGTAGCTGTATTACTTCCACTATTGCAAAAGAAAGTGCAATATGCACTGTCTGTGAGGTGTGAGCACAGCAAAAACAAATCCCAACTCTTATGCAATTTAATTATTTTGGAGTTGAGTTTAAAAAAATCTTGATTAGCTGTGTGATTTTTAATAGGACTGTTTATACAGTTCTGTAAGTAAGAATATGAGGTACAATAGCATATCTGTAGCCAGACTTTACTACTGTGTTATCTTCTACCATAAACCAGACATATATTAAGATAACCTAGACAGTGCTTATCTTATGACAAATGTTAGAAATGTTTTCAGCAGTATTCAGTGTTTCCATGTAACAGCACAACTCTAACATCTCAGTTATATATGGTGCAGAATTTTAAACCTACTTTTCTTCATGCTATCAGGTACTGTTTTTAATTAGGAAAATTCAGCCCACCAAAAGAGAGAGAAACAAAATAAATAAAAGATTAGCAGATTGAGCTATAATCCAGATCTGAAAAATATGTGTACTCCTGGGTTTGGTGTAATCGTTGCTGCTTGTTATTCCTTAACTTGTTATTTCCCCTTTGCACAACAGACTTTAAACCAAAGCAGATGATTATGGATTGCTGAAATGCTCACAATACCCCCACCTGTTGGGGAAACCCACGAATGATAGTGTATGTTTCTACCACGTGGTTAATAAATTATAAAAGTTAATAATTATAATATAACAAATTATAAAAGCATATCATTGTCACCTGATAATTTTACTAGGGGATCACTCAACAGCATTTGCACCATGCTTGGCATCCAGCACATAATTCTGTTCTTCTTCCCTTCCTATGCTGTCCTCCTTTCCTGTTTCTAGACCTTCCTGTTAAAACATGACGAATCTGGTGCTGAATGAACCCACATCACACTGCTGGTGTGCCCTTCAGAACAGGGCTTCACCACAGAGTAAGCTGTGCAGAAGTATATCTGAAGACCTCCTTTTGACAATGAACTGGCCAAATGAGCAGCACTACGGGGTGACAAATGAATTCACAATAAGCCTACCAAGTGAGGGATAGGAAAAAGCAGCACGTAGGGGACAGATCTTGGATTCCATATGGATGCAGTGAAACTTCCCTAACAGACAGTGCTCATGTCAGCTCTTCTCCCCAAAAGAAAATGGACAGAGAGAGGGCAGGAAGATACATGCACAAAAGGCTTCATAAAGTTGAACCCGCTTAATGCTGAACATAACTTTGCTACAATGTTTGGAAGTCCCACCTCTGCAATACCCACAACCGTATTTATAACTATTCAGAGCTGACAGCACAAGAAGACAACATGATAGTAACCCCCTTGCAAACTGTCAAGACAGTTGGCAGTGCGCATCTTCCAAACCTCTGTCCTTGTCACAAACGTTGATATTTTAAGTTTCCAAATAGTGACAACAGTTGTTTTTAAGCTATGGTGGGCTCTACTCAAAAGCTCCTGTAGTTAAGAGGTGAGGAAACTCCCTTCACTTGGCCTCAAAATGAAGCTTTCTTCATAAATTTTATCTGCATCTCCCATTAATTGTTGGACTTTTCAGTCACAGCACAGTCTCAGCACCGGCCTGGGATGGTGGCTCAGACTGATCCCCACCTTTCAGCTTCACAGTGATCATTATTTGTTACAGAACAGCACACTTCCAGGGTACAAGACTGCTCTCAGCTCAGGAAGGGTTTCACTGGCCTATCTTTCCTCCTTCAAAATCACTCTGAAAATTCACACCCAGAGCAACACCATGACTTCTTGTGCAGCCCCAAACCACTTGCTGGTGGGGTGAGTGAGGAGCAGAAAAGCCCTTGGCTCTGTGCAAGCCCTGCTCAGCAGTAAGGAAAACACCCCTGTATCAACAATGTTTCCAGCAGAAATCCAAAACACTGCCTCATGCAAGGTACTAGGAAGAAAATTAACTCTACCACAGCCAAAACCAGCACAGCTATCCAGAAAGATGAGGTAACCACTGACAGCTGCTGTTGGTTTGGGATTTGTACAGGTTGTGACAGAAGTTAAACAGTGTTTTTGAGGGCCTTGAACCAAATAGCACAACATGTATGGCACTGGCTTATAGCACTGTTTCTTCCAGTAGCAAATATTTCACTCATTATTTTAACTTATTTTCCTTTAACAGGACCACACACAAATTGTTGCTGCCAACAGTGCTATGCCAAGCAAAGAGCAACAGTGGAGACAATGAGACTGTGACCTAAATGAACAGTGGTAGGAAAGTGCAATCCTCTGGTCTGGTGAAGAGTACAGCAGACCAGAACTAGTTTTGTAGTTTTGTCGCATAGAAAAATAAGCTTCCCAGCAGTAGTTTACAGTATAATTCTTATGAAATGTTTATGTTATTATATGAAATTGCAGCCTTTGCAAAAATAAAAGCAAAGTCTAAGAAATCTGAGGGGCAGAGCACCAAAAACATAAATTTGGAAAAAATCCCTGCACTGGAAACAGGAATGACACCATAATGTCACAGTTTCCCCAGACAAGTAGGGAGAGCCAGTGTGCTGCACAGAACCCGACTGCACCACCACAGGCCATGAGAAAAGTTACTACACCAGATCTGCTCTCAGCAAGACACAAGAGGTATTGCCAGATGCCTATGGATCAAAACACAGTGCTAGAACAACTTTGATTGAAAAGGAATATTTTAATTAAAAACAGAAAATCTAGTATCACATCACCAAAACTCAAAAAGACCTCAAAAACAAGGTGCCCGAACTAGTGTTACATACAGGACATTTTAAACAGTGCTACTGGAGTGTATGGCAAATAATGTTGTTTGGGTTCGGATTTCTTAAGGTATGGCAGTGATGCTGACAGAACAGGAAACTGAATATTATCTTTAAAAAAGGAAAGTTTCTGCTCATATAAAAGTGGTGTACACGTGGGAAAACACACGTGTCTTGGTTTGTGAGGGCTGTCTTACATCCAGTCCCAAGCAGATGATCCAAGTATTTTGCTAATGTGTAACAATCAAACTATGCCCTTTTTCTCCAAGACGCCAAAGACATTAATCATGCAAACAGTCAAAACACCACTTGCATATCAAATGAAAACCTTATCTAGATAAAATTTCAAATTAAAAAACCCTTAAAAATACCTATGTGAATAATTTCTTTTTAGAACAAATTTAATTAAGAGATTAAAAGGGAGATTTAAATGGATATTAAACCTAAGCAGAGTTTGCTCTTTAAAACTGGGTTTAGCTATAGTTTACATTCACAAGCCAGATGTACCTAATTATATGGTATTTCTTCAAATAACCATATTGATTTCTGCTTGTTCCAAATTGGCTTTTAAATCAGTTTACTATTTGCATAAAGCTTAGACTGAAGCCAAAAATAATCTGGAGGACCACTTGCAAGAGCTGGATTTTTTTTTTTGGAAATATTAACTAAGAATATGTTGAAGAAGTGCTGGAAAGTCAGTATCCAAAGAAACTCAGGAACTCATCATTTATGGAAGTTTTAGAGGGAAGATTTTCAGCACTTGCTTTCTCTGGTTTATGGTAACATTTTCATAACTAAAGCACGCTTGAGAAAACAGCACTTCCAGCTGGTCCAAGTGAGAGTGTCTGTCTACCAGAGCAGCACCATCTTCCTTTTCTTCCCCTCCATTTACCATGCCAGCATAGGCACGTAGTGTCCATTTACAGGACATATGTAACTAATCTTTAATTTTTCTTTTTTTTTTTTCGGCTAGGAGAATTTAAACCACAACTAGCTCTCTGACTTTAAAAAAAAAAATATAATAAATTAATTTCAGCTAAAAGTAAGTACTTGTCTCAAAAAGAAGGGCTTGGATGATCTCTAATCTAGTTATAACCACTGAAAATCCATACCTTGCTCATTTTTCCCTCTATTAAGCAAGCTTACACTAGTGAGCAGTGTTCAGACAAATTCCAGGTGTAAACTCTGGTTAGCATTTCCACATTGCATTAAAAATTCCATACTGGACTTCTGTTGATTGCTCTCAGTTCCAGTTAAAAAAACCCAAACAAACAAAACACATCAGAATTTTGCTGGACTCTAAATGAGCTGATTTCATAGAAGTATGTCTAACTTCTCAACGATTTTATCCACGTTACAGGAAACTCATACTTCAGCGCTTAGAATGCTTTAGCAACAATAATAACACAGTCTGTACTCTGGGGCTCAGCCAAACTGAATACCACTTCACAGGGTTATTGCAAGACTTTCAGGAACTATTTCAAGTATTCAGTTTCCAAAGAAAAAAAAGTTTTGGATAACAAGATCTGAACAAGACTTCTTAGTCTTGTTGCTCAACATCTTGTTTACAGAGAGCTGAATTACGGCACATAATCAAGACGATTTAGTTGTTCAGGCGGATGGTCTGTCAGGGCTGTGCTTCTGCAATTCTTCCTAAGGAGTTAGGACTTTACAGCATGTTTCCAAAATCTGAGGCTCAGTATGGACAATAGCTACTATCTTTGTCCACTAGAAAATAAATGGGACAAGAGAAAGAATAAAGACTGCCACTGACTCTGCACACAAGGAATGTGGCACTCTGATCAGAAGTCCCCCGTAACAAACTTCTGAGAGTTGCACTGAGGTCAAACCTCAGAAGAGATCCACCCGCTCCCCTCTGTGCATCCCACGTCCATCTCACTCGGGACATCTGTCAGAAACTTTTGTAGGCCATGGAGCATTTGCTGGTGGTTTTGGCCAATGCCACGAGGTGGCAACAGCGACCTGAGTGAAAAAGAGCAGGTACTCTCGAATGAGTATTGCTCATCTAGGGAAAAGCAGGAGAGTGCTGGCTAGAATGTCAAGCAAGAGGCTTCCCATACAGCCCTGTGACAGCATTTTATACTGCAACACACAGAAAGGCTGAAATTGTGTTTTGTACATGCAGGAATGGCAAATCTGAAGGGCTAAATGCTTCTGAAGCAGAGGACATCACCTGAAATCAGTCAGCAAAACATCAGGTAGCAAATACCTATCACTGTTTTCCAACTCAAATCCCAGATAGGTTTGAAGAAAACTTTAATACATCTAGAGGATAGCTACATCAAGATGACAATACAGCAGATGATGTAGCGGTAACAGCTTGGCTCCATGAATTTGAAACCATACTAAAATTTCAAGTATCACTTCAAAGTATGGATACAATTGTGCTACTCATGAGGCTCAACCCTTGCTCCCAGATTCTGCCTGCAATGACTTATGTCAGCCCTGCTCTGCCTCTAAGTTTTTTCCCTTCCCTATCCTGCCACCACTGCCTTTCCAGAAATGGGATAATATAACCTCCTTTTTTTTCTCCCTTGGAAGGGATGTGTTGAGTTACCTGTGACTCAACTTCCCAGCTGCAAAGTCAGTGACAGCATTTCCTCTTACGAGACATGTGGGATTGTTTTGCATGTAGAGGTGGTGGATTATTGAGGGGAACAGTAGATGAAACAGGGGCCTGG
Source organism: Rhagologus leucostigma (assembly GCA_013397725.1). Lineage (NCBI taxonomy): Eukaryota > Metazoa > Chordata > Aves > Passeriformes > Rhagologus > Rhagologus leucostigma. Next base: position 914,242 of record VZTD01003339.1, on the reverse strand, counting down.
ACTAGACTAGCTCTCCCCTATTTCAGGAATTCGAACAGGACAAAGGTGACTCCTCACACTGTAGACAGCTCTGTGAAGAAGTGGTCATGCCAGAACACTCTCTAGGTTCGAGTCCCCAGCAAGGTACAGCAGTGTGAAGGAGCAGTGGGGGGATCCGTGTGGGAAGGGAGAGAGGGGTTCCAGCTCTCATCAAGTCACTGGGAATCCTGATGGCCTCTCACCTGATGTGCAGCAGTGATACCAGGTCTGATCTTAAGACGTCTCAAATATCACTACTATGTAGAACTAAAGTGCCCATCATAAACCAGGAACACCATTTATAAAGATTCCACACACAGCATCAACTAGGTCTGAAAAACATCCCCAAGTATTAAGCTTTTTTTCATCTTACCTCCACGAAAAGACACTGTCTTATTAATTTTGTGAGAATTCAAATACTCGAAAGATGTTTTTCTTTTGAAAATTAACAGCAACTCAAAGGACGGTGAAAGGATGGTATACCTAAAATTAGGTAATAGTTGTTTCTGTGTCCACTGTAAAACTGCAGTTATCTGGGGCACCCCCCTCCAATATTTTTTCCCCAAGTATATTTTAAAACCTCTAGAAAACTTTTTTTTAAATGTAGCTAATTAATAGTAACAGAGGTGTGATCAGAAAAATTAGGATATTCTATTTAATCAGTGTTGGGTAGAGACAATTGCCTACCATGCTTTTAGATGTGTATGAAAATAAAAAGTACTAAATCTGTTTTCTACTTCCTGGCTGCCTTAGAGCATTTAATCCTAAATGTATGACAAATGCATTTACATTCCCTATGAAAAAAGATGAAGCAGGAACTGCCACCACTTAAAACATTCCCATTACTCAAAACAACGCTGAGATTTTCTCAAAAATCTTGATCTGTATTTTAAGCCAGTGTAGAGTTATCGAGTTCTTCATCTCTGTAAGTGAAACTGAAAAAGCAAATCTCCATTAACAAATCTCCATTACCAAATACCAGAAATGACATGCTTGTCTTAACTGTTAAACTAAGAGAATGGTACTAAGGAACACATTAACTAAAAGCACTAAAATAGCATCTATTTAGCTCAAAGCTCATATGTTCACTTGGCTATACAGCTGTTTCATTCAAACAAGATTTTTATAACCAAACACTCTTACTTGATCTCAGTGCAGTTGACTGTGTGGAGAAAACAGTAGCAAGTCCAGTTGATGAACAGAAAAGCAGAGCTGAAATGCAGCATTATGAGGCCAGGCTACAAATATATTTGACTCAAAGATAATGCAGTGCCTTCCCAAAACAGATCATTTCAACATCTACATAACATAGCTTATTTTTAACGTCAGGAAAAAGCCAGCAGGAACTTACCTGACAGTAAACAGTGAGCATGTTTGGGAAACATAATACTAAAGCCATCATGTTTCCCCATTTCCTGAGAGTTTGCTTTCATAATCCTCTGTGGTTTTTACTCCACAGTTTATACTGTAAATGCAGACTGACCTTCAAGCTTGTAACCAATTCTTGACAGCTCTTCAATAGTTGCTGCACAAGTTATCTAATTTCTTTTCAAAATTCCTATGGAATTTAGACACAGCAGACTCCATACGTAGATACCTGTAAATCTAGAAATAAGTACATCAGTCTATCAAACAACGTGAATCAGGGGTTAAGAAGTGAAAACTTCTCTGCAAGAATCACAGGCATGACAAAATAAAAACAACAGCATTTTTGGTCCTAATGACTGCAAGGAAACAACAAAAATTCCAATTTGTCCTAGTGCGTTTCTGATCTTATTCCAATATTTATCAGAAATAGGTGAAATACAAACACGTAATAGTGAATGAATGGGCAAACAGTGAAAAAAAAATTTACTACTACACTAAAATATGCAAGTATTTGAGACAAAGAAATCTGTCTGAATATAAAACTTCAAGAAAAAAAGTAATTAAAAAAAATTACTACTCACAACTGGTATATTGTGATGACTGATGACAAACACTGTTGATTTGTCTTAGATTTGTGAACTTGATACATTCTTTTATTTCTCTAGCTTTTAAGAAGCATGCAAGTACACTTAGCACGAAATGTTGCATTTTAAAGTCGTAAGGTGTAAAAAAGGTTAGCATCCCCTGCGTGACCCTGGGTGACAGATTCTGCAGAGCCTTCAGTGACCATGCACACACGGAGCACCTCGGGGTATGTACTGTCTATCTGTTTCTTCCAGATCCTTTGAAATGTGGTATCTATGAATATTTATCCTTTGAAGAGTGTTAGACATGGATGCCAACTCTTTCTTTTAGATGTAGCCGTAAAATTCTTCGCAGAACTAGATGTACACAGGCCAAAGTACACAACAAAAACCAGGAACCACTCAGTTAATCATGTTTGTGCAACAAAGATCTGAAAGAAAGTAATGTGATGACCACAGAGATTTATGCTCATCTTATCTGATCTCCAACTCAAATCTACTTATGCCTTCTTGCCAATTGGTTTCTAAATGAAATCAAAACTGAACAGGGTTAGAAATGCTTGATGTTGTCTGAGACTTGAAGTAAGAATTTTTTATCACCTTGAAACTATTTCTAACATCGTTATATAAAGGAAAAAACAAATCCCACAAATTATATTTACTCCAAATTCATGTATTAATAACCTCCATTCACTGAAGGGTCTTGTTTCAGAGGTCCAGCATAGGAATTTTTTTGGGGACACAGGTACTACCTTTCCATGGACATCTCTCTCTAGGCAGGAACTAGGACTTCGTGCATGTCAACTTCTCCTGATGACCAGGAAGTCCTTACCTCACCTACTGGTGGTTGTGAATCCCACATAAACTGGTCAGCTCTTTTTGAGAGTGCTGACATCTGACCCAGGGCTGTGTGCTGAAATCCCCTGGTGTGTAAGACAGCAGTTTTTCCTCCCCAAATTTTTTATGGCAAAATCCTCATGTGTAAATGTACAGATTTTTCATTTGACGTAGTACTGGTTTCATAGAGTAAAAACACTGTAACCACAAACGTCTACTCTAAAATTGTCTGCACAGGTAAGTTAATTATTCACAGGTGGTTTATACTAAAACTCGAACTAGACATAAATGTTATTTTGACTAAATAAGAAAAATGAAACAGTATCTTCTGCATCTCACCAGAACTACCAACCCCAACAAATAAATAGTATCTATTTCCGCACTGAACCAGAGAGAAGCTATTGATCAAAGTGTCTGATACATCTCCAGGAAAGGAAAAAGGGTTAGCAACATTACGAAAGATAAAGTGCAGGTAGTGACAAAAACCATCAACAGTTAAGATCTGTGAAGGCACCCATGAGGCTCTTGTTTAACTGCATTTGTGATACCTGATACCCTCTAAATTGAAATATGTATTTCTACTTTTATATCCATTTTAGTGATTACAAAGTTTTTGGGACCAGTTTCTTTACAAAAACTGAGTAATTTAGTTTTAGGCCAAAAGCTTGAATACATTCAGCACCCCATGACAAGCCTGTGCCATCATTCTGGCCTGCATAAACCTTGATTTACTACAAAATAAGACAGCAGCGTTAAACCACTGCCTACCTGGTAGGCTGTTCAGAAATAGTCCTAAGACATGCACACTTCATCTACGAAACAAAGTGCTTTCAAATGCCCCTCTGCTGTATTCCTAAATGTTTATGTTACCAGTAACCAATACCTTTAAGAGAAACGTCCACTCACATTATGACCAAGCATGACTGGAGATGCTGGGGCAGAAGTGCTCACATGTCCTCCCTCTAGAAGGACACAAGCAGCTGGATCCTGCTGCTGTATTCTTGGTTTCTTTACAGTCTTTAAATATTAAAATCAGTTGACAGCACTTGAGGAAGAACGACAGAGGACAGTGAATACAGATATGGAATACATCTGGAATTATCTGTAGTTATCAACAAACAGCCCTCACATGCCCTTCATCTGAGTGCTCATTCAAGCTCACACCCTTCTCCTCCAGAGGAAAGGAAGACATGGCATACCATGCATTAGCTACCCCTGTGTTTAAAACTAACAAGCACATCTCATGGGGCTGAGAAACCCCCGCACTAATGGTGCTGAAACCATCTAGTTGACAAGGGGAAGCATTTGGGAAGGGAAGCTGTCCCAGCACTCCCAGGACCCCTGAGTATTTCTGAAGATGAGGTAGAAATGCTCAGTAGGAACTCATACCTCAAACTGAGAAGGGGGGAAGGCATCCAGTTGCGGTGCTAGGAATCCATAGGCTCAGAAACTGAAAAGCTGTTACTTTTTATAATAAAAAAGAAAGGTAAGGCTTAGGAATTCTTATTTCAAGTTCTGTTTTTTTCAGCTTTTATGCTGTGTCTCTCTAGCAGCCCAGATGTTTAACCAAACTGAGCTATCTTGTAAAACAACCTCCCAAAAGTCATTGACTTCCCTACACAGGAGAAAGATCTCACAGTTCTATTTATATGATGCATTATGATTGTTGACTGTCAACACTAAAGCATGACAGCTCTTCTCTCAGTGGGAAAATGCTACACATCCCCCCATACTGCATAGAGCTGCTGTGCAGAGGTACGCAGAAATGCTGAGCCTTAACCATCCAAGTGTGCTGAGGAGAGCGGCTTCCACGTAATCCAAATCTGGACGGGTCGTATCTCTAAAAAACCTTGTCTCGCCCTGCAGCATCCAGAAAGAATTTAGAATTCTCAGGACAGCAATCACAGATATTGTCAGGGACTGCTGATGCCTCGCATCATTTTATGTAGAATATGGCATGAGACAGTATGTCAGCTGCTGACATCACACACTCCACTATACCAGAAACATAAGAAGGGATGTTCATCATGACACAGCTGCAACGAAATGGAAATTGTACAATCTGTGTCCAAAGGCAGAACAGAAGAAGAAAAAAACACATCCTTTCTGGCAGGTGTCCAAAAATGTGGTGGTGAGATGCAGTTGGAGGCAAAGACAGGAAGACAGTCTCTATAAGCAACAGCACTGCTTCCTTTCCTGAATACATGGACAAGTACAGGTGGTCACAACATTAAGTAAGAAAGGCAGCATTTGCTAAATTCTGGCTTAGCTTCTTTCGGAGGCAGTACAGAAAATGAAGGGAAACTCCTCAATGGCACAGGTCTGTCCTTGCTTGTAGGGAAAATTCAAAACAAGGTGATCTCCTGGAAGAGTATTGGAGCCAGCTTGCTTGTTTGAGAAAAGGAAACTACTTTAAACATTTAAGTCTAGTGAATATAACCTATTTCAATAGTTTATATTAAACTATCTGCATATAAAACAATTTCAATTTGCTGTGCTAACCTGTCAAGTAGCTTGGCAATACAAACTTTATCACAAGCACCACGACATATACAGATTTTCACCAAAAGATCAGATTAAAACTATCAGTTACTTTTCATAGTGAATAGCATCACGGAAGTGAGTTCAAGATGGATAAAGAAGAGACCACCAAGTTAAGCAGTAAAACCATGTAAAACTTGTGCTTTCTAAGGATTTTGTTTAGGTAGAATATGTTGATTTTCATTGCTTGTGGCATATGGCAGCAGCCTACCTCAATTTCTGTAGCAATCAGATACCAGAAGAAAGCCTCACAGAATTTGTCAGAGTCTTCAGACTTCTCACCATACATTTCAACAGCGTTGGGAAAGGCCCCAAAGCCTTTCAGGGTAGCAGCAGATGCTGGATGTGTAAGCCACCCTTGACTGATGTGGAGGGTGAGAAATCACCATTTGAGAAATCACTGTTCTGCAGCAGAGGGAGAACAGAGCACGGTTACATGCTTTCATGTCCCTGTATAAGTGGAAGCATCTTGAGCTTGTATGAGTACAAATAAACTAAGAGATAATTAAAAGAAATAAATTTTAAACTATTAAACAAATAACTTATATTTTAAACTGTTTTAAGGGTGAGGCTGACATACATCAGTGAGGAAATCACCAGAAAGGATAACTCTGAATGCCAGAAGGTACTCTGCCACCTTCTGAGTTAATCTTACCTGCCCTCGAAGGACGGAGCTGGAGAAGTGAGCTGTCAGTCAGCATCCAGCTGACACTGGAGAAAAAACTGCCAGGAGGCAGGCTTTCCTTTGTGCTTTCCTCACCCTACCTTTAAACCTCAGAACATATTAGTCTCTTCATTAAGAAAAAACACATGTTCCTTACAGTACTGGAAACCTCCCAGTTCATGCACTGCAATGAATGTGAAGGTCTGGCTGGGTGATGGAAAAATTAAGCCTACCAGTGAAGCATAGGCATTAGCAAATTTTGGTGCTATGGACTTAGAACACAGCTAAAAGCTTTCCTCATGCTAAATACTCACTTGTGAACACAAGGAGCAGCTGCACCAGGCCAGAGCAAAGGTTTGTCCCAGAGCTCTGCCTTCAACAGGGGCCAAAAGCAGGAAAAGCACAAGATACCTAAAGTGGTGCTGCCTCCAACCACCATCCCAACCACCTGCAGTTCGGGATCCATCAGAGGCAGAGATGGCATGGATTGCAGATAGTTACATGCAACACAAAAGAGTTTGAGAAAACACTGGATTTTACAAATAAAAATAGAGAAAAACATAAACAGGAAGGATTAGGAACACATTTGAAAGCTCATAAATCTGTAACTTGGGAAATACATTTCATAACTGATTAAGTTAAAGCTTTTAGCTTGTATGATGTGTAAATATCAGATGACAAGCATATCAATCACTAAGAATTATGACAACATTTACTTAAAGTATTTACATGGGAACTACTCATATACTGAAACATCTGTGCAACTTTTTCATGTTTTAAAGCTATAAATGCATTATTTATTATTTGCTGCATCCTGTCCCTGTATCAACCTATCTGCATTTCTTAAATATTATAATACTAGACAAAAGTTATTTTAAATACTTAAGGACTAGCACTTAATAATTTGTTTTAATTTACAGTAGTTAAGGGGCATAAAAATAGGAGTTATCTGTTTATATTTTAAAAGTAAACCTGAAGTTAGAAAAAAAGTTATATTAATTTATAAGGCAATCAAAATATCTACTTTTGTTCATTTATGTCAACAGAAAAAATAAATCCCTAAACAATGTACCCTTCAAGTTTCTCTTGAAGAAGATGGAAAAACTCCTGAACAGTAAAATCATGCATCTATGTCTTCAGCACTCTGGTTCAGCAGATAATTAAATACAACTGTAATAAGGAGGAAAGTCACAGCATCTTGGCTTCTGTGAATTGTCCTGTTTTGTTGAAGTATCTCTATCCCAACTAATGCTATTTTGAATCACCTTCTGTATTGTGGATTTTAGAGAAGCAAAGAACTACAGCAAAAACTCAGTATTCAGTCTAACCACCTTAACAAATAATATAATTTTAACTTTCTCATGTATTTTGAAAAAGAGACTGCAGATTAGGATTTAAGACTACCAGCTTTCCTCCCTTAGTTAACATTCAAATATGCTGAACAATATCAGTCCTTCCTTCACACGCACTGACTTTTTACTTGCATTGAAAAGCTATACAGAAACAATTAAACAGCTGACAAGGAAGAATATTTTTAAAACTCTGTATGTTTGCTAATAGAAACACAAAAATACCTCGACACGCACATGTATGTCAGCTACACATGTACTTACTGAGATGTTTATGGAGCAAAGGGTTTTTCTAATACACAACGCACACACGTGGATTGCAGATGCTACATCAGCCCTTCTCAGACACATCCTGCAATGCAACCCTGGCACTGCTGACCATGAGATACAGATATTCATAAGAGCTAACTACAAAATTAATCATTAGACACAGCTGTATAAATATAAGGTAATATAATAAGATAAATGGAAAAAACCCTCAGTGTCCAGCATCTTTTGTCTTCCATACATCCATTGTACTCAGGCATTGCTGGGTCAAACTCTCCTGCTCTGCAAGGTAAATCTCTCACTTCACTGTGACAAGTGGCACAATAAATGCCACACACTACAGTGGCCCAACACACACGTTACGCATCGTAAGCCTTAGTCAAAGGCAGTTTTTTCAGGTATACAAGTTAGCGTTTGAGAAACAAAGATAAGCTGTATCAGGTACTGAATGATTCCAAAAAACCCCATACTTCAGAAACTGACCCAGAGAGGATCAAACACCCTTCCTAAAAATCCCTCAGAATCCAAACGCTCTACAAAATTTCCTTTAAAATTCTCATATGCAGATGATGATTATATTGATTTAAGGCTGAAAAATTCACATCTGTAATTTAGGAAAACTTCAAAAAAAGGGGGATGGAAAATGTGAAAAAGTGATCTGACCAACTACTACCGCCTTGTGGTTTACAGCAGCACTCCAGGTTATGGAATGCTTTTTAAAGAGACGTTAAAGAAACTGAAACATTATTCAGAAATGGCAATCTCAAAAGTAAGTCATGTGAAAACAACCTATTACACCTTTTCCAACTCAGACATTATACGAAAAACTATATATATGCGTATGTATATAACATTAGGTGCCTATTAATGCCTAGTTGGACAGTGGAGTTGCTAAAGGAAAAATGATAGCAGGGAGTATTGGAAGGGGAAATATCAGACTAAAAGAAGCCTTCTTCTACAGTTTGGTTTAGCCTAAATCTTTCAACACATTTAACCTAAACTTCAGTAATAAAACTTGGCTCAAAACAATTTGTGAGCATTTGTGAGATGTCTCCCACAAAGCTGCGAGGTGTCCTTCACAGAGAAAGACAAAACACACAGGAAAAAAGAAACAAATCAGAGCAGGGCTGGTTTCAGTGAAATGAGTATCCAAGCACAAAATCAGACTGAAAGACTTTTATCAACACAAAGTTTTAAGCATTGCCCTCAAATGAAGTTGTTGCACAATTCCCAACCCTTGGACATGTTACACCCACTCTGTCTTCTCCTTTCACGCAGCCTGAGAGCTCCCTGTGGTAGCAAAAGCATCTGTTTAGCTGTACAACACATCGGATTGAAGAACTGATTCACAGAAAAAGATTGCTGGGGGAAAAATAAAAAAGGCTAACTGATCTCACGATTGAGTTCCTCATTCTGACTAACTTGAACGTTTTTGCTGACACAAGGAAGGAAACAATACAAGCATGGGAACAGGACAGCATGACATTTTTGGCAGCAGAAGGTGTGTGAAATCAGTGCCAACTGACCTGAATCCTTCAGCAGAGAGGATATCATCAACTGGAAACAAAAGGAAAAGGTCCTGTGCCACAAGATCATTACAAATCCACCAATCTGTCACTGCTCCGAAAACGATAGGACAACAATGGTGGGACACATAAGACACTCATCTGCATACAAAGGATGACACAGACACTTGGTATGTGGTTAAACAATAAGGCACAGCTTCAACTCTTCTACAGAAACTCACTAAAGGCATAAAATGTGTGGGCTTAAGGATGTCTTGCTTTTTATCCTCTACCCAAAGTCATGTAAGTATCATAATCCTTTAACCATTTAGAGGCCGCATAGGCCAAAAAATTGTTCTGGTCATCTCTTTTCTGCTCTGAGACTGAAAATCTATAAGCTCACAGTATGTCCTTCAGTTATGCAGCCTTTTACTGCAGCTACCTTCCCACTGGTGTATCTGTCGTGCATAATCCTGTGCTGCTTGATTATACAGGGGCTCCTGCATTTGAAACAACATTCATACAACACACATTTTGAAAAATACTTCTGTTGTGTGCCCTATTTCTCAGCCCAAATTCCCATTACTTTCAGTCAGGCATCATGCACGCTTGATAACAAGGCACATTACCAGCCCTCAACCCCTTTCCGTAAGTGCACCACATTTGCTTCTCTCTACCCACCCTTCACCCAACAGCATTTTGACCATCTCAAAACCCAAATTCAGGCCTGCCATGACAATGTCCTCAGCATGGATGTCATTGCATCAAACCTGCTTGTCAGCATTGGTGGCTGATCCCACTTATTTCATCAACCACCTCTTTCATTGCACAGCACGCAATTCTCGTGGTGGAGGTGGGCAAGAAAATAACTCCAAAACCACTCCCGAAATGCTCCAGCACAATATTCAACCCACAGCTTCCTCTGAGGCTCACATACCCACAATCTCAACACCTATTGGTGCTTGAAACATTGTATGTGTAATATAAACAAACATCACTGAGCTTCTCTCCTTCTGGATATTTATCTTATAAAATCGGGCCTTCTTCATCCTCAGGCTGACTCTAGATAAGTAGCTATCTCAGCAGTGTGTGCTGAGAACAGTGTTTAACCTTCACTTGAAACAAAGATAACTTCCAGTGACCAGAGATTTTCCACAATGGCTCTTAAAAGTTCAAATGGCTGATTCCTGACAACACTTGCTGAGGAATTGTACACTTTGTCACACACAGAAAGTGAATGAACCAAACACGCCACATCTCTTTTTGCTTCAGTTACCACTTCACAGCTTTAATTGTGTACCAGGACTTCACCAGGTCCACCCAGGACCTTACAGCCCCATATGCCCTTGAGCTCCAAAAGCATCTGCTACACCACCACAAAAACTGCCCAGAGCAGCTGTCACAGATAAGCATGAAAAAAACGTCTTGCCACATGTTTCCTAAGAATGTGCACAGGAACCTGTTAGTAATGCAGGCACATGAGCCTGCATGTTGATGACCAGTCTTAGAAGCTTAGAATCATTCAGGTTTTAAAAGATCATTGAGTCCAACCTCCTCCCAAGATGTACCAGAAATGCTGCCAACAACAACAGTTAATGCCAAAGTGTATCTACGCCTGTGGCAGCAAGAAAACGCTTAGCAGAGGAGTCCGCCTGTCTCTCTAGTAGGAACAGAAGAGAAGAATCATGAGCAGTGATTCCAGCAGAGAAAGAACTCCACCTAGAAATGTTATTTATGACAGATGTGTATGTATGTATGCAAAGAAAAGCATGCACTTGCCTACACTGTTCAGGAGAGCAGGATTCAAACCAGGGGAATCGCAAAGGAAGAGCATAGCAGTCAAAGGAAGGGAGTGCACAGCAGGCAGAAGAGTTTGACATATTTACTCTTTCAACAAGCATGCTCGTCAGAGAAGACCTCAGTCTATGAAAATATCCAGGGTCTGAATACCAGGTAACAGAAAGAATTGTTTTAGCTCACAAGAGGATATGAAAACACGGGAGAACAGACCAGTCACAAGACAAGTAAAACTGTATTGGAAGCCCCCAACACTGGAGCAAATCCCCCACCTACCTCTGTAAAGAGTGAAAGTGCCTGTGCAGAGTTAAAATTAGGTTTGACCACAACATGAAATGCAAATGCTTGATGCAGGGCACCTGTAATTCAAAAGGCAAGCTTCTTCCAGCTATTTCTTTCTAAAGCACAGCTACCATCACTGGCCTAATGACATTGGTATGAGTGTACACTGGACCAGGACAAAACCTATAAACCTCTTTCTTATAAAACTTTATCTCATCAAAAAGAATTAGGGGATGTCTTTATTATTAAAGGCAAAAAATCTGTCAAGTGGTTTCAAGCTAGCAGCATAAATTTTAGCAAAGAATATTTACTGATTATCCCAAGGCTTTAAGCAATAAAACACCAGAAAAGATTTTCTATGAGTCAAGGTGAATAGCATTCAATATTAATTGAAGAATAGCAGTGAAATTTAGATCCAGAAAACTAGTATTACTTTTTAAAATTGTACAGTCAGCAGAACCAGGAAAATTCCCCACAATGAGTTTGATTCTGATTAACTCGATATTAGGAATATCACTTTTTAAGTTAATTACTTTAAATCTATCTTCTTAATAAAAATAAAGAATCATTTAGTAATGTCATAGACACTTCTCAACTTCTGCCATGCTAAAAATTCTTTTAACAGGCTTCAAATATTATATATTTAGTTTCTTCTTTCAGGAAAGAAGCTTGAGAAGTAGGGGTAAAAAACCCCCTCACTATTTGAGAAACAGCGGAAGAGAAGAATCTGAGTGAAACCAGCTGATGAGTGCAGCATGAGAGTTGGTTTCAGTCTGTGACTGAAAAAGCTTACGCTGGTTTTAACATGCACCATCTGAAGCAGTCTCTCATCAGCTCCAGATTCCTGGCTTCAAGCTCTCCAGTAAGGAAAGAAGTATCAGTCACCCAGGGACTGGTCTCCTTGCACAGTCTCTACAACAAATATATTCATTATTTTGCAAGTGGGCAAACAGCTGCACATCCTGGAATGTGGTGTAACTCATCATCTTTACCGGCAAGTAATGTTAGCAAAGTTCAATGAATCCGAAACAAAAAAAAGTTGTTATCCAAAGGACACTCTGTAAAATTTCCTTATTATATGGCTACTGACAAGGCACACTTCCTTACAGCTATCTGGTGCTAGATGCTGTAGTTAACACAAGGAGGTGCTTTAATTGCTATTCTGAGTTACTGCTAGAATTTCAGGCTAAGCTACACAAATAACTTCTCAGTAGAGTAACAAATTTCCATAATTTTACCTCCGAAAAACAGGTTCCCAATCTACATATGCTACCCAAGCAAGCATGTAAGGGCTGAAAGTGCTTGCTTCCCATGGCTGACAAACAAAACAGGGCTTCTCACAGGAAAGGAGAGGTGCATTTTCTTCACACATAAACAGAAATTATAAGGAAAAAAAAAAACAAACCACAAAACACCAAAATAAGTAATACTTATAAAAATACAGAAACAATCCAAAAATACGTTTTCTGAATGTAAGCAGGAAAAAAGCCCAGTTCCTCTAAAAGGTGTAGTACCCTGCACTAAACTACTTTTTCTTTTAATGACCTCAATAGATGACACATTTCAATGTAAATCATCTAGAAATCTAATGTAGATTTTGGTTTTTTCCCAGAAATTCCTAAACACTTTCACGATACCAGAATTATCTGGAAGTTTCACAGCTAAATGTTAAATTAATTAAGCTTCATGCAAACTGTATCTTCTTTTGCATTAGCGAAGAACATCTCTTTTTGGAAATGAGACTCTTTCACTTGCATGTCATTCTAAACAGGGAAAAATCACAAATGCAATAAAATATTCCTTGAAACTTCTTACTGGGATGCACTGGGATGTAGTCAAAGCTATAGAGGCTGTTACCTGGCACAGATACACGACTGCATTCACTGTTCTCACCTTACTAGTCTTTCCTAGAGGATTAATGTCATGCATTGTTTTTCATAACATTAGGCAAACTTCCCCTGAGAAGAATACGGACTGGCAGGACTTAAAGCAGAATAGCTTGTGACTTTTATTACAGGGCCTTCCCTTCTTTCTTTCTGGAACAAGCTATTGCCCATTTGTAATGTTCTAGCTGCACAGATTATTGACAGAGGTGTGAGCTGTAAATATGGTCAAGTGCATGCAACAGAATCTAAAACAAAAATAGGGAAAATTGGATATAAGCTGCAAGTGTGCCCTTGCAGCCCAGAAAGACATCAAAAAGCATCAAAAGCAGTGTGGCTAGAAGGTCCAGGGAGGTGACCCTGCCCCTCTACTCTCACCCAGACTGCTGTCTCCAGCTCTGGGGCCCCCAGCATAAGAAGGATGTGAACCTGCTGGAGAGAGTCCAGAGGAGGCCACAAAGATGATCCAAGGACTGGCGCACGTCTCCTATGAAGACAGGCTGAGAGGTGGGGTTGTTCAGCCCAGAGAAGAAAAGACTTTGGGGCAAACATTTTCGAGTCTTTCAATACTTAAAGGGGGATTAAAAGAAAGAGGGTGAAAGATTTTTTACTAGAGTCCACAGTGACCAGACCAGGTTAAATGGTTTCAAACTGAAAGAGGGTAGTTTTATATTAGGTATAAGGAAGAAATATTTCACCGTGAGGGTGAGGCTCTGGAACACACTGCCCAGAGAAGCTGTGGATGCCCCATCTCTGTAAGTGTTCAAAGCCAGGCTGGAGGGGCTTTGAACAACACCATCTAATGAAACATGTCCTTGATGCCTATGGGGGCCAGGGTTAGGCCTAATCTATCTTTGAAGGTCGTGTCTAATCCAGTCCATTCTATGATTCTGAAAAAATGGGAGCACATAGTCAAAGAAATAAGGAGAGTACTAACATGCTGGAATTATCTCTACACTAGGCATTTTTCAAGTAAATATAGGCATAAAGTTTGCTTAAGAAAATATTTAAAGAGCTATGAACGAAAATGCAGGTCTGAATATTTTGACCTACTTTCTTCAGTCCAAGAGTAATACATCGAAAGAACAAGGGAAAAATCAGGTTTTGAGAAGAAATTTAACTTGTGGTCCCAAGCACGGAAAAGCTTTAATCATAGTAGTTTCTGTATGTTATTAATACCAAGGAGAACACGGCTCAGAAGTACTACTCTTACTTGATGTACATGTAAATACATGCAGCTGTTACAGAGAAATTTAGAGAACCCTGTCTGGATTTGTCACTCTGTAAAAAAGAAAATCAAGAGAAGAGATATGAATCATAGGCAGAAAAACAGCTTTTAAAGCACATGGCAGTTAATGAATCAAATCAATAAATAAGCATTACAATTAGATGTCTGAGAAACATTCCTGTATATAACAAGGTTTAGCTTGGTGTGAATTACCTCCTAAACTATGTAAAAAACCTGATGTTATGTAAGAAAATTATCTCATATAATACTAATATTACCAGTTACTGAAAGTTCCTCACCTGAATTATGGCAAAACACAATAGAAATTAAATTCTTCTATTTGACAGTTTGCAAGGAAGTTTTATCCCAGTAGAGAAATATGAACTCTTCCAATCACGTAAAGCAAAAGGAATTTAAAGCGTCACAGAGAAAGGTTTCCTCCAATAGACTCTTTTCAGCTTGGTTTAGACTTGTTCAAAACAGACAACAATATCTGGAGGATATTTACCCTGGCTCACACAACCAGCTTTACAGTCACCAGCACTAATTCACTTACACACCTCCACTGTCAGTAAGAGATCTAGTATACTCAAAGAGGAACCTTTTTTCATTTAGTGATGATTATTTTTTACTGGGACATCTTGGACTGCCTTTACCTTACACTACTCAAATATCTCCAGGGGATTTTCAGGAGGAGAAGAGCATGGGAAAGAAGAATTAAATACAAGCTCTGCATAGAAGGAGCACACAAAAAAGAGGAACTACAAAATTTGCTAGTCAGACTAAACATTCATATGTATATATGTAGATGTATAGTGCCAGAGGTACTACAAGAAGAGATGGGCATAAAATTAATCAGTTGACTTCCTTTAGAGCACTGAAAAGAAGAGGGTACTAAGGGAGCAGACAAGCTATGGCCTGAAGTCTTTCAACAGTTTTTGAATTTCATCTTCTTGTTTCACTAGCTTATGTTAGAGTAACTTCATTAGTTTATCCTTCTCTCAGCAGTTAGGCTAGACTGCAAAAATATCATTGCTCTAACATTTTTCCTAAACTATATGGATTTGTGAACCTCCTCCCATTTCCCATTTCAAGTAATAGAACTACTCTGTCAACGTCTGTTTATAGATAAAAACTAAATTACGCATAAATACCACACCTTGAAATAATTTTAAGGGAGGCAAAAAAGATGCTATGATTTTGAAGCAATTGACTGCCTTTTATTCCCAAGATTGCCTGATGCAATCTTGCATCTTGAAATTTTCAAGATTCATATCCAAAATAGGAGTTAGTTTTGCTATAAGTTACCAGACACAGAGTATTACGGAACAATTGCTGCACAATAACTGCATTTGTACAGACAACTATTTCCCATTTCGAACCTTACTGTATTCAGCCAAAGTTTTCAGACACAGGAGCACAACTTTTGGGACACAGTCACCTAGTGCTGTGCTCTGCTGCAGGTCCCAGAGTCCCAGATCTTGCTCTGAGGCCACTCATGGAGAATAGGGCAGATAATGTTACAATGTGCTTTTTAACTGAGAAGTCTAGCAGGACCTAACAGTGCTTTGCATGTTTTATTTTGGAGAAAGTTACTGTTTTTCTAGTAGTTTCTTTCAGTAAAGGGGGTTGAGAGTGGGATGGGGGCTGTCCAGAGAAAAGGATTTCCCAGCTCTGACTATAAAGGGCTTCTGCTAGCAGGATGCACAGCTTTCCACAAGCAGCACTCACTCCAGAGCCTGAACATCATAATTACAGTATGGTCTTGTTTAAGGTATAAACAAGCTTAAGGCATGTTATTTTCAGGGTTACACTGCAGCAACATTAAGCACCTGAACAAATTGCCTCCAAATTAGTCAGGCCCAGTAGCACTGCCCTTGAGGGAACTTCGAATTTAGCTGAGCAGAAGAAATGAGGCGATGGTCACAGCTCTTCACACTGTTAGTGACATCAACTGACAAACTGTTTATTTGCTTCTGTTGCCAGCACAGCCTTATGAGATCTGTACCTGGTCACCCACCTAACATAGGGGACACAAACACTCCTGTCTGATTCTGCGCCATTGCTGAAGGGAGATGGTTTCTCGGAGCAGGGAATCACACTCTGGGGACACGGTGAGGGCTTTGCAAGTCTCTCTGAGATGTGCCTGCCCCGCTGCAGGCCTACCCAAAGGACATGGGATGCCCATGGCAGGCGAGGCACTTCAGGCACTTTTGCTCCATGCACCCCTGTGGTCTGTGGCACCACGCCAGCGATCAACCCTCACAGAGAGGTGTGCCCCAGTTGTGAGCTGCTTGTAATGGTACAGACGGACCTGACAGCTTTTCTTGAGGCAAGTGCATGCTCCAAAGTGCTCTAGAGCCAGCAAGCCTTCAACACATTTTTACCGTCATGTTTTCAGCTCATATCCACTCAAAAAAAAAAAATGTCCAGAAAAGCTTTAGTTCACTGATTCTACAACTTTCACAGAGCAAGCCCTTAGTTCACTGAGCACAGAAAAAAAGCTGCACGATCAGATAGTTTCAGACTGTCACGCAGGGTATCTAAACCACTTCTCTTCTATGAAGAGCCTTTGAAAAAGACCTCTCTTCTGCCTGGCACTGTTAAATGTTTTATTAGTTTTAGCTTATTTTATTATGGTGTTACCCAGTTCTTCATATTAAGAAAAAACAAAGCCTTAAACACACTTTTTTTCACCCTCTTCAGTCTTTTGTTTTTCATCTCAAGAAGTTCATTTAAGCTTCTCAAGGTTCTCCTAATCCTTATTCCAGTATTTGATTTGATCAAGTTCTGAATTTAATCCTCCTAGCTAATAATTTATTCTTTTGCCTATCTGTTAGTTGCCATTCTTCTCCATCAATGTATTTATTGCCATCAGGACACAGAACACCACCTTTCACATTTGTGCTGTAGATATTCACTTTTTAAACAACATTGTTTTAACACAAATAAAGTTGAAATAAGTCACAACCGCATTTTTAGCTGTGGACTTCTGTACTGCTTTTCTCACATACAGTTGTGAAACTTAGAGAGTATTAAATGCTGCATGCTGCATTTAAGCTTGGCTAGTAAAGAGGTCACTTCCCTATAATTTAAAACTAAATTTCAAAGTCCACTGTAACCTCACACTCTCCTTCCCCAACCTCAGTCACATACATATAACTTCTTGTGCTTGAGCAGAAAGCAGGGTTGGTTTTGTGACATGGTTTCCTGCGTACAGAACAGCAGTACATACTCTGGTTTTAGGCACTTAGAGGTTTTATAGGTCTCAACTGCTGAATCGTCATCAGGTGGACCCAAACACTCTGAAAATTTTTTCAATATACTCTGTTCTGTGACCACTGAAATTAAATACCTGGCTTGATATGTAGAACTTGGTACTCCTTGCGAAGCAGGATCTTTACACAAATACAGTTTGGGGTTTTTTTTTAAAGATCTTAAATTTTAAATCAAGTAATTAGAAAAATGAGTATGTTGAAATGCTAAGAAACTAGTTCTAAAAAACTACAGGTAACAATAAACAACTTAGACAGAGCTTATGGGAAAACACAGGCAAACAACCAATGTTTAGGGATCCCAGATGAGATGGACAGCACTGTATAAGCTGCAGTCAACAGTAAGGACCATGTTCTGTGCTTTTCATCTTTTGATGTTGCTTAAAATATGGCTTCAGCAGATGGATCTTTCTGTAGTAATTCAGGCTCTCTATACTATCCAACGTAATATCTGAAGCAGAAGAAATGTATAAACTGTTAATCACCTGAGATTACATTTGAACATCTTACAGGAATAAATAAAAATGCATACAGAATTTTATTGCCTATCACTGTCCTCACACTCACGATTCCCCCTTATCTGTTCCCCAGTATTACATTCCTAGTATTACAACAAAACTGACATTTCAAGTAGCTTTAAACTATCCACCTGCATATTCAAAACCACTTGTACAGCAAATACTGCTGGCAAAACCTGCACAAAAGCATTTGGTCACAATCAGCACACTTTCTGCATCACTGACCAGTGTGGTGTTTTGCAGACCAACACAACACAAATTCATTGCTTGGATTACACAGATTTTTCTACAATTCAAATGTTAATCACATTTCTACTACTATTCAACTCTACCTGTAACTTCTAATAAATTTTCAAAAGCTCCAATCAAAACAAGATTTGAATATTTCTTTTTCTTTACCATGAGGGTAATACACTGAAATACTACAACTTAATGGAGAACAAATTAAGTAAATATGCCTGGAAATAATCAATTGAATTCACAAAAATAGAAGGTAAGATCTTGGTATGAAATTCATGGCAATGCAAGTGTATCACACAAACCATTTCTAGAATGAGCTCTTCAAACAAGAAAAAATTCCACCTCTCAATATATTGTCAAGTACAGGAGCAAAAAAAAGGTCTGGCAGCTACACAAAAGTATCGAGATTCCTACTCCACTGCTTATAGTAACAGATCTGTATTGTTTCATTAGTTCATCAGAGAGGAGGCTAAAGCATCCTGTAATTTGTACACAGTAACTTTAAATGCTACTCGGTATACAAGAAAATAAAACTGTAGTCAAACACAGAAAGACCATTAGCTTCCCCTCAGTGTGTTTAAATTATTCTGAAACCACTGGAAATCACAAGAAGATAGAATCATAGAATGTTAAGGGGTGTAATGTACCTTAAGGATCAGGAAGTCCCAACCCCACACTGGCATGGGCAGGGACACTTCCCACTAGACCAGGTTGCTCAAAGCCTTATCCAAACTGGCCTTGAACACTGTCAGGGATGAGACAACCCACAACTTCCCTGGGCAACCCATTCCAGTGCCTCATCACCTTCACAGTAAAAAACTTCTTCCCAATATCTAACCTAAATTTCCCCTCTTTCAGTCTGTACCCATTACTCCTTGTCCTGTCACTACAGCTCCTGATCAAGAGTCTCTCCCCAGCTTCCCTGCAGGCCCCTGCAGATACTGCAAGGTTGCCATGGGGTCTTCATGCAACCTTCCCTTCTCCAGGCTGAACAGCCCCAACTCTCTCAGCCTGGCTTTGTAGGAGACATGCTCCAGTCCATTTATTGACTTCATGACCCTCCTCTGGACTTTCTCCAACAGTTCTCATGTTGGGGACACCAGAACTGGAGGCTCACTGGAGACTCACCAGAGCAGAGCAGAGCAGGGCAGGGCAGAGGGGCAGAATCCCCTCCCTTGCCCGGCTGCCCATGCTGCTTTTGGTGCAGCCCAGGACATGTTTGGCTTTCTGGGCTGTGGGCACACACTGCTGGCCCACACTGAGTTTTCTGTCACCATCACCCCCAGGTCCCCACAGGGCTCCTCTTAATGAAGAGGATCAGAAAAACTTTGCTACACTCATCTTGAATCCACTTGAGACTTCAGGAGGAGATAACCCTGCAAATGAATTTCACATATTTTGTACAGTTGCTTTTATTAACTTATAAGCAGTTACAAGTGGAGGGGGGAGAAACATGAAATATTAAACTCATTATCCCACCAATGCAAATCTGTCCTTTAGCTCAAATGCAGGACAGTCCGTTTGCATCACAAGGTTAGCAAAACAAAACAGCACAGCTTCTTGATTTTGTCACATAAAAATTTCAAGTACAGCACACATAGAAAAAGTCCTTGAGCATTCTTGTTCCCTGTTTCACTGCAATACTAGCCATAACTAAACATCTAAGCATAAAGGTTATCAACTACCTTCTTCTAACTTGACTTGCAAAGTTTTGGACAACTAAGCAAACTTCAAGGCTCCTACAACATGCTCAGATCTGTCTCTCTTGCTCTATCCTCTTGTCCTCCTTCCTGTATCTTTTGCGAAAAACTTCTACTTTTTAATCTCATTAAAAACCATAATTAATTTTCACTAAACCCCACTTAGCTGCCTACAAAATCATTCCAGTCATGCCAAAAAGATAAAACAGCTGAAAGTTCTAGCAATACTATAAATAAGATCAACTTTAGACTACTCGAGACACAGATTTTATGTCTGGAATCCCAAACACCACAGGCCGGAGGCCCAACAGTAGCAAACTATTTTTCTCCATATCAAAGACATAAAGGCAAACAATGTTTCCTCAGAAGAGGATTTTTTTAAATAAAACAATTCTGCAGTTAGTCATAAAGACATTACTATACACATCAGGATTAAACAAAATCTTAATATCAACAGTTACTGACAAGAAAACACTATGATGAGCTGGAATTTAAAAAAAGTTTGCTGAACAGTTCTTCATTTTTGTTTCACCTTGTAAAGCATAAAATGAAAAAATCATCTGAAGTGCAGCTGATAAAATGCAGATTTTGTGTTCTGAACTGAGGAGGAAGGATGTGGGATGAGCTGAACGTGGGCAAAGGTTCTTCCACGGAACATGAAAATTACTTTAATACACTAAGGAAAACGGGCTAAGCATATATACAAAACAAATAAGAAGTGGAAGGATATCATAAATAAGCACATATCTAATTATGAATACTCCAAACCGACTCAATAATCAGGTCTTAATTACAGACCATTTAACTAGGCTTACCTTATCTAGCTTTTTTATGCATGCACATACCTACCACTCAGAGAGAACCATCTGTAGCAGATGAGTCAGAAAGTCACAGGTACCTTCTAGTACCAAACTATTTTCTACATTCTGAAACCACAGTATGTAAACAGTCAAAAAAACTCATCTACCAAATGGTTTGCAAAAGATAGAGGTACGGTTTTGCTACTTATTTCATATTAGTTAACCATGATATACAAGAGAGAGCTCTAAAATGCATTTCATATTAAATGGTGATGCTTTATTGACAGCAATTAACAGAGCAGCAACTTCCTCTCTGTTCCCCAAGGCAAAGAAGCACCAAAATCCCCTTCATAACCGTTAGTATAAAAATAGCATTACACGTTGGTTTTGTGTGGCCAGTTTTTGGTAGCAGGGGGCTACAGGGGTGGCTTCTGTGAGAAGCTGCCAGACGCATCCCCCATGACTGGCAGAGCCAATGCCAGCCAGCTCTGGGGCAGATGTGCCGCTGGCCAAGGCTGGGCCAATCAGGAAGGATGGTAACGCCTCTGTGATAACAGATTTAAGAAGGAGAAAAAGGTTATTGGGCAGATGAAATTGTGCTGAAAGAAGAGAGGAGTGAGAACATGTGAGAGAAACAATTCTGCAGACACCAAGGTCAGTGGAGAAGGAGAGGCAGGAGGTGCTCCAGGCTCTGGAGCTGAGATTCCCCTGCAGCCCGTGGGTGCAGCCCAGGGTGAGGCAGCTGTGCCCCTGCAGCCATGGAGGTAACAGGGATGCAGAGATCCACCCAGAGCCCATGGTGCAGGCTCACACTGGAGCAGTTGGATGTCCGAGGGGAGGCTGTGAACCTATGGGAGGCCTGTGCTGGAACAGGCTCCTGGCAGGGACATGCACACCTGTGGAGAGAGGAGCCCACGCTGGAGCAGGTTTCCTGGTAGGACTTGTGACCCTGTGTGGCACCTGCGCTGGAGCAGCCTGTCCTTGAAAGACTGCACCCCATGGAAGAGTGACCCACACTGCAGGATTTTATGTAGAACTGTTGCCCGTGGAATGGACTCACGCTGCACAAGTTCATGGAGAGCTGTCTGCAGCAGGAGGGCCCCCACACTGGAGCAGCAGAAGGACTCCTCTCCCTGAGCAGCGGCAGAAACGTGCAATGAACTGGCCGTAAACTCCATTCCCCATTTCCCGGCGCTGCTGGAGGGGAGAAGGTAGAGCTGGGAAGGAGGGAGGGAGGGGGGAAGTGTATTTTACTTCTCATCATCCTGCCTGTGACACTATTTGGTGGATGATCTCCCCCAGTCCTTACCTCAACCCTTGAACACTTTGTTCTGTTTTCTCTCCCCCGTCCAGTTACCAGGGTGAGTGATAGAGCAGCTTTGATGGGTGCCTGGCATCCAGCCAGGGTCAACCCACTACACACTGGAACGCTTTCAGTAACTCAAGAGGCAGTTATTTACTTCGGACATTGCAACAAAAAAGCTGAATCATATTTTAGAGCATTTCACTATTTATAGCTTCTGGGGATAAGCCTTCTGCTATACAGTGGACCATTTATGGATAAAAAGGATTTGCTGCAAACACCACTTTTTGAAATTGGAACATAACAGATTTATGGGCCCAGACATATCCTTTACTTTTATACTTTCCAATATAAAGCTTAACATTTTCAGTGCCCATGTCTACAAGAAACCAGTAAATATTATTTTATCCCCATCTCATCAACAATATCCCAGTGATAGCAATGACCTGGTTATGTCTCAGATTCCTGCAGAACTAGGAAAAGCAAGAAGTTACACTTGTTTCTTTCAGAACGAAGTGAGAGCAGCAATATATTCAGGCTGGAAGTACTAGTTAGCACAAACACCCAACAGACTTCTGACAAAGAAGGCTCCTCATCACCTGAAGCCCTATTTTTAATATCTTTTTTTTTCAGGATTTCAAGATTAACTTCCAGAACTTCAGCTGTTCTTATAGGTAAAGTAAGTTCTTCAGGCAAGTATAATATTCTGCAGTAATGCTGACATACTTCAGATAGCTCCGTACTATGCATAAAATTGGAAGTGGGCAACACTGGCGTATGGGAATTGCGTCCAAAACAACTTACTTCAGCTGGAAGCTAAAGGGAAATTCCTCTTCATAGAATCACAGTGGTTACACACATTGTATTGCACAATCAATAAGTCAAATGTGTTAACGTTTTGTTCGATAAATTTCAATTTAGCATGTATTTGGATAAAATTATTATCCCCTTCCTAAACACTTTTTTACCTAACAGGCACATTTTTTTTTGCCTTGCTGGATCACTTATTATTACTTAAAATGCCTTTCAAGACAGCCAAATTACAACACTATCTGTGTGCCATATATATGCTGGAGAGGACAATCAGTTATTGGGAACTAGTGGATTTTATTTCCTTCACAAGAGAGGTGTTGAACTTCAAAGCTCAAGAGACAAACACCCTAGCAGATAATGACATGCAGGTATAGGCTTTCTCCATTTGGAGCTTATTTTTCTGCTTCTCAGTACCTTAAAGTTTAATATATTCTTTCCTTTTACATGTACTTAGTATGTAGAGGAATGACATGGACTATAGTTACATGTTTTTCTTCAGTTCAGTTATTTACAGTTCACCCTGAATATAACTGAGCCCCAGGTAACTTCTACAGACAAAACACTAAACAAGAAAAAAATGTATTGTCTCTATAAAAATATTTGGTTAGCTGGAAATTCAGTT
The DNA here is from genome assembly GCA_013397725.1 of Rhagologus leucostigma. Lineage (NCBI taxonomy): Eukaryota > Metazoa > Chordata > Aves > Passeriformes > Rhagologus > Rhagologus leucostigma. The sequence goes on along the minus strand of VZTD01003339.1, from coordinate 890,648 downwards.
TACAAAGATACTAAAAGAAGCAAGCCTATAAAGTCTTCAACTGCAGATGCCAGTTCTGTTTAAAACAGTTTGCTTTGCTCTGCCATTTCCTGAATTCCTCTCAAGACCTCCTTAGCACGGGCACATCATTCAGACATGCTCCAATAAGGCTCCAACACTACTGCAAAAATGAAGCCATTACTTGAGAAAGGCTTAAACACAACACACAATAAAAATTTTCCAATTCATCAAGTAATAAATATCAAATTGATATGGCAAATGGAAATTCTACCAGTTCATTCTGGGGTCTCCAGACACAGGTACAGAACAGACCAAATACTCCGTTGCGAAGGTAGAGAGCCCAGCCCACTGCTCACACACACACACCTCCCTCAGATGAGTTATCAGCTGTCACTCAGGGTCAGACATGTATCCAAATAACTACCATTAGTCACAACTGCACCCAGCCTGATTTCCACAGGCCAACACTACTTCACTCCTGCTTTCTTCACTGCATTGTTCCATTAAATGGAAGAAAATGCCGGGTTTTAATGTGTCCAGTTTTGCTGATCCCATTATATAAACTGAGCTTCAAAAACAGTTATTTAAAAACACACAACCCTATTTCTGGAAGAAAAATGAGATTTTGGATTAAGCCAGGCATATTTAAAACTAAAATTTAGAAGAAGATACTATTTTAGTTAATGAGAAAATATTAAAAGTAATGCAGATTTTGGTACTAATGTCTTCTGGACTTAATCCTCAACACACAACTTATCAATGCCAATTAAGGGTTTTATCATCAAAAAGTCATGTAACACCTTTTAAGTCCCTCTAAGGTTTGCTCAAGGGCTGAGACACTTACTGTTCATTATGTGGATTTCCAAACAAAAACATATTATTGAAATTAAGGAATAGCTTTAACTCCTGTAATTTAAAAGCTATGTATTTTGTTTAATACTCCATCTCACACACCTGCCTTACTACAGGATTCCAGAAACCACCACAGTGAAATGAAGAAAGAAGCGATGTTTTGGCTTGAAGTGACAGTGTCAATGATCAGCTCAGACATCAGTACCTGAAACACAGGATTAACAGCTTCTAATATAAATCCTGTATTCCACACTTCTCCCCTCCTTTGAGACTTGTTGGGGATGCTAAGGAAACAGCCAAGTGCTGCCACTGCTCTGCAAATTACACACCTCAGTCTCAGAGCACAGAGCTTGCTTTTCAGTGGGCGTGAGATCAGTCTCTAGGTTAAAAAAGGAAATTCTGGTTTAAGCAAAACTTTACTTGAGAAAGAGAACGTAAAATGCTGTGCGAAACCTCTTGCTCACATGCTTAACCGAAAAATGCCATCTTAACTTTGACTTGAATACACATAACATTTACTGTGGGTCTTATGATCTGATGACATTGGAGGCATAAGAGGAAGAAAACCACCTAATTTCAAGCCATACCCACTTTCAGTGATTGAAAAGCCAGTATCAAATGAAAAGGCCTAGAATTTGCACTACATCACAGTTGAAGAATGCTGTAAATATTTTTATCGCATATAGAACTGACAGCATGGCTGCTCATGGCTGTTAGCAGATGGACACAAAAAATCCCCCAGACCAGCCCAAAAAAGTCCCCAAGTTACTCTGACATTAAATCATAGCTCCTGGAGTACCACAGTCTGTGTATTGATACTCCAAAAAAAGCCAAGAGCACTAGAATCTGTCAAATTGAAGTACACATTACTCAATTTGTCTTGACACTTGTTCAAGCTATATTGTGTACAAAGAATACTTTCCCTATGAGAAAATTCTTCCTATATACCTATTTTTCACTAAAATTTTGTTTTGTTCATCAGCTCAATCTGATTCACAAAATGTGACTTAAACACAGTGTAAGAAATTTGTCAGTGGGAGAAGATGAAAGTAGTTTAAATTATCAGTCTAATGTAGGGAAAATACAAAAAATTACAAGAAACCTGCCTACAAAGGCAGTGGGAAAAGAAAGACAAAGGAAAAGAAGCAGAATACAGTCTGCTTGCCTTGTGATGTATCTTACGCATGCAAGCAGCTGAACGTAAATTTACCTAGACAGTGGTCAAAGCTGCTAGAATGTATTAAATACAGAAATAAACTATGGAAAAGATAATACCAACCTTTTAGACTAAGGAGGTAATTTAAAAGGATATATACAATGGTAAATCATGACAAATACCACTTGGTGACTTTTTTTCTTTTTCATCTTTATACTGCTCATGTACGAGAATTGATAAAAACCATAAAGGTGAATTCTAGCCGAAAACCTCTATTATGAGGTAAACTCAAGAGCAAACATCTGCAACTCAGAAGAAAATTCATCCAAAGATGCATCTTATCTCAAACCAGCTGCTGTTTACATACCATACATTGCTATTCAGTATTTCTGGTTTTTGTGTAAAACTAATTTGTAAGGATGCATTATCTGCTTCAATGATAATTAGGCATTTTACTGTCCATCACTTGGAGGACTTGCCTTGTTGTACCAAAATAAGAAATTGACCAAAGTTGAGATTTCCCAACCATTTGATCATGTGCTCAGCCTTTTCAAGCAGCAATTATTATTCTTTACCAAGCAGCAACTATTTAAAGAAACCTCAAAGCAGATAAATTAAGCCATGGAGCACACTGAAATCTAGGTTTAGTCAGATTAGGCTAGTTACTATTTAACGGAAATGAGCAGCTTCCTGTTGTCAGGGCAAACAGCGACCAACTTCCATTTCAAGCTGCAGTGTTCTGTGCTCCTGCAAAGATCTGCACCATAACTCCTATTTCAATAGTGTTCCAGGTGAAATTTGCTTTCAAGTGAAATAAAGACACTAAATGTACTAGAACGTTTTAGTTCTAGTACTAAATGTAAATGTACTAGAACATTTTAGTTCCTTCTTCCTGCTTCTAAGCATGTTCCAAGTTCACGAAGCTTTGTCTTCCAAATACAGGTCCTTTTTTGTTTTTGCATGGCTCCACTGTCGATGCTCTTTCAAAGCAAATTTCCTGTTAAGAGCTGAGAAAAGATAAACAGAGTTGGCAGCAGTCAACGCAGCAAAGAGTGCGAAAACGACTGCTGGGAGTTTTGACCAGGCAGTTTGTAACGTGAGTGGTTTCACTGATGAGTTACACAAACAACTTGCAAAGGAACGTAACTGAAACCAGACACGTGCAGAGAGAGGGAAGCATCACTTGGACCATGTTTTGCTCTACCCGTGGGAGCGTGGTCAGGTAAGACTGTGAACATGTACCTCTAGAGACACACAGACCTCGTACGTGGAAGGTCTGACCATTCAGGTTTCTAAAAACGAAAAAAGCCCACACTGAACTGTGATCTCTCTTATTTAATTAGTAGTATGTAAATAAGATACAACTAATTCTACTGGCGGAATGTCAGGATTTTTGCTAGAAGTATTTCAGCGCCGAATTGGCACTTCTCAGAAAAGTTTGTCTTGCACCACCCCGCAGACTTCAGCTGCATCACCACGCTCGCCTCTGCCTCAAGAGCTACAGGTCAGTCCTGTACAGTCCAGTACAGTGCGCGCCCAAGCACACCGGAGGAGGGGGACGGTTCACTCCGGGTGAAAGCAGAAACATTTCTGGAAAAACAGCGACAAGGTAGCCCAGGAGGAGCGGCGGAGGTTCGATGTCCCCGAGCAGAGCAGCCTTCACCCAAACACATCGGCGGTGAGGATACTCTCCCCGCGTGGTTCCGAGCGGCTCCCACCTGGAGCGCGGCTCCGGGAGCCGACGGGGCAGGAGGCGGCAGAGACCCGGCCCCAGACCCGGCGCCGCATTTCGCGCCCCGCGCTGCGTCCAGCGTTGCTGCCGGGGGCGCCGCCGGGCCCCAGCCCGCACCGCTGCCGCTCTCGGCCGCGGCTGCCGCAGG
>VZTD01003339.1:807334-886703 GCA_013397725.1 Rhagologus leucostigma | reverse complement strand
GCAACTCCGGGCTCCCCGCTGGGACCGGGGCGGGGCGGGCACCCGGCCCTGCCCTGCCCTGCGCTCGCCCCGGGCCGGGGCGGGGCCCGTCCCTCCCGCTCGACCCCCGCACCGCCTCTCGCCCAAGCTTAAATAAAATTGTTTCTATCTACTGAGCTGTATGCCGAGGTACTTTAAATTTTGGCAGCAGCTTGCTCCGAGCCTGACGAGATGCGTGCTCTACTCATACCCACTGTGCGACTGGTGTAGGGGCTGTTAGGAGTTAAGGAACACGTACCTGTCTTTAAACACTTTTAAGGCCAGAGAAGAGAGGAATTTGTGCCAGGAAGGTGCTAATTCCAGGCTTGGCAGGGGCAAGATCTGTTTAGCACAACGTGGTCAATACATCCCCGCTGGGACAGACTGTGTGAAAAGCAGCAGCTCACAGATCTATCACCGAAGAAAGAACATCCCAAGTTAAGCGACAGACGGACTCTGCAGCCGTAACAGCCTCCCAAGGACCCCCGAACGGGGCTCAGTGAATACCAGGAACCTGGACTGTATAAGGGCAGTACTGTCCAATGACCTCGGGGAAGGTTAACAAAGCTTGGGAAGAAGGATGTACCACTGATAGTGGATACAAAAAATGCAAAACGCACAGGCCACAACGACATCTGGCAGAACTCCCAAGACACTAATAAATCCTATTCAGCAACTGTGCTACACTCATCTCTGACTGGATAAAAGGTAACTCCAGCAGGTGGAGATTGCAACCACCACCTCACAGCCCTCCAAGAAACCCACTGACTCAAAGGAAGAGAAAGAACTGACTAATTAGCATAGGAAGCAATGGAATCTTTAACCAATGGAAGATAGACTACTAAACTAGAGAACTATGCAACTTGCAGCCAATGAGCATGAACTCCTTTGTTTGCTAAAATGCATAGTGGAAACTTTTCATAGTCAGTGTCTGATCTTGTGTACCCAACACCCCTTTCTGCACAGAACTTACCAAAAGAAGAATGAATCAGGTCCCCCCACCCCACCACTGAGAAGCCCAGGGTGAAAAAGGACCAGCAAGACAGCGCTGGTTCCACAGGTGGTGAATCTCTTCTGGTGGTGCTCTCTCTTTTTCTCCCACAGACTAAAACTACAAAATAAAGTCAGTATTGTTGAACTCGCATTTCAGCCTCATTTGCACCTTAATTTGGGCATCTCTCACTAATCAGATTGTTACAGATGCATTTATCCTTGTACCTCTGCTAGACGCAGAAACACAGAGGTGGGTGAAGCTCCCCAAGACCTTCACAGTTCTTCAAGCTTAAATGAAACAGAAAAGGGGCTTCAAAAGTTAAGTTGTGGCAGACAACAGAAACTGCTATCACTACAGCAGCATTACACTGCAAAATAATTTCATTTTATTCAGTTCTGCTACTCACGCATTAAAAAAAGGAAAAACCACACCCAACCCCTCCCCCCACACACCAAAAAGCTAGAACAAGGAAAGATAAAAAAGCATGAGATGATCAGGCATTAAAAAAAGAAAGAAATATCAAATCATGCATATTTTAGAGCTAGAAAGGGGAGGAATAAGAAACACTAAGAAACTTGGTAAATCAATATCTTTATTTTATAGAAAGTAGTTTGATCAGTGTGCTGAACCTGCCATTAGCGATGGTTTTGCTATTTTTAGTAAAAATAAACATTTGAAAATAATTACCTTGGAGAATATATAATCTCCAAGATTATTTCCCCATAATCACTGTTGCTTTTATCATAACTATTGCGTCTAATCTAATACTGGGTGCTTTTAATAGGAAGGGGGTACCTAGTGTAGGATATCTCCATAGTTTATTTCCTGCAACTGATTCTGAGGTTCCTAAAACACAGTAGAACATGTATGACCTCACCCTGCACCACCTTGGCACAGTACAAAATCTGCATCTATTCCACCTTTCTCCATCAACATCCTGCAATGTCAGCTGTCAGCTGAGAATTTTCTGGTGTAAAGCCACACAGCAAGCCAGTTTAAGTACCCAGATGGCCAGAGTTTCTAACTTTCAGAAGTTACTGACATAATCATGAAGAACTTGGATCACGCATCTGAGGTAACGCAATCGGTTAGCAACACAAGAATGACACACTCTGACAGCATCATGTATTGCTACACAAACACAAGTCACAACTCCCAGTCTATGATACTCAAAAGGGACATTATCAACTACAAGCTAAATTATTTTGCCTGGACAGTAAATTAGTATTGATTAAGCACTGGTAAAAGCAAATTTTACGTTCAATTTGTGCACATGGTTACTTTAAGCACAGGGCCCTCTATAGGCACTAGTACCCTTAAGTTTGAGTAACTTGCATAGCAACGGGAAAAAAGCATTAATTGCTGGAGGACAAAAGTCAGTGGAAATTAAGGGCAACAGCCAGAGTTCTGAGTTCAGTTCTTCTCCAATGACTAGATTAGAAGTTGACAGTGTCCCTTTAAAAGTTTCAGATACAACAGAATTTAACTCATTTTGACTCCATCATTAGAAGAAAGCTATTGATAATTTGTCTTAAAATAGTTCAACATCAATGAACAATGTGCAAGCGAACAACACATTTGTAAATGAAATAGCAGCAACATGGAACTCTAGAAAGTTGAGTTTCTGCAACATTTATTGGAAAGATTATAAAGGTGTGGCAAATACATTGTGATTTTACATAATTTACTTCTGAGAATAGCTTATGGTAACTATAAACATTATTGAAAATGCTTGTTCACGGTCAGTACTTTTCTGGTATAAGCATAATTTTGCCAGGATTTTTCAAAGTGCAGCTATACTCAGAAAAATGACAACATTCTATGTCTTGGCAAATTACATTTAAAATCTGCTCAGTTCGCAGATGGTAAGACAGCTTTTTGTGATTGCCAGCACAATAGAATTGAGCTTGAAGTATTAAAGCTAATGAGATATAAATATTTAAGGACAGAACATCAAGGACATAATTATATAATACTGCCATGATTTTTGCACATGTAACTTTGTTAGTTCAGTGGGTGTATAAAACTGACGCACGTATATAAGCAGCTACAAAGTCTCGGTTTCACCTGATACTAGAGGAGTGTGCTACTGTTTACTCCACTGTTTTCCTTCTTCCATAAGAATAAAGAATATTAGAAACTCAGCCACTGAGCAGATAACATATACTCATTGGGCAAGTCTGTTTTGTAAGGTGGTGTCACTTTTAGTCACTTTTCTGGTCCATCACTGTACTTAAACTGTTTTGATATCAAGTTCAATTTCAATCTGTAAGTGTTAAGGAAGAACAATTACAATTGAATCACTGAAGAGCTGTACTTGTTTGAAATGCTGTCACATGTTTCTTCATGGCATAACATTCACATTCTTTTTATTGCACAATTTGAAAATTCAGGTTATGTGCATAAAAACCTTCATAGTGTTTGCACTGCAACTTGCGAAACATACATTTAAAATGACCTTAATACATTTTACAAAATCTTTTTAAACAACTTTATATTCTTAAGATAAAAGCATCCTGAGAATGTTACATAGTTCAATATACAAGCCCTTCATTTCTGCTATGCTTTATTTATCCCCATAGTTCCTAATTTGACAAGTTTATTTTACAGTTAATATCTTGATGCTATATTTCACAAAATATCTTTTAGCAAAAAGTACACCATTGGCATTCAAGTAATCCAGCCTCACATCTAATTTACAAATTAAACCTTTGTCAAGCTCTCAAGTACGGAAAAGTAAACCAAAATACATACAGAAACAGTTTAGCGGACTAAAAAAAAAAGTAAAGGCCTTGTGCATTAATAATTTGGTCGAACATTTAAGTTATGCAGTTTAATATTTTGGCAAAAAAAACCCCTCTACATCTATCCTTCTCAATTTGTTTTATTTCATCTGACACCAGATGTAAACATAAACATCAAGAAAGAAAGACTGACAGTGTAGAAGTATTTTGCTGTTGAAGTATTTTTTCCTTTTTCCGTTTTTAAAGTACTTAGGAAAAACAGAGAAACGTAAGTGCTAAGAATTAACATCTTTGGGCTAAATTAAAGTCTTACTGGAAAAAAAAGTAAAAATAAATTAGGTTCAGTTTTTATTTTATTTCCTCTACAGACATCTAAATAAATAGTCTTTGAAGAAATTCTAGTGCCATATCCTAAAGCAGTATCTTCCTGTATCTTTGTAATCAAGTCTAAGGCTTCACACATAATCTTGACTATTTTACTAGGAAGATATCCATTCATATTTACATTTTATTCCTGTAAAGGGAGTGTTCAGGGTTAAAAATATATTTATTTTTAAAAAGTAGGCCTGCCATCCTGTTGGCAGTGATTCAAGCTATAGAACAGAGGACAAGTTACAGAACATCCTTCAGTTTTCTTAAACTCTAACGAGAGGAAGGAGATCAGGCAAATTAGAGAGGTAAACAGCCTGGATTTCAGGAACGGAGAGAGAGAGTGGCTTGTTATATGAATGCCTGCATGACCAGGAGTATTCACTCCTGGAGACTTTTATTTCTCTTCTGCACATAGGTATAAATTTTTATTGTCGGCTGAATAAACAAATTGAGAAGTGAGACAGCTATGGTTGCCACAGTGAAAAAACATTACCTAAGGTTTCCATCAGGACAGACATGCTTTTACAAGGTGGCCAGGTGTTGAATATAAGCAGAGGTCATGCCCAGATGGTACACTCCAGGTGAGAGTGTAACTACCTCAAAAGAAGGAGTAAACCACTACGGCAACATCTTAATAATATTATAACAATGTAATTTGGAGTCATATTTAGCTTTTATTTTAGGCAACAATCGAAATCTGAAGGACCTTTCAATCTTTAAGGCATTAGTGCATCAGGGACTAAAAGCTCCAGGTAATTAATAAATAGGGGGTTGGCAGCAGAAGAGGAGAAAGAAAAAAACCCAAAACATCTTTGTGTCACAAGCTTACGTTGTTCATCTGCTTTGTTGGTTAGTTCCAGGAAAAATATCTTCAGGGATCGCAGAAGGGGAATGTTATTCATTATTCTGAGAAGAACATTAGATCATAAACTTCACATCATTTTTTAACACATCCTTTAAAGGGCTGAATCTATCAGGCAAGATTCTCATCTTTACGGTTCCATCAGCACCACAGGAGAAGATGTGATTTGCTGGTCCTGTCTCAATTTGCATGACTCCTGTCCCAATGTTTCTGAAGAGAGACTGTCGAGCATGCTCATTGATGAAAGTGTGAAGAAGATTAAATGTAGACAGACTCCATACCTGGAAAAGCATCAAAACGTCAACCTCTCATAAGGATAATTACTATGATCTTAAAAATTATCAGCAATGAATCGTGGAGAAATTGTACTTAATTTTGCATTTATTTTTCTGACACTAATTGTAAAAGAAGAATACGTAGCAACCTGTAATGACACATTTATAGAATATTAATGCTCATTTTCTGTAACAGGAAATACAGAGACACACTAAAGTATCACTAATTAAAAGGAGGTATCTGCATTAAAAGGAGGTAAGACTGACGTCGTAATTAATTAAGTTAATGTGAAGGTCAGAGCTGAGAACAAATGCAGTACATACGACATCTGATTGTTCCACACCCGTACAAGATTCTTTCTGAATGTACACATCATCTCGGCTCCCTCCCACTCATTAATACCTTTATGTTGCCTTCAGCAGATCCTGTGACAAAATACTCCTCTGTAGGATCAACAGCAATGGCTTTGACTGGAGAATCATGACTCTGGAGTAACTGTTGCTGCTGCTTTTGGCGAAGATCAATTACACAGGTAAAGCCTTTTCTGCCTCCAGATATTAACAGCTGGTGTTTTGGAGCATATGCTAGCACAGTTGCTCCACTATCATGACAGATAAAAGCTGAAAGCCAAAGCAAAGTAATTTAAATAAAACACAGTACTAACTTCAATTTTCAATCAACCTCTACTAGTTCAAGACAGCAGCAACAGTGACTTTGATGCTGTAATCCAACTGCCCACACCCAGCCCACTTATTGCAGAACCAATATATATGTAAACCCAGGTTCCCATCAGACATTCTGAAGCTGCAGTATTCTCAAATTAAGAAATTAAAATCTATTGCATTAACAAAATCTTTAGTACTAACAAAAAATTATATCCTTTTTTCTATCCCTGCGTAATCACAAACTATGAATCCTTGGTGAGAAACAGATTATTTTAATAATCTGCTCTTAAAATAACAGGTTTATTTGTTATTTTAAGTAATACATTTTGTTTGCTATTTTAAGTCATATAATGCCCATCAGAAATTCCTCCTAAACTACTTGCCCAAATATCTTGCAAGTTTCCACTGGTCATTTTACTGCTAATTTGTTTCTATTCACATTTATTTGGCTATGTCTACTCCCCTAAATGAGTGGGAAAAGTGAATGAAAATTACAATTACCAAAACACAGCTTGGTACATTGTACTTGTAGTTCAAAGGGCCTATGAATTTACATTTAAAAATTCCATATGTCTCTCACATACACTTAAGCATTCACCATACTTTAAGTACAGGGAGTTCACAACTCTCTGATCTTAATTCTGTATTTCTGATATTGAAATGCATTTGTTGTATTATATGCAAGAAAATATTAGTAATAAAGCTAATGAAAACCGGAGAAATATTCATTGCACCTCCAAAATCCTACTTAGAGGAATAACTGTTCTAAAGCAGGAGCAGCCCAGAACCTTTTAAAAAAGGTCCTTTTAAAAAAGAACAGAAGTGTCTGGCTTGCACTTGTGGTGCAAGGACCGAAGGTATGCAAAGGAGGGTGCTCATGTCCACGAAACCAATCATGTATACAGAACACCAAGTAATTTCTCAGCAATGTGGTTTTACATTCCCACTGGTGCACTCGCACAGAACCATGACAGACATTTTACTGCCCATGTTAAAATTACCTCCCACAGTAACTGTTCCATAAAGATAGACACACAAATACACCTTGTTATACTGTGGTCAAACATTCTGGTTGTTGTATTTTACTTACCATGCACCAAGCTATTTGTAGGAGAAACCAGAGTATCCCAAAGACAAATATTTCTGTAGAAAAAAATACAGCTTAATTCAGTAACAAATGTTCTAAGGTATTCTGAACACTTGAAAAGTCATCTGTACCTTAGAAAGGTTGTTTCAGGCACAAAAGCACTGCAAACAGATTTTCAATAAATACTTTTGAGCAGACCCCAAATTACTTCCATAGTTTAACATACACTGCAAGAACATGCCTTGTACACAAATCATTCTATGACTGGCTATTTCCATAAAGGATTTATTTTAACAATCTTTTGTAGCTGAATTCACTGGAATGTTAGCAGGTTTTGCTGTTTTTTGATCAATACTTACTTATGAAAACAAATGAGAAATGAAGAGCTATGCAAATTCCCCACAGCTATAGAAATAATTTAAGACAGGTTCATGTCCGTAGAACAGAACAGTTCAGCTGGAAGGGGCCTAGAAGGATCATGTAATCCACCCACCTGATAGCTTAAGAGCTGACCAGGAGTTAAAGCACATCATTAAGGGCATTGAACAAATGCCTCAAACTCTGACAGGCTTTGGGGATTGACCTCAAGGAAGCCTGTTCCAGTGTCTGAACCTCTTGGTAACAAAATGTTTCTTGATGTCCAGTCTCAACGTCCTCTGGCACAGCTTCAAGCCATTCCCACATATCCCCCACTGGATTCTGACAGAAGCACTCAGGACCTCCCTTTCCACTTCCCTTCCTCATGTGGAACGTGAGCAGAGTATTTTTGCTTCCCTATGAAACCTCCTTTAACAGGCACATGAATTTAGCTGCAAACATTGCTTCTCTCCCCCTCCCGCCAAGAAAGAAATCAAGCAGAAGTACCCTTAAACTGCTCAAGAAGAATCATAACAAAAACAAAGTGGGGGAAAGGAGAGAAAATATGGCACCACTTCACTTTTATGCATTAGTACAACAGATATTACCTGTTGTCAGAAGAAAATCCTGCTGTTGCTATCAAAGATGATGAACTGATGAAAACGAAGTCATTGGCTGTTTTGTTATGACACTGCCATGTCTGAAAAATTGCAGTTAAAAATTATTAATTAAAAAGGAATCTATTTTGTGCAAGCAGGCAATATTAAACTTCCTTGAGAAGCTAAGGTGTTCCAAAAGAAATTTAAAGAACATGGGATATAAAGGTATTGCTATGCCTTGTAAGACTCTCAGTTTTTCACGGACATATACTCTGCAGTCCTGTGTAACTGTGAATTAATTGACAAGTGACTATTATTGACAAGTCTCAATGAACATTAAAGTTATTTCAGACCTCGTGTTACATTTTCCACTCTCCACTTAGTAAATATGATTAGAATGTAAGAACCTGTCATATAGATCACAGGATGGCAGCAATACACAACTTAATCCTGATTAATACTCGTTATCAGCACAATCCTTGCCCGCTCCTAGCTATTGTGAAGGGGGAAAGAAGTAAGGGAACACAACACAAGTTTATGGAAACTAATTTAGTTTTCAGCTTACCAAATACGGCTTAGGTGAAGTTCCAGTAAGTGGGCAACATTTCCAATTTGTCTGATATAAACTTATATATCCATCAGCATCAACAATTCCAAACTGAAAGAAAATATATAGTAATAGTAAATACATATGTACGTATTGCAGAGAAAATATCCACAATTTTGAGAAAATACTTTAGATTTAAAGCATGTGATGTTTCTGCTAATTTACAATTATACTGGGGAGGGGAGAAGAGAAGAGAATGCGTACAGAAGCGTTTTGTCAGTTACCTTATTTCCTTGGTAATTGAATCTCATTCGAGTTACCCTTGAGTTGCCACCAGATCGAAAACATGTGATTTGCTGTGCGTGACCCCATTCAAACATTCTTACGCTACCATCTTGAGCACCTGTCAGGTCTGCAACAGAAAATATTGACGTGATTTTTCACAAGAATTATAGCTTTCATAATTTCAAGAAAACTCACACCATCTCAAAATAACTAGTGCCAAAATTACGCCATAGCATCTGGCTTGGTGTAGGAGCAGGACGTACCACTGCAACTTAAAGTCATATTATTCATTATTTAATTAAGAATTATATTTAGACGCTCATGAAATACGAAGCTATTTACTTGGAGATAACAACACATCTTTTTCTTACTATCTTTCACTCTAGTCAAAAATAAGAGAGAAATACAGTACTTTTTGCTGTTTCTAAAGGCTCTTCTACATCCCCCTATATTGTTTTTTAAAGTGAAAAATAGTTTCAGTATATATGGCTTATAAACAACTTTCAAAACATATAACACATTCTAGGGCTAGTACAAAATAGCACACTAAGAAACAGGTGAATGAGAAATATATAATCTTTAGATAACTTTTCCCGTTTTTAAAAAAACCTGAACTTACAATATGGCAGTGTTGGATGAGAAGCCATTCTTCTGACATTATTAATAGCTTTCTTGAGCATCTGTTAAATATACAAAAAAATAGAAAAATATTAAACAGTATTACTGAACAAAAAGTTAAACTAGAGAATAATTAGTGATTGCACAGAGTTGTTTCCCATCAAAATTCCTACTGAAAACACGTACTGGGTTTAGAGATTCAGATAGAAGTCAGTGTCTTGCAAGATAATGTAGATGTTAACACTTTTGCAGCTTTATACATCTAGATAAATATTAAACTTTTGCTTCAGAAATGTAGGGATCTAAATATAAACACTCCTTAGACTGCAGTCTTACCTCTTTTCTTGCCAATTCCTTTCTGATTCCATTAAATTTATTGGAATATTCCTGAATATTGTAAGATAAGCAAGAGAGAGGCAGAAGCATGTAAAGAAAGAGGTAAACAAACTTTAACAGAAGTAAAAAATAGGAAGGAATATATCTGTTTTCAAGTCTAGTTAACTTATTGCCATTAACTGAAAAGTGGTTATTTGTGACCATCCAGAATAAGCAATATACCGTGTAACTGGTATAAAAAATATAAATAAAAAAATTAAAAATTCCTCAAAAGTGTTTATAATTCTGCAAATACAGATCCAGTGAATTTTCAGTAGCATGTTTGTTCCTAAATTCCAAAATTTGCCTCGTGCAAAGTGCATTACCAAGATTTTTGTTTTTCTTATTTTATTAATTCCTACTGAGAAGAATTCGATGTGTGAAGAGGACTGGAGACATTAGACAATTATATTTAAACTCCATCTATTTAAATTATATGTTCAACATACAAAACGAAAAGAACAGTAGGGATTTTTTTATCAAGGAAATACATCTGTGCCTGTGATGTCTCTTCGCTTCTTTTATTCCTATTAATGAATGCTGCAGTTAAGTTTTTATTCCTTTATTCCCTGATAGCTCTCAAAAGTACCTGACTACTTTGAGGACTGTCTTTCCTCAGAGAATTGTTGGATTTGGTTTGCTCATGCATGTATTATTTACCTCAACTTTAGAGAAGGACAAAATATATATCTGTAGCAGGTGTTAACTCCAAATGAGAAAACGTAATGAAATTTTATTGCCAGGACACTCATCTTCAACACAGCAGCTTATCACTTACTATATATCAACAGCAAGCTGGCACTGAACTACTTTCAGAGAAACATTTAGGTTGGAAAAGACCTTTAAGATCGTTGAATCCAACTGTGACTTTCAAGTGCTGTAATTTTGTACAGTACTTTAACACTGCTTTGTCATGGGGCAGTAGGTAGTGATGAGGTATTTCAAGTATGCTATTCTACCCTGACCTCCAATTATATCAGATTGTCAACTGGAAAGAGGCAGGAATTACAAATTCTCACGAGCTTCATATTCCTAAATATGATCAATAGGGTTTAAAAGAAATATCCTCTAAATTATCAGTTTGCAAACAACAATGAGGAAAAGTACTTGGAAGGGAAATAATTTACGTTCTTGTAAGAATTTCCCTGGGTTTGAATTAGTGGAATAATTGCAATCCTCTTAATTACGTTTTGGAAGCAGATTTAGATCTTCCAATTCTCAAAGTTTTATCACTGTTTAAGAGAAAGCCATATGCCCCTCAGTTATTCAAGTTCATTCCAAAACACTTTCTAAAGATAAAAAATATGATCTGGAATTACGTATTTCCCTTTCTTTTTCTCTAAGTACTTTAAAAGTCAGGGTAAAAAGCCAAACAGTCTGGTAAAACTATATATACATTTTAAAATTTAGAACAAGACAACAGAAAATTATATTCTTCAAACATTTATGGATTGGTATGCGCACTTATAATTGCAATACTTTGCTCTCTAAACTCACAACTTATCTTCTATATGTAAATGGAAGAATAGTAATTCATGTTCACGCTATTTCTTCATTAAAATGAAGGGCTGTGTTGAGTTTTACAGCTATTACCTTTTACCCAGAAGTCAATGGAAGTCATCTTCCTCCATTCAACAGATAAGCACAGATCATGATCTCCTAACCCCTGCTGGATTATGCTTCAGAAAAATGCAAATTTACAGAAACGTGCCTTTGAAAGGCTACACTAACAAAACTCTTTGGTGCAGTATCTCCAATTTAGAAGACAAGTACAATTATGAAATGCAAATACTTCCATTATTAATGTAACTAACATTTGACACTGCTAGCCCTCAAGTTTCCCCTTAGAACGGCTGATGGCTAGAACACTGGTTGCTTTGCTGGAGAGTTGGGTGCCTTGGGCCTAATGTACATTAAGACTGAAAAATAAAAATGCACTTAAAATCCACCCCACCAGTTGTTAAACTAGTAAATATTGGGCGTCAGTCACACTGACTTGTACGACAAGCTGTTGGTAACATTGCCTGCATCTCAAAGCTATAGGTATCCACTACTTCCTTCAGTACTCTCTTACAAACACCTCCTGTGTAAACAAACTGGGCTGAAGTGTCTGGTGGTGACCCTCCTTACTTACCTTGTATGAACTGTGTGACAGGAAACACTGCGGAGTGACAGAAAAACCTTACAGCTAATAAAATGTTAACTGCCTGAGTGTCCCTTGTTGATGAAAGTGAAGCAAAGACAAGACTGAAAAGCCAGTAATGGTACAGAACAGTGGGCTACAACTACTAAATGGGCTGCACGACATGGAAAAGCAAAGATGACAGCAAGGATCTGAAGGAACAAAGTAGCAAATAATAGCAAAAGAAAGATCTTAGTGAAGCTGCTTTTCTTCCAGGTTCGAGCTCTTCCACAGCAACACTACTTCCTCCCAAGAATCCCTATTACTTCCTTCATTTACTTTGTCCTTCATTAGGTACCTCTGTCTTTTCTCCCTAGCAGGCAGGTGTCGTTCTATGCTGTGGATGGTTCTCTGCCACAGTCAAAAAGTATGCCAGACAAAATTTAGGTCCAAAGCTTAACAGCAAATGCATTCCACACAAGCACAGCCAAATACATTTAGGAAGAAAGTTTTACTGCATGCAAAATAGAAGGTCATGTAAGTACCACTTATGTTAATAGACTATGCAATTACTTAATGTTGAGAAATACATAAACACAAAAATTCTCAATGTACATATATGTATATTTAAAAAATGGAAGTGAGAGGAGAAAGTGGCAAAGGCATTCAAAGAATACTTGCAGAAGTGACCCGATTGTGATAGCAGAGCTGTGACACTGGCACCTAGGATCACTAGTTGCTAAAGTGAAGGCAGAGGTGGAGGT
This sequence comes from Rhagologus leucostigma, assembly GCA_013397725.1. Taxonomy (NCBI): domain Eukaryota; kingdom Metazoa; phylum Chordata; class Aves; order Passeriformes; genus Rhagologus; species Rhagologus leucostigma. The sequence continues at coordinate 874,018 of VZTD01003339.1, read as the reverse complement.
ACTGGCACAATACCCACTTCCATACATGGAAAACATTACCATTCTTATGCTGCTTATTCCTTATTTACTTCTCCTATTCATCAGCTACTTTCAAAAGCCAATTACAATATTAATTAACGTATGGTTATTACATTCTGCCACCAGTTGTAGACTTGCTCTGAACTGTTAAATGACACCATGCGCAGCCAAATCCCAAGACTAAACGCACTTGGTTATTCAGGAAAACTCCACTTTCTGCACTCCATGTGCAGAAAGACTGAGAGATGCTGGTGTCTCATATAACCATTTCAGCTCACTTAAGTGTCTCCAAATAAGCATCTCCCAGCCAGCTAATCAACAGATCTGCATCTGTGCTCCACAGGAACTAAGATAAGAATGTCAATGGCCAGACTATAATTATCATTTGATCTGAATTAAATCTAACCTAATAGCTTTTTGCTCAGGGCCAAGCTTCATTCCAGACACAAGATCTCTTTCTAAAACTCAGAATGAAGCTGAAGATTATGCTTAAAATAAAAGCTACCACAACATTTCATATAAATATTTCTACCCATTCCTTACGACTTTATATTCTGAAATGTGCTGAATATATGCTTTTTAGATAGACGATTTGGCTTCAAGTCATTAAAGAAGAATTTATAGGGCAACTTCTTACCCGAATCCTGATCCTTTGCTTTTAAATGATGCATTAAGTAAAGAAAGCCTATATGACTTGATTGAAAGCTTTGCTTGTTTAGTTGGTGTCCCTTAAATTCTGCGCAGTATTTTAACCTATTAAGTAAATTGTTAGTAAAAAAGTCCAGTTTGCCTTGATTACACAGAAATGCTATATTTAGTTATATGTTAACTGTAAAATACAATGATCAAGACTGAACGGACAAAAGGAGAGAAGTAGATAGAATACATAAAGCTAACTTTTGACAAGTGACTTACCACAGATGCACCCCTGCCAGTTTGTGTACTACCAAGCCAAGGCATATTGATAGGTGTGCCAGGATTACTATGAGTATAAGGAGTGGTTCCCTGAACATTTACCAGATCATCACGAGCATGTATAACTAGGAAATCATCAGCCCTATAAATGAAAGAAACATTTTAAATTAAGATTCCGAACAGCAACATTAAATATCATGTTTTGTTACTCTGATTTATGCAGTCGAGTGTGATATTGAAAACAAAGACTATATACCCTTTATTTTCTATTTCCGTATCATCATCAACCCAGGTATAGATCTGCGTAGCTAAAATTGCAGAAACATCCAATTCTTGAATATCATGACTTGATGCTATTGCAATGCAGTTGCGATTTGCCTGAAAAAAAATAACATGCAGAAAGACAGATGGAAAGGAAACCTCAAAAATGGACTTACTTTATTTTTTTCTGGTTATGGTACTGTTGCTCACAAAAATACACACTTAATTTACAAACCCCAAACATTTACATCTACAAATCTATGTACATTTACACTTGACATTTCCCTTTTAAAATTTATTTGCATCTGGGATAGTATCACACACTATTTGCATCTTATACCTCTCAAGCAGCTCAAGTATCTCCTTGCTTTTCTCAGAAGATAAGCAACAGGTAACTATACTACAAGGCTTGCAATCAGGCTCCCCTCCTCCAGCTCTGAAGGCTGAACAGAACATGGCTGAACAAAGAAGGAAAGATTACTTCCTGTTTGACAGAAAAGGACAAATACTCCTACACACAAGCCTAAAGAAAAAGTAGAATTGGAAAAGACTTTCCATCAATCATTTATTGGGCAGTGGCCCAATAAAAAAAGGAAGACAATTTGTAGTAGAACTGTTTATGAAAAGGTAATTTTGAAATGCTTTAGAGAAGGAACGGCTAAAAGTTGTAGCTGCTAAAAACAGCAGGATGGCTGGCAAAGCCTATCTCACCCAGTCACAATGGGACTGTCTATCAGGTGGAAGTACACAACAATTAGATTATTCTACCTCCTTTATACTCACCTTATTGACTGCAAAAGCAGTAATGATGTCAGACTCTTTATGGATTATTCTTGCCTTGCCACCTGGATATCCCAAATCTGTCTCTATCTGTATTTAAAAAGCAAAGCACAGTTAAACGCAAACTTCTGTGCAACACCACTTTTTACTGGAAGTACAGAGACCAAACAATGTTTTGTGTGACATTTCTTTTTTTTTTTTTCCTTAATTTTAATTCTAAGAAAACTCAACAAACATAGCCTCTGACAATTATGGTAAACCTGTTTTGTGTAATAATACAGCTTCCCATTGCCATGTTAAGATTACCAGAGCAAGAAAGAAAGCGTAATTTGTCACAGAATTCACAGTACTGTGTTCATTCTTGGGTTTTTCAAGGATGCTGAAAACCAGAGAGGCTACATGCAACATGCTGTTGATTGAAATTTTGAATCTTGATGTTTTTGCTCTCAAAAAAGTTTGCTAAGTCTTCGATTGCTCTTAGCAAACACCTTTTCCCACTGAAACTGATTAAATAGTCCAAAAGAAGGTGCAGGCAAGCTCCCGAATAGGAAAATGAATTTGAACTTTGTCAGTGTATCTATTCACAATTATTACAGTTAAATAAATGTGGAATCCTGTACATTCCAGAACCACAAACCTTTTGCTATCACATAGCCGTTTTTTTTTCTTAATGTGGTCTAATGTTGGATTCGTCTACCATACTGTATTTTAGAAATGCATCCAGGTACATGCCAGCACACAACAAAGCTCTAAACTTTACCAGCACTGCAGCAGTCTTTTTCAAAATTAAAGAGCTCAGCACTGCAAGTATTAAATTTATAGGTTACAGACCCAGACTGTTGCAGTTACAAAATAATTTTACAGTAAAAACAATAACACTGCCAAATTAATGGTGACCTGTGAATTCAAACCTGAATTACAAATGTAATGTTTAAATTTTTTTAAAAAAACCAAAGAATTATTTCAGAGCTATTTCCAGCCTTGCATCTTCAAATTCTTAATTTTCTGTCCTTTAAAAGGTTTAAACAATATTTTACTTGAAAAACAGTTTTTTCTGTTAAAGAACTGCAAATCGTCTTTTTCAAAATCTGAAAAAAATAGCTGTTACAGACCAAGAAGTAGAATATCCTTTTTAATGTCAAAACAAAATTGATACTTCATTGATTTCATGTATATAACACTGCACAAAATCTGCAGTGGCAAACAGATACAAAACCACAATTTGTGCATTGTGATGAACAAACCTGCAGGAAATTAAAATTATTTTTTCCCCAGTTAGTTCCAATTACCTACTTGTTAATACTGCTTTATTACATAATTAATATTAACAAGGCAGCCCAAGGACACCGTAGAATGTTCACATTTCTGTCTTCGCACTACTTTTGTAAAAGAAAGCTTAAAGAATACGGTATTCATTTGAATTTCTAGGCATAGTATTCTACTTTTTCAGTATGTTGTACCAAATCTTTCAAGACAGTTGCTAAAATACTGTTACACGGGTTGATGTCTCACCATCTTTAAAGTAAGGCTCAGTGAAAAGTTTTCAGTAGCAAACTCGTTTCACACTAACAAACTGCTCTAAGTGCAGTTAGCCACCTTCACTTGTAAGCAACTTTTGTAGCCATCTCATACTGATCAAAGGTTCTGTACGTACCAAGTACCATACTACTGAATTTTTGTCACTTGGGCAAATCTCAACTTCAGCTCTTCACTTGGCCAAGCTACAGAATTTGGTAATACATATGGTTTGTACCTGGTTGCTTAATCCAGCTAAGATAATTAAGTTTCAGATAAGATCTATAACAAGACCAGTTTAACTCAATCCCTTGCATTTTTTGTATTTTTGTTTGCTACGTGAGCAAAGACTTTTTTTTTTTAAGTGAGATTAGCACCATTAGGAAAAAAAAAATTCATAGTGATGTACAGTCTAATAAATCTGAGGATTACTACTGTGTACCTTATTGATGATGGGCTCCTCCACCACAGAATTTTTCATGGTTTCATTGTGCTCCTCTAATGACTTCACCAAGAGAAGAACAACCACAGAACAAAGCACAAAGGTAAGACATAACATGCACAGAATCAAGGAAATCCTTAATTCCTTGTTGTTTACCCCAACACAGGACAACTGAAACACAAAAGCGTGTTTGCACACACACGCACATATTTTACAAAATAAGAATAATTAACAACTTCTAAACTCTGTTTTCAGTACAGAATACACCAATTTACCTATTCTGTACTGTAACAGCAGCTTGTCCATTGCAAAAGTCAAATTTCTTGAAAAATAAGCAATCTACACTGGTATTTTATCAGCAACAAGACAGAAAATAAAGCCAGCACATCTATGCTGTGTAAGGCTGTAAATGAGCCTACCCACAAAAAAATCAAGAACATCTGAAGTTTTCCAAAATACCTGTCCATACAGCACAGCAGCACGGCTGTGTTAACATTAAGATATGATCAAAAATGGTGCACTTTTAAAGGCAAAAAGGAACAATTTTCCTTTTAACTGCAGTCTGTAGTGAACACAATTAGCCAACATTACTCAAACAAGCTAATATTCTAGTTGTGACAGGACAAAGGTTAGGTCATGCAGAACTCTCTGCTGCCACGGTTTTACTAGTCATGAATATTCTTTCTCCTGCATATTTACTTTGTTCACATCTACTTCTTTCTCCTCCATTTCTGCTACTCCATGGTTTATCTACAATACCAGCAATTCTTTCAAAATTAGGAGTAGGGATAAGTAAAAAAAAAAGGACCAGTTAAAAAAGGAGAAAAAAATCCAAAAGCTCATTACAGAACCACAACTTAAAAACATTTAACTGCATTTGGAACTGGAATCCAGCTAGACACTGGGACAAATAATCAGGGACAGCAACAGTAACTGCTGTATGAGCATTTTTCTTATTAAAACTGAATCATAACATGATTGGTATGGAAGCAGTGGATAAAAGCCAGGATGACTATGGTAGGGACAAACTAAAACTTTCACAATTTTGGCTCATTACGTTACTGGTTTTAATCTTCGAAATGTTCCATTTTGTCATTCTTTTGAGGCAGCTTTTATGCTGATCTTAAAGAAGAGATTGACTGTAGCAACATTGTGCTAGTTGTCATTTTACAGTCGAAGTCTGATTATTTTTGTATTTTATGAAACAATGGACTTTATTTTTGTATTTTATGAAACAATGGACTTTTTGTACGAAATACTGTAGATTTGGAGTCATAGCCAAGTACATTAACCATCCCTGCACTAGAAGTAAACAAGCTAGCCAAATAGCTAAAGTAAAAGTTGACAGATTGACCTGCAATATTTTCTGCATTTTATATAATGTACCAACCTCATTCAGGCATCGCTTCTTTGTAAAAATATTTCTGATGAAAGTTTCCTGGACTTCTTCCTGTTTGACCAAGTATTGCCAGAGCCTCTTCACAGACAATGCAACATGACTGCTAGATCTACAGAACAAAGTTGAATAAATATTTACATCATGCTCATACTTATACGAGAGTGCAGTATTTTATATTCTAATCAAACTACAGTCAGAAGAAATGCTGAAGCAAAACTACAGAGCTACAGACAGGATACAAGACCTATCTGAAAGCACTTTAATACTCTCTTCCTGAAAAGCCTACACGTGAGAGGAGGTGCAAAAGGAAGAAGAGAAAGAATACGTAGTATCTTCTCCTTCTACCCTGGGACAACTGAGAAGAATCTCTTCAAGAGATTACACAATTATAAGAGCAGCACACACATTATTTATTAGTCCAGCTCATTCTTCACAAAATGAGCAATTTCTGTTTAGTCCTAACAAGTGATCCTTTCACATGGACAGTGAACGACTAACACTTCCTACTAGGAACACATCATCAGCTGTGTAACTTCTCTGAAACATCCATGACTTTTCAGTAACAAAATTGGAAGGATTGTAGAATCAGATCAGAATTCCACTGTTTATGCTTATCCCTAGAAATGGCACACTCAAGCCAAAATTATAAATATAACTGCTTATGACAAGCCAAAATCCATCAAACTCTGAATTGCTTTAAATCATAATTTAAAAATAATGCCAGACAGCAGATACGTGTTAAGATGGTTCCTTTTAATCAACTCAAGTTACTGAAAATGTGACCACGATGAAACATTTTACAATAAAAAGCCAGACTTTCTGTATTTTGAAATCCACAAATGACAGTAAGATTAAAAAGGCAGAAATCTACTTCGAAAATGACACTTTAAAGACTGAGCACACTTTTCTGGTTGAACACACAATTATGTTAAGTCACAACTAGGCAAATATTAAAAATAGTAAGAATTTCTTCTCTGATTTTAGGTACCAATACTGAAAAAAAAGGGTGAAGTGATTTTATTACCTCTAAAAGTGGGGCAGTTATTTAATTCACAGTCACTTATCCATAATTATCTCTCATGGCAAATTTTTTATTCTTTATTTTATTGTCAAGAATACTTTCTCCAGAGACACTCAAAATCCTTATGTTAATTTTAAGTAAAAGAATTTTAAAAAATTAGAAACTGTGGTATGTTTTTCCTGCTCTTGCTTTGGACCAGAGATGCATGAAATATGCCATGTATCCTCCATATTTCACACAGTTATTGAAGTTGCAATCTATCATGTGCACTAACAACCTAATGCTTGATTCATATCAAAGATATTACAGTCAGTGTTTATAGGAATTAGACTCACCTGAAAGGAGTGTTTGTAGGCTCAAGTAAAGTTTTGTGGCGAAGCAATGCAGGACCAGCAGCGAGGGCATCTTCAGAAGCATGAACTGAAATGTAATGTTGAGGTGGACCCCCATATAGCTCAAGACGTCGGAGAAGAACTTGTTCCCAGCGCTGTAAAGTTTTCAAAACTGCATGGCATATCGGGGAGCTAACTGGAAGCTCTAGAAAGACAAGTAAACAATAATAAAACCCCTCCCCTTTCCACTATAACCTTGACAAAGATAATTCCAGCAGGTGAAGGCTGAAGTTTAATTCGAGTATCTCCACAAGTTAAGCTTTATTCAAACCTTAAGTTGATATTTGCAAGTATAAAAAGATGAACTGCTTTGTGCTATCATTGCTAAAAAAATGAATAGATTTCTCCAATGCTGACACTGGAGAAATTATATCACGGAACAGATCATCATGAAACAGATCCTCCTGGAAGCTGTCAAGGCATATGGATGACAGGCAGGTGATAAGAGAAAGTTGACACAGCTTCATAAAGGGCAAATTGTGCCCAAGTAATCTATTAGTGGCATTCTCTTGTGAACTGACTGCACCGGAGGGCAAGGGAAGAGCAACTGCTCTCTACTTTTAAATTCTGTAAGACCTCTGACTATGTCCCACACATCTTTACCTCTCAACTGGAGGAAAAAGGATGGACTGTTTGATGGCTAAGGAACTGGTTGGATGACCTCACCCAAAGAGTTGCATTCAATGGTTCAATGTCCAAATGGAGATCAGTAACAAGTGGCATCCCTCAGGGATGCATGTTGGGATTGGTACTGTTCCATCTCTCCGATAACAACACAGGCAGTGGTAGTGAGGGCAGCAGAAGGTAGCTGGCAAATACCAAGGTGAGAGGTGCAGTTGGTTTGCTGAAAGGAAGGAATGCCACCCACAGGAACCCTGGCAGGCCTGAGGAGTGGGCCCATGTGACCATCACAAGCTTCAACAAGGACAAGCGCACCTGTGTCAGGGCAATCACCAGTACCAAAACTGAGTGGTGAATACACTGAGTGGCCCTGTGGAGAAGGACTTAGGGATACCAGTGGATGAAAAATTGGGCATGACCAATTTTGCATACTGGGCTGCATCAAAAGAAGGGTGGCCAGTAGGCAAAGGAGGGAATTTGGCCCCTCTAATTTGTTCTTGTGACACTCTACCTAGGGCACCATTTCCAGGTATGGGGCCCCCACTACAGGAATGACAGAGACCTGTGGAGGGGATCCAAAGAAGGGCCACAAAAATAGGTCAGAGGGCTGAAATACCTCTCCTATGGAGACAGGCCGAGAGTGTTGGGTTTGTTCATCCCGGACTGCAGAAGGATCCAGGGACATAATATAGCAGGCTTTCAATATGTAAAGGAGACTTACAGGAAAGACACAAAAGAGACTTTTTACCAAGGCCTGTAGTGATAGGGCAAGGAGTAATGGTTTCACACCCAAATGAGTAAATTTAGATTAGATAAAAGAAAGACATTTTTAATGATGAGGGCAGTGAGACACTGGAACCAGTTGCCAGAGAAGTTGTGGATGCCTCAGACTTGAGAGGTCGTGTCAGATGAGGCTTTGAGAAACACCATATTGTGAAAGATGTCCCTGCCCACAATGTGGTGGGCAGGGTTAGACCTAGATGATCTTTAAAGGTCTCTTCCAAAACCAAACCATTCTATCATTCTATGAAACAAGGAGTACGGACGATGTTACTGCCATTACAAAAAGTTATAGTGTTTCCACCAGGAAATAAATATTGCAAACATTCTTACATGACTAACAAGCAAAGACAACATAAGTATGAAGAGACCTCTGCTGACTACTGAGCATCCTTTCTCATCCATTCATCTTATCCACCCACCATGCCATTTCATAAATATATCTGTATGATAAACAGTATCAGAACATTCATTCCCATATCACTGAAAAGCCAAGAACTTTTGAACTAAAAGCTACAACATATATATATTATTCAACACATTACTGATTTTAAATGTGCTAATCAGGTATGAAGAGACAACTCTGCTGCTTATTACCTGAAAGATCATGTCCAGCCAAAGGGTAGAAAATCTTCAAATTGTGAAGTACCAGCTGAACCATTGCCAATCTCATCAGTGACCAACTAACAAGAAAGCACTAGTAAGTCATTTACTAATAGGAAAATAATTTTCTCACTTAGTCAATATTAGGTTTTAAATTTAGAGCTTCAAATCCTCATTATAAACTACTGAAAACTACAAACCATACTTTAGAATATTATAGGTACTTTGAATTCAAAAGTCACTATACCATATACTAATAAAATGAATAAAATAATTACTGTGAAAAATTAACTACTAAGTCTAAATAATGCACTGAAATATCAAATAACTGGTATATTAGCTCAAAAACAAAAAACCAGAAATGCAAGTCTAGATACAGCAGAATATCTTGCATTCTAAAGTGTTATTTACCTGTAAGAATTTGAATTAGAATGCTCTTGGTTATGTGAGTTTGATCCAAACACATCTCCATCAATGTCTTCATCATCTTCATCACTTTCCTGACTCTCTTCTGAGTCATACTCCACTCTACTTTGTGATGGAAGAAAGGGCTAAAAATTTAAACAATATTCCGTAACTGCCTTCTAGCCAAAATCTCATTCTAAATTACCATTCAAAAACTGGATCATTATAATGCTTAATGCTTTGTATAAAAAGCAGATGTATTATCTAACTCAGTCAAGTAACATTTGGAGCTTGTATCTCATGAAAAGGGTAATTATCCATAAGCACTACATACTTAATCAGCTTAACTATTTTTCACATTACTGAAAATTCTAGTGCTGAAAATGAAGATGCTAACTGTTTTCCAATTCTTCTTTTATTTTCACGCCAGATATATCAAACCAGATGGGAGACACACAAGCTTGTCAGAGAAAAGCCAAAACCATCGGGATGTATTCTCTTCAGTTCTTCCAAGAGCTCAGAGAAATCCTATCCTCTCCCTACAGTGCTCAGTATTTATGATCAGGCCACTATCAGTGCCTCACTGTGCTATTCAGTATTTGTGTCTTGGGCTGACTCTATCATGTGTATCCCCTATCATGCTCTATGCCCAGAAAGTAGTATTGTGCCTTTTCTGTGCCTTTAAACTGAGCTTGAGGAAAAAAAAAAAACCCAGATGAACTTTCCAAAGCAGCTTCTCAAGGACACAGAGATTACACTCCTCAGTTTTTTTCTGACTGCGGAAGGCACGAAGGGAGCACCCTGCTTGCTTTTTCTTCAGCCAGCTGGGTTTTTTTCCCTCTTGGTGTGAGACAGAGAGCTGAATTTTGTTTCCTGGGACTTTGGTTTTTTTCCCCTTCTTCTCTTCTGAACTGTTTCAACAACATCAGAACACATCAGGAGAATTTTCTCCCCGAGGCCCGGGGGTGGGCCCACGCCCTCACTGACCAGCTCCGAGGAGGAGAGAGACCACACCTACAGAAGGACTCTGAAATCTTCCCAGGTTTCTCTCTATAGCGACGGTTTTAATTCATTATTCAGCATCATTATCCTTTTCCTGTGTGTTTGTTAAAATAAATAGTTTTTATCTCTTTCACTTTCCTTAGAGGAAAAATTTCTTTTTCCCCGAACCCTGTGGGGGGAAGGGTGGTTGCAACCTGGTTTTTCTCTGAGGGGCTATATTACTAGATTTTGGCCAAACCAGCACAATTTGCCATTTCTTTTTTGTCCTCGCTCCTAAAATACGCTTATCTAATTTATTTTGCTTATATAGACAACATTTGAGATACAAATGTGCATACAACTCCGCATAAGTATGTAACTTTCTACAAAGAAAGATCTGACAAGAGACTTAACAGGGCAACATAATTTGATTTCCAGTAGGTATGCACAAGCATTTCATCCAGTTGAAATAGCTGATAAAATGCTTCTCACATTTCCTTGTTCCCCTAAATAGCTGACCTGTAATTATCTACACATTTGTACTCTGCAATTATAAAAACCAACAGAATTTGTTCACACCATTATCTGAAAACAAATAAATTGAATAACAACAGTTTTCAAGAAAGCTGTTTCAAAAATATGAACAGGAAGCATTTTAGAAAAAGCTAAACATGAGCAACAAAAACAAGCAGATTCTATTACATCAATACCTAGAATAATGACTAAGAAGAGAAAAACTAGCAATCCAGAAGTGACAGAAAACATTTAGTTGTTAAAACACGAAAAAACTACCTTTGCAATGAAATAATCCCAGATGCTAAGCTCCGGAGGGATAAATCTTTCTTTGTAAGATGATGATTGTTGGTCTACTAATGGTAATGCAGGCAACTGAGAACTCTCTTTTGGAGAGGGTTTTGATGAAAGCCTGTAAGGTTTTTGCTGTTTCTCTCCATCATCTATGGGAGAAGAAAATACAGTATGTTGTTTTAAACCATCTGCTTTACCTCCTGATTGCTTTTACTACAGGGATTCATAATAAAAAGTAAAAATTTTCATCAATAAAAGTTTTCAGAACTTTATCTTAGCATTTCTGTAACAATTAAACATAGAGAATGTTAATCCTCAAATACATACAACTAATATGTAACTAGAACTCCAGAACATAAAAACTCGCTGCACAAACAATACACCCATAACTGCATTAGAAGCTCTCTTCATACAAAGGTGACAAATATTATTACTCAAGCAATGATCTTGCAAAACTAAATTAGTAAGAACTACTGAATACTGATTACAATTGCTTTTACGACAAGGCAGGAGTCTTGTCTTTCAGAATATATGTTGCAACTGTGTAAGACTGCCATTCCTACTCAAACTTTTAACTCCATGTCTCCTTCTAGTGGAGATCTGTATTTTTTCTAAATGGTACAATTCTGCTAAATCGCTATGCCCTGACAATACATTTCTCCAGATAAAAAAGATCACATTTTAACTAACACAATCTAATAGACATCTTATTAAATAGGGACAGACTAATTATTTGCAGTAACACCCTAAATCCTAGGAGTAGAGAGCTCCCCTCACTTGCTCCAACATTGACTTTTTTCTGACTAAGAAGTTGAAAGATGGAAGATTTTACTTACATTCTTGATTATTACAATACTCAAGGAATTAGTTTATCCAAGTTTTCAGGAGTATCTTAACACAGTTGTACCATCTGATATCCTGAAATAATTCTGGATCTTGTTAGGATCATATTCCAGCCTTTCTATTAGCAGAGGAGGAATGATACCAATTGTCACTGTCCCTGAGCAGTAAGTTAAGTTTTCTGACTCTCCAGAACACATCAGAAGTGAAAGCGGCAGATGAGAAAAGAAATTATATTTGGAGATTTGTTGGCCATCTTTCATAACAGACAAAATGGACTTGAATCAATTTCCTACTTGATTGTAAAAGGTGGCAGTTGTGTTTGGGTTTTTTTGTTGTTGTTCGGTTGGGATTTTTTTTCAGATTTTTATTCGATTTTCAAATCGATACATGTGATGTACAGAGATCAGTTTCTACAGTGAAACAAAAAGAGGGGCTTCAAGGTAAAACAAAGAAAGCTAAAATACGAAGATAAAAAGGAAGTTGATTTTTTGAACTTTGTTTTAGAGTCCACAGAACTTCAAACACCTATTTAAATGAGTCAGTTTTCTTAAGCAAAGGGGAGTATAGGTTGCCTTATGATCTAACAGCAGTAACAAGTAGGAGCCAAGAAAGCAATTCTGTAGGCTTAAAGAGCTCACCCAAGGAACAGATATCCCTATCACTGAGACCAAGCATCAACATTTTGGGCCAGACTGTTTGCAAGGATGAACTAATACGAACATTACAAATGCAAATGGGTTCCTGATTGTTTTAACCTTCCTGTTCCTTTCTGCTACCAAGAGCCCACAAAACTAACAACCACTGAAGCTTCCAAAATTACCTTCTCCTGTGAATAATGCTGCGGATGGCAAAAAAAGAGCCAGCACACCTATGTGTTCCTGGAGTAAACTACCCCAAAGAAGTATACCCTTATTTTTTTAATGTTTTATCCACAGGAAACTTTCTGAGTCTTGACAGGTGCCTAAAGGATTATGTCCTTCAAAACTCTTAGGGGTATTCCAACCACTTGAAAACAGAAGGTCTAACACTCTGAATAAGAGAAAAACAGTGGTAACTTACAAACATGTATTTCCATATATAAGACTCATCTGCTCATAACACAAAATGAGCCAACGGTAAGATTTTTAACTCTAAGCCATGTAAGATTTAAATAAATGTTTTTTAAAAAAAACTTTCAGGTTTTTTATACCTCACCATTTTTAATTTTTTTTCTTCAAATGGACAAACTCTCTGCAGTCACACTAGTTGAGGGAATTTATTAGTTATTTCTGACCATTTCTGGACCAGGAATAAACATGTTATTCCAAGAATCAGAAAGATTTTTGACCACGTATGAAGATGAACATTATCATTACAAGCAGCTGAACTACTGTGCTGGCTTCAGCTGGGGTAGACTTAACTTTCTTCACAAGTGACTGTTGAAAGGCTGTGCTTTGGATTTGTGCTGAACACAGGGCAGACAACACAAACACATTTTAGTTGTTGCTGAGCAGGGCTCACACAGAGCCAAGGACTGTTCTGTTGTTTGTGCTGCCACGCTGGTGAGGGAGTTGGGGATGCATGGGAGCCTGGGAGAGACACAGATGGGACAGGTAACCCCAACTGACCAACGAGATACTAAAGACCATGTGACATGCTCAGTACATAAAGAGGGGGAAAGTAGGAGGAAGGTGGAGGACATTTGGAGGGATTGTGCTTGTCTTCCCTAGTCAACACTGCACATGACGGGGCCCTGCTCTCCTGTAGATGGCTGAACACCTGCCTGCCCTTGGGAAGCAGTCAATTAAGTCCTTGTTTTGCTTTGTTTGCCTGCACAGGTTTTGCTATTAAATTGTCTTGATCTCAACACATGAGTTTTCTCTATCTTCTATCCTTCCCATTTTCTACCTCGTTCACCAGTGAGGGAGTGAGTGACCGGCTGCCTGGGGCTTGGCTGATAGCTGGGGTTAAACCACAACAGCTACAAAATAATTTATATATGGAATCTAATACAAGATGAAGACATCTCATCTTTCATCCTGAAACAGGAATATCATAACACTACGTGTTGCACTAATATACTGTATCATAATTCTTTTTTTTCCTGTTAGGTATAGTATTTGAAATCCACTTACCTGTACTAAAAGTCAAAACCACAATAACTGCAGTATAATGCATTTTCATTTCATTATTTAAAGCTTATAAGTTAAGAAAAAGCATGCACATGCATCACTATGAATTTTTAGCTAATTTTCAGCAACCGCTTGAAAAAAAAGAAATTCACTAGGCATGAAATAAGGAGCAAGTGTTGCATGATTCAGAAATGAGCAACTATATGCCTGCAGGTTCTTTTTCTAAGCAGAATTCACAAAGCAAGTGTTTTACTTTAAAAAAGTACTTTATTCCTTTCTGTTGGATCACTCTTTGTATTTTTAAGAATAATGCAGCCATTGGAAGAAATTCAGTATTTATGCCAAATGAAAGTAAAACCACCTAAGTGGTTTGAAAAACACACTACTAATACAAATTTCTTTTTTACACATTATAAAAGAAATGAAATACATTAAAAAATTAATTAAAATTCTGACTGTCTTTTGGGATTTCAAATTACCAATTACATGCACTTTCAAATTTCTGATATATTTCTAGTTAAAACTCTTTTTTTTTTTTTTTTGACACATGTATCTTTTCTCCCATTTTACTTACAAGACAAATGTAAAATTCATGTTATTCCAAGAATATTGGACCATTTCACACAAGGAAAATCCTTTAATTTCTGCCAGGTTCTAAGACATGCAATGATAATTAAAAGATCTGTTACCTCCCTTCTACCCTTCCAGGAAGAGCTAAAAGGCATATTTCTTTGAACTTCTCTTCATTTGCTCTTGCAGCATGGAATAACTGAATATATTAAATCAATCTATGGATTTCTAACTGTTAAAGCAAAGGCCAAATTCTTCCTTAAGAACTTTCTGGATGAGAGAGAACTTACCATCTCTTTATAACTTAAATTAGAAAACAGTATTCTTAAGGTAGTTTTCAAGAGAAATATGGCAAACATGATTCTGAAAAAATCTACTATAATCAACAACAAGGTTCTTTTTCAGATGATAGTTGCCTCTTGGAAAAAAATGATAGTTGCCTCTTGAAAAACTAGCACATCATGTGCTAGTTCTGTTTGCCAAAATCATTTGATGCAACTGCAAAAACAAGAAACATGACTGAAAAGTATAGTGCTCTGAAAACCATTCAAACTGCTATGTTTTGTCTGATCTTCACGTGACAGAGGCAATAAAACAGATTTTTCATAAAAAACTAATTCCTAATAGAGGTTAGGAATTTATAAGACTACCAGGTACAGGTTTTTGGTTCCCATTTTTGCAGCTCAAGTCTAAGAGAAAGATTGTATTTATTTAAGTGAAATTTTATATTCAAAGCTACTAAGTGCTCAAGTCAACTAAAGCAAAGAGCAGAAAGGGAAATAACATAACTTTATCGACCAATGCTGTACATAGTGTTACGATCTCTTAAAATAAGTTTAAAACTTGGAGATCAGCATCCACATTCAGGTATGTATTAAAGGATTGGAGGGGAGGCAAGAAGAAGACATGTATAGTCTTATTGTATTAGAATTCTTAGTGTTCAGAATTTTTAGCTTTTGATCTCCATTTGAGAGTGGAAACATTTCACAAAAATCTAAAAGTAAACATAAGGGAAAAGAGTCTAGTTAAGCATCACAAAATGGTAAGCTATAGAAAAATCTAAATAATATTATGGAAGAATACGGCATAGTTGACTGGAACAAGCATTCCAGTCACTTCTCAGTATTTGTTTCTAGTGTTAGAAACAGTAAAGGCACAAAAATATAGCTGATTTTAATCCTAGTTCCTCTGCTTCCTTGGAAGTCTGGGGGTTTTCTTCTTTCTTCATCCACCATTTTTTATAATGTGACAGAGAAAGGATTTTAGAGAAATACCTTTCCCCCAAATTTGCTTTACATAAACACACATTACAAACAAATAATAACCCATTGAATCCTAGAATTACATCGGCTGAAAGACATCTGGTCCAACCCCATGCTCAGAACAGGGCTGACTTAACTGACGGCCTAGTTTGTTCAAGTTTTTGAGTAATTCCAAAGATAGAGACTCCACAACCCCTCAAGGCCCCTTTCTAGTGGTTATCCCTAAAAACTGGTATTTAAAAATGTCCCTTCTTCTCTTAAATTTTTCATTTGAGCTTCTGGATTCTTCCAGCAACAGTTTTATTAAACTTGCGATCAGACAGCCAGCACTCCTTCATAAGAAAAACATGCAGCACATAGGCTATATTTAGTATGCATTTCAGAATACACTTCTTCGTAAATATACTTATCATTTTAAACCAGTGGTAAACCATAAACACAGCTTAGTATACAGTTACCAACACTTAGCAGAATTGCCAACAAAAGCCAGTTATGACTTCTGACAATTCTGTAATAGCAAACATTTACCTCACCAAAGTGATAAAGAGAAATATTTATTCAGTACCACAGAGAGAGCTAATCAGATCTAGCATAAGAGCTCACTTTTGGTTAAAGATCTCTACTCTGAAAACACTTTCCTAAAAGTCTGATGAAGATACTTAAACAGGTCGCATTTACAGTTTTCCTTAAATGCAAGGTAAGACATTTTGATATGTAGCATACATCTAATATAAATAATAAAAATTTTTAAAAATATATAAAGTTACATTTTATCTCTCTACATATATATTCAGATGTGATTTAGAAAGTCATTACAGTTTAAGTAAATTCATCTTCACAAAATTTTCCTTCAAAAAACTTGGATAACGGTAGCATTTTTGCTCTTGGTTTTATAGAAGTCCAACTAAATTAAAAAGCATATAACTGTACCAAAATAAAAGCATTACATAAATTCATTCTGGACCTGATGATAACTTATCATTAACTAAACTTAAAACTTGGAGGTTGTTTGCTTTTCTAAAGGGTTCTTAGAATATCAAATTCGAATATCAACAAGACACCTTTCATTTGTAATGTCTGGAATGAACACTTAGAAATCCACATGCATAATAATGCTTATATTCAAAAAGCAAAACAAGCAGCTCTCCAACAAAGATATGAAACACTTCTGATCTTTTCAAACCATGGTCAAAGTAATTATATATTTAATATTGATTTAAAATGAAGAGCCATAAGAATATGACAGCACTGACAATTTTCTTTTTTAAAAATACTCAATTCATGCGCTTCTTTAATTACAAAATTTTACTTTAAATTTAGATGTCATGGCTTGCAAACAGAAGTTTTTCTGTCTTTCTGCATATGCAAAAAAAAAACCACACAGAGCAAACTGCATGTAGAGGCCTAGTACTAAATCTAGGATCTTGCCTGAAGGTTTGGTAGGACTATGAGTACTGAAGGAGGTAAGGGATTTGGAAAACCCCACGCATTCCATGGAGAACACTACTACCTGATGTGGGCTAGGCATTGGGAAGTGCCTACCTGTCAAAGAGAGAAAACATACTGTATTTGTAAAATGGGAATATATTCCAGTTATGAGAGAACTGGAAAGCTTTAAAATAAACATAAAAAACTAGGCTGTAATAGCACTGGAAACTCTCTAAGATCAACTTAACTCCCTCATAATTAGAGCACCTGTGCTACTTGAAAACCTTATTTCAGTAGCATTCACTTCTGCTTCACTATTCTCTTCTACACAGTATCTATACCAATAATTTCAGATCCTCGTTTTTCTATGCAAATCCAAAAACATACTGAATTCTTATTCAATACAAACTACTTAAATTAACTAAGCTTTCAGCAGTCACATAATTTTCTTAAAAAACACAGAAGACAAATATACACAAAACAAGACAACTGACCAGTTTTTGTCTTTAATTGCTCTTGTCCTCTGCTGGGTGTATGAGCTCCTCCTCCAAAGATAGCAGACCACATTTTGTTATTAAGTGGATGAGCCATAATTCTATACAGCTCATTGCTAGAATGTGTTGCAAGGCCATGGATGAACAGACTGAGATAGACTGCAGTTAGAATTTCACAAAGTAGAACTGTGAGACCTGGTTGGGCTTCCTCACCAGCAGAATTCAAGAGACGTATTAGAGCCGTCATTCCTGTTTATGTAAAATAAACATATTCTTTAAGAAAGCATAGATGTGCGTGTAAACATACTCCAGATTATCACGGGTATTTCATCTGGCAATCTCTGTTATTCAGTAGTTTCTAGTGTAGAAAAATTCTAAGTTCTAGGCATGGAAATCTAAGCTGAAAACTCCAGGAGAAAGAGGCGTCCTCCTTATTTTTAACAATTTATTCATTTTTGAGCTTCACATTTTGGACTAATGGTTAAAGAAATGTATAACAATTTTTCAATTATTATACCTACATTATAATCCTGTAAATTGAAATTCTATCTTCTCACTTGATGGTGGTAAAACCAATCAAAAACCAGGAGTATCAAACTTGCACTACATTGTCTGGCAATCAAGACAATGATTGTGAAAGGTGAAAGTGTTCTTCCACCCGCGTACTAAACATCTAGTAGTGTTTTTATATTCCCACAAAAGGGTGTAGTTTCAGATGTGTCTTCAACTGTGACACTTTGTGCACACAAGTGAAAGTACAAATAGCAGTGGCCAAAGAATTCTGCTTTTTGTCATGCTCCCCAATTTGCACATACAGCATGTGAATCTATTAAAAAATTTTAAAAATCACTTCAAGGTGATGTTACTCATAAGAACAACTGCTAACAATTTCTTGCCCCACTAATCAGAAATTTAACTCTGATTAATTAAATAAAAAGAAAACAGATGACAATCTGGTTTCTCTCTAAAATCTCTAGATTCAGTGACAATGTTTGGCAGAAAAGAAAAAATGGCATAGTATCAAACACAAAGACTGTCTGGGGCTCTCCAAGAAGATTTTTACAGGGAAATTTTCTGATTTAAAGAATAAATCTCATAATAAGTAATCATATTTCTTGGCTATGCTTACATTAAAGTTAGTGCTGTAAACTGAAGCTCATACCTAGACATATTACATCAATAACACTCCCTCTAATGTAGCTTCCTAGTGTAGTTTCAGCAGCATAGATTTTCAGCACACTTTAATATTACCTAAAATTTGACATGAATTTTAGAGCTACAGAAAAACATCACTTATTATAAATGTCTCATTTTTAATAGTTTCGAGTTAGTTCAAAAGTTGTCCATAAGGTAAAATAATTCTTA
This sequence comes from Rhagologus leucostigma, assembly GCA_013397725.1. Classification (NCBI taxonomy): domain Eukaryota; kingdom Metazoa; phylum Chordata; class Aves; order Passeriformes; genus Rhagologus; species Rhagologus leucostigma. Next base: position 855,005 of record VZTD01003339.1, on the reverse strand, counting down.
GTTGGAGCACAAACTAAGTCCCAGTCCTTCTTAGGAGTAAGGAAGTACAATGCTGGTGCTCCAGGAGGAGCAAGTAGAGCACAGGACACAACTTTACCCTACTTCCTGTTTAGTTGCTCTTTACTAGCTCCAGCACTAACATTTTTTAGTTAAAGAAAGCAATATAAACCAACTTGACTTAGTGAATAATCAGAAGCACTAACTTAGAGGATCTGAAAAAAAAAAAAACCCAACATTTTAATCAAAGAACTCAATTTTACCACACAGCTGTTACAAACACTACTGGAAAGTCCAGAGCATAGCTGCATCCTCTTACAGATAACTCAGTTTTCCTTAAGAGGAAAGAAACAAATCAAGTCTAGATACCTGGCCACTGAGCAGGTGATGTGTTGGGAGTCACTGTTTCTTCTAAGCTTGTTGTTCTTAAAGAACGACACTGAGTTAACAGGACTGTCTGATACACTGTCCCAGTGAACTGATTTGCTTGAAATGAGCTGTGAAACAGAAAAGTGGGAAATTATTTTCAAAAATTATGTTTACAACTATTCAAGGGATAGCACTTTCTACAGGTAGGGAAGTGTCAATACTGCCTTCTAGTGCCCTATCTATTATCATGGCTGCAATGAGACAGTTGCCTAAAACTCACTTTTCATAGACTTTACCTGTAGCTGTGGCCATCACAGAGACACTGGTAGATGCAAGCAGAGAGCGATGCTGCTAAGGTATGCATGACGTATATCTGTAAGACAAAGTTTTACAGAACATTATTACACCCAAAGTGACCTGTGGTTAGTCTCACAGCCTTTCACTCCGCTTACAAATTTGTAACAAGCACTGGACATGGAAGGTGTAAGTACTTATGCACTTAAAATGCTACCTTTCTCTTCAGAATTTATATCAGAGAAATCAGTTCACTTTGCAATTAGAAGGATGAGGGAAAACTCACCTTACCAACACATAATCACAGATCAGCTCTATCTGAAATATTTTCAGCTAATAAACAGCAACATATTAAGCCTATACACAACAGTCCTAAGTAATTACACCCTAAGACAGTGGCAGTTCGCTGGTTCAGAACACAAAGACTTTATTTCAGAATGAAAACTATAATGCAGCTTAGTTTTTGACCAATTCTTGTGTAGCTCTTGAACACACACAATTTACTCAGTATCACGGTGATCAGTATTTTTAGCACAGCTGATACTTTTTTCTTAATGTATCACAAAGCACACTTAGATAAAAAACTAGAGAATCTGTTGATCAAAAAGGTTCCATTAAAACAAAAACAGTTTATTATACTTATTTTTTTGTTACCTCTAAAACACAGCTAACTAGGAACTAACCAATCTTTTAGTGTTCTCTAGAAATTCTTAGTAAAAGCAGACATGATTTGGGACCTAACACATACAAAATTTTAGGAAAGAGTAAGTTTTATTTCCAGTCAAAGGTTAAATACAGGAGAAATCTTACAGAAATGATTCTTAAAAACTACTATACAAACACATATACTGTTTCACAAAAAATTTGATTTTATTGAACTTTGCTGACAATCAGTTTTTATACTTCAACATTTAATTTTACTTAGGTCTAAGAATGAAATGCAGAATTTGCCAGTAACATAACAGAAGTAATGATCACACTGTCATAAAGACAGATACGATGCTGATGATGTAGTATAACATGTTTTCCGCAATATTGTCCTCTTGGACAAATATCCAGTTCCAAGAGAGGCCAATCTACAACAGCTTGTTGAACCAGATGCTCAACACCTCAACAATGAGTAATGATCAGTGGACAGCTCAAGGTAAGTACTATAGAAAATGTTTATCTTTCATGGTTTTATTATTTATCACAGATAGGCACAGCACAAAGTTTTTATGCTGTCAGAAAAAAATTTGTGACTTCAGCAACCTAGATAATAACAACAACAAAACAACTGTAAAAAAATACATACCTTGCTGTTCTGAGTATCCGGATGAGGTGGCGAATCAAGGTTTATTATAGCATGTAATATATCATGAGTTAAATTGCCAAGATGTAGCAATGGATTAGCCACCACCGTTTTGGCACTAGCTGTGCAAGCAAATAGGAGAGGTACGGAGCTTTGCTCTGGTGGAGGGCTGGAAGGTATCTGTACTGACTGCTCCTAAAAACAAGCAAGAAACACACACAAAGCAATAGTATATATATTCTTTAAGGGAACATAAGAACTTTTGAAAGAGGGAAAAGGATTCTAAAAAACAACAAAAATAAACAATGTACAAAAAACATAACCTGTTAAAAACAGATTTAGATTTATTACAAAACAGGTGTAAGCTATAGCAGGAAAACTTCAAAAATATTTCAAAACACTTTCAAATAAATCTACAAACCTGAAGCAGAGAAAACACAACCGAAGCTCCCCCACATACCTGCTGAGATTCCTGCAACAGCAGAATTAATTCCATTCTGACAGATGCCAAGCCTCCACCATGTGAGCCATGAAGTATACAGTAACTAAGGAACATTCTTAGGAGTGACTGGTATTTCAAAAGCCATTGACGCCTTTTCTGAAAGTCTTCTTTCTGTAGCATAGTTTTTTGCTGGTCAGATAAGTCTTCAGTGTTTTCATGTAATGTAGCTTCCTCTGGCATCCCTCGAATTCCTGACTCTTCTACTTCAACACCATAATCACAGGTCTTCTGAAGAGCTACCACTTCTCTCTCAAGCCACTGGTAAAGCTGATACCGCAACTTTCCACCATCTACTTCATAGCCAGTGGACAGTGTACGAAGCTCCACAGTAAGGATTTTCAGGCATGCTCTAAACTTCAGCTGTGCTGAAAGGATATCTTCTGATGGACTTAGAATATCTTTGTCATCAACTACACTAAAAGACTCTGTGTAGCTAGAACTTGTTTCATGTAATTTTCCAGTTTTCTTCAGAGGTTTTAGCTCTTTCATTACCAGGCAGGAATCTTCACTCTCATCATTTTCATCACTGTCTGACTGCAGTTGCAATTGTTCATCTTGGAACAGAGCACTTGGCTGGCTCCAATCAAAGGAAAGAGAGGAACTTGAATGTTTTTCTGATGAACAATCTGAAGACGAACCAAGACCATTGAATACTGGCTGTGACCAATCAATACTGGAAGCTTGATCTTTTGTTTCAAACTCTTTAACTGGAGAATATGGTGAGAAATCTTTACCAGTATCCATTAAACTAGGGGATTTACAGAATGACTTTGACCTCTTGACAACTTTGGGCATCTTTGATAACACTTCTAAGGCCAACACAGGACAACCAGCTTTTAGATGAGCATATGCAGTGGTGAAAAACAGCCGTCGTTCACCTAGGTTGATTTTGTCAGCTAATCCATTTTCTACTGTTAGGCAAATGTGTGTGGAAGATGTATCAGAAGAGCCAAAATGACGTCTGAGCAAGAGAGGATGCGTTCTTAAGTAGTTATAGAAGTTAAACACTGCAGGGTTGCAACTTGATGAGCCATCTCCTTCATCTGAAAAGATATGGCAGCATGAGGAAAATCTACCACTCCATATGGAATAACCAATTTGCAAAGTCTTAAGTTCATCAGAAGGCTTTTAGGTCTTAGTATCAATCCTACTGCCTACTGCATACATTCATTCTACTGTTTACTTCACTGCACCCTCCTTTGCACCTTTATAATTTGAATATCTCGGTGGGGAAGACATTGCCAAACCTACTAAAAAGAAGCAGGGTGGGGCAGCAGGCAAGACTTTTTAAATTAAAACAGCTGCCATTTCTTTTCCTTGTAGTCAGACCAGTTTTACTGCAGTCAAACAAGACTACTTTTCTGTTCACTTCAGATTTCTGAAGTCTTAATCTTCCATCTGTGAATGACAATAAGATGTTATATCGTACAGATTTTTACTTAAAGTCTTTTTTAAAAAAACAGGATTAGTATTTTTTATTTTGTCTACATCTTAAAAGAAATGCAACTTACAATAAAACTAGGAAATCCATAACATTATACATAATGGTAGCAGTATTACACACAAATAAATGAATTACACAACAGTGCAACACCTAGACATTTTATTTTCATGTCCATAAGAAGAAAAACCCCAAAGAAATATGAGCATCAGCATAGGATGATTCACACAGCTTTCAAAGGCTTCAAGATAGCTGAAATAAATCCTTACTCTCTCCTCTATCAGGAGTTATGGCACAACTGATGACAGTTAACAGAGGGAGGTACATGAAGAAGCACCTTCTAGGTAAGAAAATAAAGCAAGACACCACAAACAAGCCAATGAACTGACCACAGAAGAGTCAGCAACACTTTAAAATTATTTTACACAGCAAGATGGGACCAAGATAGAAACAACCAAACATTATATTCCTCATTTGCTCAAAATCATCCTGAGGCATGTAACTTCTACTAAAATCAGTTTCACAAATTAGTTACTCAGTTCTAAGTATTTGAGCCTTCATTTATTCCGTTCCAACTTCTCTCAGCAGCCAGGACTGAAATCAGCTAACCACCCAGGACTTGAAGCATTTAACTTCAGTGAAAACACTACCTTTAGGAAACAATACAATTGACTCTTAGAAGGCCTATAAAGACAGCAAATGAACATAGACATTTATTGCTCTAGAAGATTTATGTGCTGTTTCAGGATGCACACAGGCCTCCTTGTACCATCCTAAGTATAAAAATCTTCCTGCTGGCAGTTTATCACTGTAGTCAACTAAGAACTAAAAGGTACAAAACATCATGTCTTCCAGACTCTCCTATGCAACTGGGCAATCAGAAACTTTGTCTTAGGCTGTGATGGAGTCAAATTAATTTAAGAAGTTAATTTATCTCTTTAAATTGCTTCCAGAAAAACAGCTGCATTACTGCAGAGTCATTCCATTATCCCAATATTCACATGCTTAAAGGACACAGTACGCATTTATGGGATACAGGATAATAACAATACAGTCACCATATTTGCTATAAAGTCCACATACATTGCTGCAGCAAGCTAATTACTAACAATGGTGAGGAACTGTGTGGTACCTGGTTTTGTTCAGATGACACTTTAAGAAATGGTGGCTTAAATGAACATGTAGTTAAAACCAACCTAAAAGGCCAAATACTTGTATTCTTACCTCCTTCATCTTCAACAGAATGTTTAATTAAAGTGTCAAGAGCCTTGCTATAATCTTCCAAAATCCAGTATGCCATACTTCGCAGAAAAGGGTCACAGTGTATGTTTCCCGAGCTCTCTTTTCCAGTAGACGCACTTCCCAAAACTCTCTTCTGCAGTACAGATTTGTAAGTACTAGATACTTCAAACTCCGATTCATAAAGTCTTGATATTACAAGAGCCAACTGAATGTCATGCAGTTTTTCAAGGCAGACCTAATTGAAAGTAAGTATATTCAAATGACCAAACTTTGTAATTTCCCCTCGTTTTAAAATTAGTACAGGGCAGAAAGCGAAATAAATCTGCTCAGATTAAAATAAGTTGGTCTATCAACGCCATAAAAAGTGAGAAGGAACTATGCCGAACAGATGTAGCTAACTATTACATGCAAGATCTGATTTGCATTTCTTCAGTTTAGGTATGGCATGACAACAGATCTTTGCAATTGACTGGCTTCAATAAATCACTGTCAATGTGCACACACCACCTCTGACCTCTTGATTCTGGTTGTTCTAGCTACAAAGCTTTACAGAACAAATCCTTCATTATCAAAGAGATGAATTTCCTCACAGTTTTGCAATTCAAACACACTCAGGAAATAATTTTTGTTTGTTTTAGTTTTTGTAAAGGGATTCTAGGAGCTAATCCACATCACTGCGAAAACACCAGGTCTGGAACTTCCTAATGAGAAACTATGCTGTCTTCATATAGGACTGGGTAGACAATCTGAAAGGAAGCTAATGGTATTTAGGCCCCTTAGCATTAGAGCAGAGAAATTACCCATGTCACTTTTCAGTATCACTAATATGACAGCTAAAAAGGAATCGGAATGTAAAGATGAAGGTTTTGTATTTGTCATTAATTTGGGGTGGAAAAGAAGAGCACAAACTGAAAGCAAAAGAAGAAGCTTCAGGGGTCATACTAATGCAAAATGCAAACCACATTCAATATATTTCTACATTTGGGACAACGTAACAGTCTTAAACATAAAAAGCTTTATTACCTCCACTGCATCTTTCAAGTGTCCTGCCAACAAGAAAAATGCTGCAGAATGCTCAAAACGCCGTTTGCCAAGTAAAGAAAAAGCATTCTTTAATGCTGCTTTACGCCATCTGTCCTCTGTGAAGTTGTTTCCAAAAAACTGTGTCATTTTACTATCTTTTTGGGACCTGCATATCGAACATAATTGATAAAAACATTTTACATTTTATTAGCTGTACTATGGTTCTTCATTTCCTCAGATGTCAATACAATTCTATACAGATCTCACGTTAGGAAATGCAGAGTCTCTCACCACACTGGGAATTAAGGCGGCTACATATTTAATAACAGCAGAAACTTCGGTAAATACAAAATCTAGTGGTATTTTCAATAACCTGATAGAAGTACAGAAAATCTCATTTTTCTTAAGGTGAGCTCTTAAGTGACAATGCAAATTAGTTTTCAAGAGGTTTGCAACACTGAACACTGTATTATGAAAAACCAGTTAGAAAGACATAATTCAGTCCCCTAAACTTAAGGTAAAATTTTTAAAAGCAAACACTTATGCAAAAGATAGGCATGACATTTCACACACTACACTGCTATTCCTCAAAAGTAAATCAGAATTCAGCAGTAATTGAAATTACAGGAGATTTGAGACTAAAACTTGAAGCATCTACCTTCAGAAACAGCAACTAAATTCCTTCCGTAAATATTAAGAAGGTTAGAAACTACTCATTTGATGTAATGACTTGGTTTAGAAAGAAAACCTCAGCTTTCAATAGTAATATTTGTGCTTCATTTGGATTACCATCACATTCAACTTTTTTCCCCAAAATTATGCTAGACAGTGTGAAATTCCATGTAAGAGCTTGAATACCTGTATAATCCCCAGATAACAGCCTTCTTCTTCATTGCAAGGTAAAAAATGGCTGCATCAAGTGGATCATTGTTTCGCTGGAAAGCTGCTTTAGCCACCTGTGAAAACAGTTCAAAAGCAAAAAAAAATCCAACCACAATTTAAATTAATCTTAAATGAGACACTTGTTGCTTCTGGCATCCCATACCCCATAGCGCTCTGAAGTTCTCTTTAATACAGGATCTCTCCTCTCATTATGAGTCTGATGCAAGAACATGTGAAGATAAAACAGCCCCTTGGATATCACTTAGCTCATGCTCTTCCAGTTCTAGAAGCTTTTTTGCAGATCAAATGGGAATCCCTGTATCTGAAATTAGTTTCTAAAATCATAACAAAATTAATTTACCAGTTGCTCTGCTAATCAGAGGACAGATGGAGTACTGAAAAACAGGTTGGGACCAGCCACAACAGGAGAAAAATTGTTTACAGGTTACTTTTGGAGGTTGGAAAGGAAAAAGGGTAAGTGGTACCAAGAATAGTTCAAGACCCATGTAAGATAACCTTAAACTCAGGCCCAGAATACCTGGAATTTTTTTAATGCAAGGCAGTCAAGTTTCATAAAGTGATGATTAATTACTGAAGATTTAAAAGTAAAAGTAGAGACATGCATTTTACTACTTCGTGCTTTGTAGTCAAAGTATCTTGTGCATGTCATTTCCTAGCTCTACACACTTGGCTTTTCCAAGAGCTTAAAACAAGTGATAATAAAGTTAGGCTTATTGCCACATTTTGATGATTAAAATATTTAATATAAAAAACCCAGCAAAATTCTCAAACAAACGAAAAACCCCACCAAGCCAAAACAAAACAGTAGAAGGTTTCTTTATGATGGAAAATAATCAATTTGCAAGACCGATGTACATACAATACCTAAGTTGTTCCCACTTCCGATAGATTTTCTAAAGAGAACCTTTTCCCATAACTCATTTCTCAATTTTGCTATAAAAAACAACTATATGCTCCATCTGTATCTTGAGAATCCACAATAAGCACTGTACAACATTACCTTTAAGATGGAGTATCTAAGAGCAAAAAATTTACTCCACACTGGAATTTGAAATCTAAAGTACTGAAAAAAAATTAGTTAAATACAGAAGTTTATATTCATACAAAAAACTACACGTACAAAGAAATACAGCACGAAACAGTCAGGAAAACTTCATTATCTAAAAACTTCAAGCTACATAAATAGAAGGTAAACGCCAGAGAACAGCTGTTTGGAAAGATTTTGGTAAGCTGGGTTTTTTTTCAGAATACTGTGTTTACCTTTTCTATGCATTTCCGCAGGCTGTGGATGTTTCGAACCCACCATCCTATACCCATCGCTCTGAGCTCTGACCATGTTGGATCTCCCTTCTGCACTGCAGGGAGCATACTCAGGAGTTCTTCTTCCGCTACAGAATGAAACGCCCAGGCAAAATGACTAGTAGATAAGCCTACATAATAAACATTGAAAAAAAAGAAAATAAAGAAAATTCAGGAGACATTCGTTAATAAAATAATCCAAAATCTGAAAACAAGGGGATGGTAAAGGGAGAAGGGAAGAAGGTCAAACGGAATTTTTAAGTGCATTGCTGATGAGGCAACAGAAATTTAAGAGATTTTGTTAGGACTCCATATCAAATATTACAGAAAAATCATATAGCTGGAAACAATTTTTCATCTGCAAACTGCTTACGTAAGTTTGCAAAGACCAGAGCTTCTCTATGAAGTTCAAATATATGGATAGTAAGTGGCACTAAGATTAGCCATGATACGAAGTGCAGCGCACTGATTTAATTTTTCAAAGTTTTGAGAGGTAGGTTCACTATTTTGACTTGGATTAGAAAATGCACAGGCTTGAGATAATCAGAGCAGAAAACACATTTGAGAACAGATACAAAAGAAAACTTGAAGTAAAAAAATCTCATGAGGAAGACAGCAATTACTAAGCAGCAACACAACTGGCTAAGGACAATTGCAACTCTAGTGAGCGCTAGATGCTTCTTTGTAGAAAGGCACTTCTGCATGTGCCCCGGAGGCACTTCTCACTCTCACCAGTTTCTGAGCTCACCAGAAGCAGAAGTATCTCAACTAAAATTACTCCATCAGAAAGCTAACTCTGCAATACTGTGCTGTGGCAGTCTTGGCAAATTCCAACCTCTGATTCAGCTGAGGGGTGACAAGCCACGCGATTGAAAATGCCATCAACTGTCATGATGGCTAAAGGAGTAATCACAGCCAGTCCCTTAGATCTGATTATGACTAATCAAATCCATCTCATTCTGTCATCTGCAATAGCAGAATAGAACTAGTTAAATCATACAAAAAAAACCCCAAACCTCTATGAAATAGTTGACTGTATAATTACAGTAAGCATATAGAAATATTTAATGTCTGAGTAGTAAATTTTTTTTCCAAATATGTACGAAACCCCTATCTAAATATGTACTGTTTTCTACTATATTATTCCTGCAGAAGGTTACTGGAACAATATGGTACTAGAAAGCCATTTAATTTGGGGAAATGTAAACACTCCCCTGCCAACTAAAAACTTGTTAGAAAAAAATCACTTCAGTTCCAAGACCTTTACTAAAACCAAAACATTTTCTGCTCTAGCATTCATTCATATTGGACAATATTTTCTTAAAAAATCCCAACCAATTAAATCACTGATTCTGCAGAGGAGCATCAACAGCACACCAGTCACATGTACAGCTAGATCACTAAAACTCAATTCATCTAAGAAAACTCATCAGTTACCTTGGTGAAGCAGCTGAGCTCGATGCACAGGAGGAAGCGCTGTTGTCAGAAATGTGTGAAGCCGAACAGCCAATAAAAATTTTAAACCACACTCATCAAGAGTTTCTCCACCTGAAAATAAATATATTTACACACACTTTACAGAAATTACTGTAAGTATTGTGTGTCCAAAGAGAAAAAAATATAATTTTGTGACTACTAACATTTTAAATTTGTAAATATGATAGCTTAATCATAATTCTTCCCTTCAAGAAAAGAGAAAAAAGGAAATTTCAAATATAAAAACTTTTGAAGTTATTTGTTCTGTTTAATATAATAAAGAGAAAAACTGTTATATATTTTAAAAAGCAAACCAATTTCTCAATTTCTCCACAGTGTACAACAAATATTTGTCATTAAGAAAGCTGTCTCTCCAAAAGTTAATCAAAAATAATTATAGTATGTGGACTGACGGACTCACAGCGGCATTACCAGGTAGCAAAAGAAAATCTGTTTTTTATCAAAGCATTATGTCTTGAAACTCTAGTTAAACAGTAAATACTGTGATGGCACAGTTATACTATGAAATGAAGGTGCGTCATCACTTTAGAAGCCGCAAAAATATTCCAAAATAGGAAGAAATCCCAGGAAAGGTTGTGAAGCACAGTAGCACATTTAACTCGGAAGAGACAACTCACCCTGACTTCTGTCTCTGCTTTCTCCAATGTCAGTACTGGTAGTAGCAATTGTATCTGCCAAGGCCATCAATGACATTTGCTCCATCCTAGTCAGACCCGGCAAGCTTGAATGAAGCAAGTGACGAGAAAGAACTTGAGCATGTTCTGGTCCAAAGTAAGTTGGGCTGTATTGAGAAAGATCGATGACTTTTGGTTTTGAACTGTCTTCATCTGCCTCAAATGTGACGAGGTCATCTGTACTTATAACAGTATTTTGAAAGAGATTTTCATAACTGTCCTTGGGCATATCCTTTTTATTTTGACTGTTTTGATTACTGGACTTCTCCGAACAAGAATAAGATGAATCATCATCTGCAGCAAGCAGAGCATACAAAGGCAACGGTGGAACAGAGTCTATTTCGATATAGTCTGTAGTCTCGGTTTTGCTGAACGTTTTGGGATCTCTTGAGGTACTTCCACTAGCACTGATCGTCAGAGATCTGAGCCTCTTGTCATGATTAGGCTCAGACTCATTTATAGCAACAATTTCACCAGCAATGCACTTCACCAAATGGGACAGAATGGCTTTTGCTCTGCGTACTTTACCAAGATCCATGAGTTCCAACAGCTGATATGGATGGTACTGAGGTAAAGTTGGAGATAATGTATGAGCTGCTTCGAAAAGACCAGAATCTTCCATTTCCATAGACAGATCAGAGGCAGACCTTTTCCCACTAAGTTTCTGTGCAAGGCTGGTCATAGATCTGGTCAAGGTTCTCTTTGGTGGATGCAGACCTGAGGCAGCTGACTGGCTTTGTTTCATTAAGCTAGTTATGCATGGCATACTTCCACTGTAGGAATCCGTACCAACCAGTTCCTGCTTAGAGGGAGATTGCCACTGGGAATAAACATGCATTTCACAATCCATTCCAACTACAAGAATGCCATCACGCACCCAAGACAAGGATACAGGAAAAGGAGGTGACCCCTCTACAGATGAAACCAAGTCAACACAACGCAGCAGAACAAACCCGGAAAGGGTTGCAGCCTTAGGACTGCCACTGTGGGAGATTGCTACAATCTCATTACCATTTTGCTCTTGCCTCTTCCCACATAGCTGACCAAACATAAAAAGTTTTGATCCAATTCCCACTGTCAGAATATGTGAACCATCTTCCCTAGACATCCAATCTAAGTGTACCAAGTGCTTAGTGCTGGGTATAATATTCCCACCATGAGATAGAGAAGCGTCTTGTTGGTTATTTGCCACTAAATTCCTATCAACACTAACACCAGAGTCCAACATGGCGCCTATCTCATCTAAATTAAGCGTCTGTTCTAAAATCCATGAAGAACCCCCTGTGGATTCACACTCAAAAATACTAACACGCATCACAAAATCTTGAGAAAGATGGCTGGTTTTAGATGCTACCTGCTTGTACGCTACAGCCAATCTGTTTGTGTGTGCACAGCTAACTTCAGTTGGCCTCCCTGGAACATTAATAGCACTACTACTAGGAAGTCCATCCTCAATCAGTAACGGCCATTCTTCCCACACATATTTAACATTACTGTCTGTGCTATATTCTGGCATGCAAGAAGCTGATGATTCAGTGACAACTCTGCATCTCCAGAATCGAACTTTTCCATCAGAGCAGGAAGTAGCCAGCAGATAAGGTGCACGACAAACAGGATATATGGAAGAAGAACTGAGATGTCCTAAAATGAAATAAAATACACTTTTACTCTGGGAAATACTAAAAAGCAAAATTAGCAACATTTTTACTCAGTCACCATTCTATTACTCCAAATCAAAAAAAGGATTACTGGTTCCTCACAAAGAGGTCATCTACAGGGCCTCACAAAGGAGCCAGTACGACAAACATACCATGAAACCGTTTTACTCTTTGATTGCATTTTGTGCTCTAGAGAGGAGCCAAATTATATTATTTAAACATGAATATTAACACATACTCTCTTCTGTTAAACCAACATTTTGCTATTGAAAAATCTAAAACTCTGTATTTTTGAAAGAGTATTGATGAAAATCTTAACATTTAAGTACAGACTCTACAAAAAATTTCATGAATGACTGCAAAACAACATTTGGGTTTCTACTATTCTATTTACTGCAAGAATGTGGAATACAGTAAATATTATACCTTAAATAAGAGTTTTATTTTAGTGCTAGGTCCAGGATTGAGATATTAAGTCAGGGAAGTACATTTTAGCAAACTTTCTGGATTCACCTACAAATATTCAATTCTAACAACAAACCCAAAACTTCCTGTTAATTCCTCTTTCTATTTTAAGACCAAAGTCAGAAAGGCAGAGATTCCCGATTTTAGTCTTTTAAAAAAAGATCACAAACCTGCTGATGGCTTTACGCTTATTATCTCTACTCCTTCTGGCATACTCAACTCTTGACTATACACCATTTTGGAAGACAGAGTAAGCCGGCTGGTGCTCTGAAGATTTGCTCTACAGGCCTGATACTTTTGAGTGAAAGGTGATTGGATCTTCTCTGGATCTGGTGAAGAATACGATTCTTCTGTTTGTGTTGCTTCTTCAGGTGGATTTGAACCTAACTTTTCATCTAAAAAAAGTTTGCATTGTTATTTTTAAAAGGTCAACGATTTCTTTTAATGTAAGAAGTGATTTTACTCACCTTAGTAGTTCCAAAAGAGACAGAAAAAACATGACTTAAAATCTTACTTTCATTCTAATAAAATGCATTTTTATATTCAGACTTAAAGAGAAATGTGAGGACATCTCAGATTAAATACTTCTGAGATTCTAGAACTGTTGAGAAATTATAAAACAATCAAAGTACAACCAAAAAGACAAAAACTGCAGTCAAAGAGGTATGTATGTGGTTATCCACTGAAAATAAGATTTCACTAAGCAGAGAATACCTACAGCTAGAGAAAATTAAGACCTTCATGTCTTAGCTTACAAGTTACTTTTCAGAAAAGTTTTAATAACAGCTATTTTATTCCTTAAAACATAGGCTCACAGAGAATGTGATATGAATGCTTCTTTTTTTTAATAAAACTCAATGGCTGAAGTATGAAATTGATGGAACACGAAAACTTTCAGCAGATCTGTTGAAAAGCCTTATCAGTAATTTCCTTATCACATAAGTGCATCAGAAAATTTAGATCTTTATTATTCTCACTAACTTATAAACTAATTGCAATAATACATTTTCTCTAATTTGAAAGCAACAGTAAGAAATACTAATTTAGTTTACACGACAGAAGCATGCATTATAACAGATTTCTCTGGTAAGTGGGAAATATCAGACTTATGTTGTCTTAAAATCTTTAAATGTTAACAGAATACTACCAAAGTGTATCTTACTTTTCTTTAAATCTTTATAGTTTTAGAGGTAGTTTGGTAGTTTGAAAGAGAACCAGCAGATTTCAGAATGTCAAAATTCTTTAGAATTGTAATGGCATCATTACAATTACAATTACAAAACATCAGTATGTTTAGGTGCTTCAGACTACGGTGGAATTTAAAACTTATGTATAAACTCAAAAATTGCAGAACAAAAACTTCCAAAAAGCTAAACAACTTAATGGTTAGTCTGTACTAAAGCCAGTAAAATACATCTAGCCTTAGGATGCACGAAAAATACCAAACTCCAGGCTCAGACCGAAGAGTTTCAGCAATCAGAAGATTAGGTAGCCAAGAGAGAATAGTTGTGATAAAATCTTGTAATCAACTATGTAATCAGCTATGTAATCGACTACTTACAATCAACATATTTTCAAAAATATGAAATATAATTTAGATTACACTGAACAGCAGGTATTCACTAGACAGCAGGTTTTTTTAAAAGAAAACTACAAGAGAGAGGGCTTACCTATTGAGACAGGAATTGACTTCAAATGTAAATGCCACATATGTAGCAATGAATGGTTTTGTGTATACTCCATCACTATCAAGTAGAATTTTTCAGAGAATCCATTCTGCTGGTTTCCTGGTGAAATTGAGAACAGGAAGATCTTAGGGGTTATTCACCTGAAAGCAGAACTAAATTTTGCTGGCTAGCATATCATCACATTAAGCTAACATGAACTAATACTAAAATGCAATGGCCTGACTGTATCTAACTGTTATATTAGTTTTCTCAGTCTTTTATCACAACCAACAACCACTACAACTACAGGTACACTGGTGTAAGAGCTGTCAATGTTTTCATTCAGAGATGACAACATATTTGCCTGACTTTGCTGTGTTTAAAGTTAAATTCCAGAATGTACTATCAGTACAGCATAGCCTGGAACACAAGTGATACAATGCTTCTTCCTAAATTCTGCAAGAATTTACTTGCTCTAGTTTTACACAAAGAGAAGAGGATGCCAGCTGTACTACCAATAGGTGCCCATTTCTGGAGGGTGCACCCAGGTATTGTCTTCCCTTCACATCAAAGTCAATCCATAAGGACAAAGAAGACTAGTCTTTTTCCTCCATGATTCCTCCAACCCTTTAGGTGTGTCTATACACCAAACATTATCAAGAATAATCTGTATTTGCCCTGTGCTTTTCATATTGCAGTGCTTGTGGTACCACAGAAAAATGCAAGTGCATTTGTTCTTTTAAAAAACAACATGAGATAACTACCTTCATGCATTATGAAAGAGGGAAGAAGGCTTCAAAAGTATTAAAAAATACTTTCAAATTAGAATGTATGCAAATGATACAGTTCTAATTTAACAGTTTTTCCAAGGGGTCGTTTAGCCCAATTCCTTACAGGGATGGCATGCAGCAATCTATACAGACTTTCAGAACACATACAGATGTATACAGTTGTCTACAGTATTTTCCATATTTCTTTTAAAATTCTTTCTGCATATCATACTCAAGACGTAAATATACAATTATGCTGTAGAGTAACACTTTTTCTGTTGTCTATTTTGTTCCTAATTTTCAACATCCCAATTGCATTTTTTGGACTCTACTGAGGGCTGGGATTATCTCCACTACTCCAAATCTCTTCCTCAGAAAGAGCCAATTCTCAAACAATCACTGTGTATATCCAGTTCAAGTAGTATTTGCCTAGGTCCCTTTGACATTTTTCCACAACTCGGCTTCCTTTCATTCAGGACTCCATTTAGTACTGCAGATGACCTGGTAACACAAACTTTACTCTGACTCCTATTCCCTCCACATTATTTCATTGGAACAGAACAATGTGATGGCTATATAACAGAATAACTGGACCACTCCACTGAGGAAAATGAACCATTTATTCCAGAGCAATTCAGATCTATCCAAGGACCACAGACTACTCACAGTATTATAGCGAGGAGGAATTGTTTGGCCTGCCGCTTGTTATACCATGCAAGGCCTGAGGAGCAGTATTTAGTTGATGTAAAGGAAGAGCATCCACCACGAAAGGATACAGTAAGTTTTGTCTATGTCATACCCTACAACTACAGGCTTCACATTTAAAACCCTTTCCCCCTTCATGTAAGGGACTGTTGAATACAGTACACAATGGGTATCTTCTGATTTAAACTACTTGATCGAAAATTTGGTTGCACACAACTCAAAGAAAATGAAACGCTCATGAGTTTCACTAGACTAGATGTTCTTCTGAAGATCTCAAATTAAGGTATTTGACACTAAAATGATAAAAGCCATTTAACAAGTTCTTTTTTTTTTTCTGTAGAATGAAAAATAAAACACTGTCTTCAGTGTTCTATGAAGAAGAATTCTTTACCAGAATCTGATAAATTGTTCTGCTTTGAAGGCATTTCCTTCTCCTGGTTATTCAAAATAAAGTCTTCTTGAAAAACATGGAATAACTGTGTTTTTCGGCCATGCTAAGAAAGCAAAAACACACAAGAAGTGAACATCATGGCATATACTTTTCAAGACTGGTCTCTAACATGGGAGCTTTTAACTTTATACGTTAAACACATCAACAGAAGACTCCTCATGAAAATGTACCTTCATTACTCACATTCTTTTCATGTACAGGTACTGTTGAAAACAAGTACAAGTATATTTCAAAAACAGCCTTTAAGTACCCCAAATTTACCTGATGGAGAGCTACAGGTATTGCCTTTATTCCTAACACTTTTTAAAAAGCTAATTATGGCACAAAACGAGTATAGCAAAAGATCTTACAAGCTCTGTGATGGCATCCAGTTCAATGATACATCCCGGGCGAGCTGTAGATTGCTGACTTATGATGTTAAAAACTTCACCGACATACTTCTGTTTGAAAAGAATCAGGGGATTGGTCTTGTTAACTCTTGTACATTTCTGTGGCACAGCTTGCTAGATAGGTGCAACATCACTATGCAAGTGTTAACTAAAGCATTAAATATACACTAGTTGTGATTCAGTAAGAACACAGGTAATATGCCCTGTTTTATGAAAAGCACATTTGGTTTTGATGGCTGAAAGGTGACAAGAGCATCTGAAAAGCCCCACATGCAGCAATTTATAGTCCTTTCCCCAAAAGCTGCATTGCTGTCTCAGCTTCTCCTTAGGACAGCAATGCACCCACACAGTTATTACTCCTTGTAGTGCAAGCACTTTAGAGATATTTCTCAATCAAATCTTGGCCTGCCTCAATATGCAGAGTTTGAGATTAAATGAAATACAGTATGGCTAAAAAAAACCTCTACTTAATCTGTTTTTACAAGCAGAATCATCTGTGAAGTCCTCAGCAACCAGCTTAGTCACCAACTCTGAGCCTAGTGCAACTGAATGAAGTTGTAACATGCAAAAACTTGAGATGGCTTTTCACTTACAGAAATTTCTGGATTGGAGAGCTCACATAGAAGTTTCTTAGCATCTATTACAGCCTGATATAATCTTAAATGCTGTCCGTCACTAGCCACAAAGCAGGCACTTGGAGAATTACAGTATGCACCTGAAAAGCAGGAAGGTAGAAAGTGCTCAAATATTCAAACACCATATTGCTTCCTTTTTTTTTTTTGACAAGAGGCAATTTTGAAGTTATGATGAAAAACAATACAGCATAAAAAAAACCTCCTGTTAACTTCTATTCATAAACAAGAACTACAAAGTCTAAAGCTGCACTTAGCAGCCAAATCAAAGTATATGAAAGGAACTAAGAATTCCATTTGTGAACTAGAACTAAATCTCCCTCAGCTTTTAAATCTTCAGCGTGCGTTGAAGTATGCACTGGTCTCTAAGAACTTTACTGCATAAGCTCCTAAAATATCAAATACATAAAAGAAGACAGAAGATAGCAACTCTTCAAACAGGAATAAAGAATTCCCAAGTATCAGCAGCTT
The DNA here is from genome assembly GCA_013397725.1 of Rhagologus leucostigma. Classification (NCBI taxonomy): domain Eukaryota; kingdom Metazoa; phylum Chordata; class Aves; order Passeriformes; genus Rhagologus; species Rhagologus leucostigma. The sequence goes on along the minus strand of VZTD01003339.1, from coordinate 837,265 downwards.
GCAAATTTGTGAAATAAAGGACCCATGCTTAACAATTTTTTCAGTACATTCAAGTATATCTGTCCTATCTATTTCAGAGCATTATTAGGTTATATTAATTTTATTCTACAATACTTCACTAATCAGAAAATTAAACTCACCAAGGCAATAGCTGGGTATAAGTGTGGGCAGCCATGCAACATTAGAAAAAGCTGAAACATGAAGAGAATTGATCCGAGCAAGTTCAGAAACTCCACCAGAAAAGGACAAAGGCCCAACAGGATCTACTCTCCAAAGAATAAGTTCACTGTAAACAGCGTTTGGATCCTGGGATGTCACATTTGCATTGCCTCTACTCTGAGGTCTTACTGGTGACTCCTGAGACTTTAAAGAATCATTTGCCTGTAGTGCTTTCTCAACATCTGGTGAAATTAGAGCATTGTGATGTGAGGTTGTAAGCAGCAGTGGTAATACTGAGTGGCAAGCCAAGTCATTAAGATGAAAACGGTGACCACAGTATCGGGATTTATGTGAAATACTGAGTACAGTTGAAAAAGCAGATTCTTCAGCAAAACTCACTAGCCACTGGTTCAGTGACCCATCCGCATGTTTGGAAATCATCATAACATTAGGTGTGAAGATACTTAGTTTTAAACTGTTGGTTGATTTACTGTGTCCAGAAGAGATAAGCATAGATGAAGATCGTGTAAGGCCAGGAGGCTTTTGTTTGCCTTGTTGAATAGCTAAGTCAACATTTTTGGTACAAGCATACATGACTATACTTCTGCAAAGAGAGTTTGCATCACCCGTTGGAAATGCAACGGGAATTCTTGAGACAAATGACACCTGCAATTTTAAGAAAGAAAGAGTAAGTGTTAAGAGTTCCCATCACACTTCTCACTGAATAGCAATGTAAAATGCAGGAGGAATAAAGTACCTGCACCTGGCGAAACATGCCAGGCTGGTATTCATCTAGCCAGTCCACATGCCACACCAGCAGGGAGCCATCCATAGGATGTATACTGAAGAGCATGTCAGCATTTTTACTCCATTCAGAAAGCAGAATTTCAATTTCATGATCAATAATAGCAGAGGATAAAGGAACAAGGCTTGAATATGGAGCAGCTTTCTCATCGCCTAGTTCCTTCTTTTCTTGGTTTCCTTTTTGTTCATCTCCATTTTCATCAGCTTCTAGAATACAGAGATATACATATATATAGACATAGACATAGATATAGATATAGAGATACATAATATTCAAAACCAGAAATATAACAAGCAGTGTTATTCATGCATTGGAGCTAATTTCAGGCCTTTTATAAGCCACTCATAAGAGAGCTAATTTAAAATAATGAAAATTATAACCATAAATCCTTTAATGGAGCTCAATATCTAACAAACCAAAATAGTTTATGTTGCACCTTAATTTGAAATATTTTTCTTTTCCCCTATTTTATATAAATTTTTGCATGCATAGACAAAACAAAGGCAATAATCTCCAGAAAGTATATATTCAAATTAATTTACTTTATTACATTACAGAATAAAGCTATTTAAATTAGCTGTACATTAAAATCTAAAAAAGTAAAGTTAATTCTAAAGTTGCCCCTCTTTCCTTAATATTAAAGTAACACTTTCATGCAAAGGTCTCCAGTTGAGCCTAATTAAATAATACAGCTTTCAGCATATATAACTCAAAATTTCTGTAATTTTTCTCTCTAAAAAGAGAAATCAGAATTTCTAGATAGATTTTTTAAAAAGTCACTTAGATACTTTCAGCATAACGGAAGAAAATGCATTGAAATGCTATTGTAATCTGTCTGTATCCGTACTTGTCAAGTTGCCCATCTCTTACTTCCCCTGGGGGAACATTACAAACTACTTTATAAACTGAAGGCCATTTCTCTATATGACATACGTCTATATGACTTTTACCTTCTTCTGATCTGCCATCCATCTGATTAGAATCTTCAGTATTAGTCTCAGGAGAATGATGTTCAAAACTCCTTTTAAGTTGTTGCAAAAACACTTCCATAGATAAGGTAAAATGAAGTTCTTTGTTGTTTAGCCAGTGCACAACAAAAGGTCCACTTTTTTCTTCATTTTCACCAAGACTTAGAGAAGTGATAGAAGGGAGTAGAGGAATATCTACCAGAAAAAGATATTGACATTTCTGAGAACTAAATAAGTTTGGTCAAAATATAATTTTAGAGAAATGTTTTTTAAGCAGAAACCCCACAATGAAACAAATAAATCTAAGTGTATTGCCACTTGCCATTCCTTTCACCAACATGATCTGCTTTCAAATTTGCTCCACCCAGAGGTTCTTTGGTATGCTTACATCAGGATAACAATAGGATCCTGCAATGTTGTCTCTCCTCGATGTATCACTGTCCATACAGGTTAATTTACCTTATTTTTTGCTACTACAGCCCAGTATGAATCAAATCATTTAAGCCTAATTTCCCAACATTTGGTCCACAATGGATGCTGCAGTAGATATACGCTAATCAAAGACCACGGGCAAAAATTAGTACAGAGACCAGACAATGCCCTCTGTAACACAATCATAAAACCCCAGGATACCAGATATCAGAACCCCTGGTTCTGATACTTCACACCGCTGTTTCATGGTATTTGGTGTCCCACGCTGCTGTGAAAAATAAAGCAGTAATCACAAGTGTGTGACAGAAGCAAGAATCAGACTGCTGCAGAGTAACGTAATCTGAATTAAGCAAGGCTAAAAAGCAGATAGGTGACTTACTGCAATTTCCTCAAATGTGTGATACAGCAACATGTTAAAATCTCAAACTGCATATAATTCCCACCTAGAAGTCTCCATGTACAGAGTCATCTCCTTCTGCTCCCTATTTATGCAGCATTACTTAAATTCCATGTCCTGAGAGACAAAATACTTTTCACTCAAAATCTGTTGTTTTTATCAAAATCAGTGATTGGTTTGAATTACTAATCCTCCAACCTAGTCAAAGAAAATTTTAACTGAGAGCACACAGATAAAAGAAAAGAGCACCAGGACAACCAGCAATTTCATTGTGGGGTGGGGGTACAGCAGGGGAAGGGGCAAAAGTAGCACAGCTCATTTAGAAATATAATCTATCTTCCTACACAGGCCAATGCCAGTTTCAGAAGTTTCATAATACATCTGCCAAGTAACAGAACCCGGAAGGAAAAATTCTGTTGATCCCGTTTGGAAGATAACGCTACAGTAAATGTGAATAAGGTGAACTAGAAAGATTACTTTTCAGGTTAGATTATAAATCTATGTGCTTTTTGAGTATTTATCAAAGTCATTAAAGAAATCACTTTTTTTCAAATTTCCATCTAAAACTACCAGCTTCTAAATGATGTTCAGCTCTGGACATTATTCTTAGTGAACTTCTATTTGCTTCATAAATCACGAACACTCTTCCCAGAAAACTTCTGAAGTCTTAGGATTCAGTAACTTTTCCTGAAATTGCCTAGAGACAATTTTGTCCTAGCAACCACTGCTTAGTCCTTTCACTGAACTCCACCCAGGCTGAACACCAGTAAAAGTAAAATCATAGTATAAAAGTAGGTCTCAAAGATTTTAGTTTCATATCATATTTATTCTTATATAGATATATATGACAGCATTATTCTTCAAAATGTGAAGTGAATGAGAGATAAAGCTGTTTTGGCTTTAGTTTTTATCAAGTACTTTAAAATGTTGTAGTAATGGAAAATTTTCAAGTAAGAGATCACAAACCAATTTGCTTTAAATCGAATGAAAGGAAATACAATTAGGTTTTTGGATTAAATTTAATTTGAAAAGGGCAAACAAAAAGGCCTACTTAGAGAATTTGGTTAGACTGAGGTACTTAAAGATTTGACCGCGAGGGAGAACATGTATTTCTTCTAATTAAGATTTAAAATGTGAAAGTTACTTCAGAGGTTCTGCATTAAAGAACAAGCTGTTATCCTCCAATCGACTGAGCTAAAGACCAAGTGATCCAAAAGACATTATTAAAACAGATACTGATTAATACAGGTAACATTAAAAGAATACAAGATTAGAAAGGCCAAAGACAAGTTTTAAGTACCTAGGAAAATATTTTTCTAATCTTTTTCAAAATTATTTTTATCTTCATTCTATGTGTTTGCTGCTTGCCATATTTATACCGCAAAGTCTATCAAAAGCAAAATTAAAGTTTGCATAGTTGTGCTTGTTTTGGCTGAGGCAGAGTTAAGTTTCTTCACAGTGTCTGGTACTGGGCTGTGTTGTGGATTTGTGCTGAACACAGGGTTGATAATACAGAGATGTTTTTGTTATTGCTGAGCAGGGCTTACACAGAGCCAAGGCCTTTTCTGCTCTTTGTACTGCTAACACTGCAGAGCAACTTGGGGCTGCATCGGCATTTGGAAGAGATAGAGCCAGGACAGATGACCCAAACTGACCAGGATATTCCAGACCGTGTGACATTATGGTCAGTACGTACAGTGGGGAGAAGAAAGGGATAAAGTTTGAAGTGATGGTGTTTGTCGTCCCAAATAACAGTTACATGTGATGAGGCCCTGCTCTCCTGGAGATGGCTGAAAACCTCCTTGCCCACAGGAAGCACTGAATTCACTCCTTGTTTGTGTATACAGCTTTTACTTTCCCTGTTAAATTGGTTTTATCTCAACCCACGAGTTTTCTGGCTTTTACTCTTCTGATTCTCTCTCCAGTCCTGTTGGAGTGAGCAAGTGACTGCCTGGGGCTTGGGTGATGGCTGGGTTAAACCATGACATTAGCTATTCTGTATCAAAAATACGAAATGCATTCAGAGTAGGTTAAAAAAAATGGTCAACGATTATGTGCTAGCCACGTGAAAAGGTTAGCTAGCTCTCTGTGTAATCTGAAGAGGAAAAAAACCAGAGGGGATCCGCAAATCTCCAAGAAGCTTTCAAGAAACTTTCCTGTGTGACATTGGGCAGTAATACATAATGACTGGAGACTTTTACTGTAGAAATAGGACAGCACTGACGGTACAGCAGAAAACTGCATGAAGTTTCCTTCCGGTAGGCTGGATGTGATTCTAGTCCTGTCTATTAAAATATGAACCAATGAACCACTACTCAAAATGCTGAAGACTAATCAAGGAGAAAGTGTTTACAGCTTTGCCTAGCACAGCAGTATTAATGGAAACCACTTGCTCTTTCCAATCATACCAAAGGCTGTACAGCTACAAATATGAACTAATCATGAATCCCCTTAGCTGAAAATTGGCCTTTCAAACAAGGCTCAGTAGTAACAGGAGAACAATACTATAAAACAGAGCTTAACTAGTTTAAGAAAAGAATTACACAGTATGTTTGTTCATTAAGTCCAGACACAAAAACCATATCAGAACCTTCATGAAAGGCCATTCAATACGGCTTTTCTATTCAGTTTTTCAACGAGCAGACACGTGCTTCATTGTCAGCATACACAAAGATAATAAAGACAGAAGTATCAGCAGCTATAGGGGTGTTTCCTCAAACCCTACCAACAAGCTGTTCCAGCGCAAGGCAATACCAAAGTTTATGGAATGCAGGGTGAAGGCATGCTTTGTCTGGTTCTGAGAGAGAAGTACAGCAATGTGTGGTTATTTCAAGACTTAAGTGTCAGGTGCTCACTTTAAGAAGCTTAGAAACTTTTTATTTTATCAGTGTGTTCCCAGTATCATACACAATTCACAGTAAATTTTAAATCCAGATACAAATAAATACTTAGCCTTCTCCATCTTAGACACTATCAATCTCACTTAAAAGATAAAATAAAAGAATGGATTACTGCAGAGGAAATTTATTCAAATAATTTCGTTATGGTAGAAAGTCCTTTCATGCATAAATGGAACCAACATATTAGCAATTTTGCATGATCATATACTGTACAAAAACACCTGCTAAGTTTCTAGAGAGAACACATACCTAACAGAAATTGGAGTTTACTTCATAGCAAGCATTACATTTCTTACCTGTGGCTGGATTGATACTGGCAGCAATATGGAAGTGGCAAAGGGCATTTGCATGAGGAGGAACGCCCCTGTGAGCTTCATGAGGATCTTGCTGATGCAGAGCATATCCAGTATGTGCTATAACAGTACCTGACCTCCTCCTTCCTCGTCGGAAGTGCCTCAGGTTTAACTGCATGAAGAATAAGGTATCATTTTAAATCCTCTCAAAAAGAAAAAGCAGATTTCATCTGTAAGTGGTTTTCTAGGCATTAATTAATGATATTTTTCAGATTAAAAGCTAATTTAAAGAATCAGTGTTTCTTGCACAATTGTTTGTGTTGAGTCCACAGTTGAAAGAAACCAGTGCCTTTAGATTTACTTACGAAGGCCCATAAAATACCTTCACGTAGTAACTACTTCAATGTGCAGACAATTTTCATAGAGTTTTTATACTTACACAGAAGATACTATTGGCTTCCATAAATATATGCCATGCTTATTCAGGATTCTGAACATAGCAGCAAATCTGAGTAATCTCATTTCAGACTGAAAAACTGGATCTGTACCTTGGATCTAATTAAATCCACACTTCAACACTCCTCAAAAGGGCACGAGTTTTAAGGTCTTCTTCTTTTATACAAATACATGTTTCCAAGGGAAAAAAAAAATTCCGTTTTTAAGACTGACTCACACAGGTCAATCTTTTCGTGCTGTAGACATCTATGCAAGCACCCAAAGGTACACAGAGGTACACAATATGTATTAAGGACGGTATTACACTCTTGGCATTCCTTTTCACTTGCTGCGCTATGCATCTTAAGAAGGCATGCTCATATTAGTCTTCTCTCAATTATCACATAATTTTTGTTTCTGATCTCTAATGTTGCCTCTTATTCTCCACAAGAACACAAAACTTTCTCCATCTTCCTTTTCTCTCCTCTCTTTGACTTTTTTCCTTGCTCTGTTGTGCCTTCCAGTCTGTAATATTTTTCAGGTATGCTGTATGTGCTAAGAAAGCACTATGAGCATGCTGAACACATCACTCCATTAAGATAAAGGCACAATGCCCACAAATCCTCTACATACCTTTGATGCAGACCACTAATGCTACACTTGAATCTTCCTGATTCCCACTGGTTAGAAAACACTATCTGGTAAGAATCACTTGCCTTAATGCTTACGAGCAGTCTGCTCTAAGGACTACAGCAGAAAAGCTATTTTTCTTCCTTCCATATATCACTGTTCTTCCAGTTGCAGAAGCCAGAGAGAACATCCCACAATTTCAGAGGTAAAAAGTGAGCCCCTACCATATGTTTTAAGGCAGCACCACTCCTAGGTTTCACATAACCTATATATAATATGTGCTCCATACTGTTCCTAGCCCTTTCAACTAAGTACTGCAAAGTGTTTTTTCTTCAGTCACCAGACCAAAATAGGCAGTTGTGACTTTGGAACAGTGTGTCTTCCATGTGACAAGTTCAGCAGAAGAGCTGTCATCTTAGCCTGCCCAAGGAAGATTTCAAGGATTTTCACCCTTTCATAACATTTTATGCACATCTCTGGTATAAAGGATTTCAGCTTGTGATACATGTCTGAGTTAGAAATGACAAACCTGTCTAAAATGACGAGTTTGTACATGTGTTTATTCTCACTGTTCAATTTCAATTCTTACCTCTAATGCACTCTGCACTTTTTCTTTACTTGAAATATTTCTCTTGAAGTTATTTGTGAAGTTCGCTGCTTCACTCCAATTGTTGTATCCTCCCCCGTACAACAGACTGTCATTGGGTAACAAAGTCTCTGCCCAGAGACGACAAACATTATCCTTACAGCAAGTCAGGAGCACATTGCAGACAGCACCACTAATGAAAGAAAATTTAAGGAGTGAAGAAGCTGCTAACTATTACATAGCATCAAAATAAACTGACAGTTCCAAACAGTTTTCCACTATCAGTTTTTGGAATTGAACTGACTTAAATATACCAGAGAAAGAAAAACTCATCAATACATGGTTCGGAAAATAAATGATGTAGGAAAGGCATTCCCATCTGTTCAAGTATCTGACTATAAATTACTTCAAATGTCATCACACAACAGTGCAACAGCAAATTGTGGATTTCAATGTAAAGAATAATTCATACCTAGAACAGCAAAATTTATATTTTTATCTTTTAAAGTCATTCACATAAAAAGCTAATAATAATTCTGGACACCTGATCTTAATTCCAGATCTTACTGGTATCTACCACTTACAAAATAATACATCCAAAAGAGAGAAACTCAGGTAATACCAGGGATACAACAGAAAATTTAAATCTACAAATTTTTAATTACTATTTTCCCAAGTGCAACTTGTGCTAAATATATAGCCAAAAAATCCAATTACTCTTAAGCTGGACACTGAAAAAAACTATGCAGATCATCAGGTTTCCAGGTCATATAAGTTCACAATTTAGCTTTAACTAAAGCTTCAAAGCTATGACCTGACTGTCCAGCAGCAAACTCCCTTAAGAATCATGGAGCAGGTAGATTTTCAAAAGTGACCTATATAGTAGGAAATACAGCAATGGCTTTATGAAGAGTCTTAAAGACTGGTATAAAAAACTAAACTGCTAACACTACTTCAGTTTAAGACTGCAAGTACTCGTGAAAACTAGGGACAGGTCATTTTGGAATCATCTGAACACAACGCTAAAACCCCAAACTCAAAATACCACTTCCAAATGATTACTTGAATTCAATTTCCAGATACGATTTCTGACAGAGGTCTAGCTTTGTACCAGGTTGAGAAACAAATGAAGAGACATGAAAATATCTGAATGTTTGTGAAAGAGGACTTGAAGCCACAGGACTTTTGCCCTGATTCCATCAGGATAGAACAAGTTGAGATTAAAAGCATGAATGGTCACTTAGTGCAACCAGAAAAAAATGCAAAGAGAAATGATTTTCCAAGAGCTGATTTTGAATTTAGCTCAGTGCCTATGTCAGTCTGTGAGACTCCTCTTCTGTCTTTCCAGTTCTTTCTCAGGATGCTTACCTGGGATGCTTTTCCCAGGATGCTTACCATCCTCTCAAGAGCACAAACAGTGTAAAAGGTGTGCAGACTCAATAATTGAAGTAAACCACACAATAGTGTGACTGTTGCCTGTAGAAAGAGGCAGACTGTACCGTGTGAGGGGGTTTTTGGGCAATGTATGAACCTCATGTTATTAGAGCTACTGACCGTGGCATGAATTTACTGGTCTTTCTCCATGAAAATGCATTTACTGATCGAGGATGAGCCAAATAAACAAATGAAAAATCAAGTTCTTTTGCTTGGTTTTCTGGACTTGCACCAGGTGGTGTTACGGCTGACCGCCAGCTCTCTGCGTTGTACCATACTTTCACAAGACAGTCATCCTGTGGAAAGACAAAAAAAGGACAGTAAATAAAACTATTTTGCATAAGAATATGATGCATTTCAACTACTTTTGGGTACATCTCTTGAGCTTTCATTTTTCTTTAAAGCAAAATACTTTTCTGATCAGAGAGAAACAGTTCCGTAAAAACAACTTCAAAACCTGATCTTAAAGAAAACACAGCAGCAGAGCCTCCATTTAACTCTTGCCATTACTAACCTGGATTTCATTTTGGTCCTTCTGATTAGCTGCCAATTTTTAATCACAAAAACACAACTTGTACTAGCCTGAGATGGTATTCAAATGTTAATACAACTAATTCTACCTTGTCAGAAAAGCACCCAAACCCCCTGCACAAATTTAACTGCTAGGAAAACAAACAAAGGTCATAGATGATATCTCAAAAACCAAGCCCAGTACTGCTCAGCCTGCTTTTTTCAGATACACACATAAATTGATTATGCCTTCAAGGACTAGAAAAATTAATCTGGACCTAGATTCACAAGTTTTTGATCAACTACTAAATGTGAATGGCACTGAAATATTGAATTAACCTGCATAACATGACCCCACTGGGGAGAGGAGGGGTTGGTTTTGGTAACCAGCATCATCCCTCATAAAAAAATTAAGTAAAGGAATACTAGATAGGAAGAAAGACATGTTTTAAAGATTCTCCAGGCAGGTAACTAACTTAGGCATTTATGATAAAAAAAATGTTATTAATTTTCCTACTTACTAATTTTCTTACTTATTCAGTAATTTGCTTTGCAGGAGTTTATAATGTAAGATTAACAGGACATAGGTGAAATAACACATTAGAGTCAAAAACTCTGCAAGAATATTACCCCTATACAATATTCACAATTCCATCAAATTGTAACATTAGAAATCATTAAACTTGGCTTGTAAAATAAATATTAACTCCTACCCATCAAGAAAAGGGGGAATACATACAATATATATTGCCAACAATGACAAAACATCTGCTTTTTATATAAAACATATATTCAAAGAATTTTATTAGCTATCTGAAACATGGCTAGAATGGCTCTTCTTTCAGTCAGTAAATGGCTAAAGGCACCACAGAAAATACAGCAAGCAATACAACATTCAAATAAACACAAAAAGAATGGAGCATGAGAACTTATTGCTTTGTGATTATACAGGTAATAATTTATCATGAAGAAAAACTAGTATTTAACTTTAAATGCTGGAAGCTCATCAATTGGAGTATAGTTTCCCTGGAAAAGGAAATCTAGGTGAATTTACAGATTTTTTACATCTTTATCTCTTCTTTAAAGATAGCAAATGCCTTAAAAGTTAATCTTCCAATCAAGCACGATGACCTGAAAGGGCAAGATTTAAAGGAAACACATACAACTAATCAAGATGTGCATTACTCATCTGTTCCTGATGCACATAACTGAATGGCAAAAACATGCATGACAACTACATTTCGAAAGCAAGATTTATTTGCAGACTGAATCATTCTTGACTCTGTTTTTCAAGCATGTATTAAAAGACATTATCACCCAAACAGCAAAGTTCCACATTATTACTAAATCAAACACTGTTCTAACCATTTTTTATGTGTACACACTCATTTTTCACTCATGCTTTCAAGACAGACCAGAGCAAATTGCAAAACTGTCTTTTATTCTTCACTCTGAAACACATTCTGTCAGGTTACTACTGCTCAGGGTTCTGTGACACTTAAACCAGGTTTTCACTAATGTCAGCAACTGCATTGTCCTAATTAACCTCACGTATTAGCATTTTGTTTTGTATCTAGTAACTCTGCAGCCTCTCCTAAGTTCTTCAGTTGGTAACAGAAACTTGATGCAGAAAACAACTACCTATCTCACTTATATTCCTTAAAAACTAGTATAAATTCTCGTATGGGTTTGTCATATTTGTTCACTGGATCCTCTACACAATCTTGTTTTTTTTTTTCTGCTTCGACTTATAAGGACATTATTCTCTTACAAAACCTGAACAACAAGTTTTGGAGTATAAATAAAAGATTAGTTTGTTTCAGGAAAAGAAAAGACTGACATTTTCCTTTAATTTTTTTGCTTATTTTGCCAAGGGGTTGTGCTTTTGCTGATGAAACTTCTCAGTGTTGAGCACACAACTAATTAGTGAGACTGGCCACAAACACTGGCATGAATTACGTGCCAATACAGCTATGGAGGGGAATGCGAATTCTCTTCTATGTACACAAAAAGGCATACAGATATGTTTACACAAAAACATATGAACAAGCCATTTTTGATTCTTCTTATGTTTTCTGGTATTTTGATTATATTTCCTCACTAGTAGGATATCAAGCAGTGATCTTATCCACAGATTTCCCCCATTCCCCAAAACTTTTTCCGATGTCTTATAATCTGGTACAAATTAAAAATGAGTATTTTAGGATAGTAAGCAATGAGTATTTGGTGTTACCTCTCTGCCTCTAATTACCTTTCTCTCAAATTCACATTTACCAAAATGTAAAGACACATAGACAGACTACGCACAAATTGTGAAAAAGGGGGTTTTCTTCATTAAGTAGCCTTTTGTTTAATGTGTTTTTGTTGGTTTGCTTTAATAGCTTATCTGAATTAGTACAAAGCTATAAGGAAAAAAAATGCTTACCTTTCCAGCAGTAGCAAAAAACTCCCCGTCTGGTGAGAATTTCATCAAACAAACCTGAGAAGCGGTTCTATGGAATAAAGACAATTAAAAAGAGAAAACTAATTTTAACAAGTTTTATAGAACTCACATGTATACATTACATGTTACATTATACACATGTAACAAGTTGTAGAGGCACAACTTTCAAGAGGGATTAAGTTAGCCAACAGGTCAACAAAAGCAGGACGCTTCTAGTGTGTTGCAGTAACAAGAGCAAGGCAATTACAAGAGCCGTGTATCAAAGAAATCCACCCACGTTTAAGCAAAATTCTCCTACTACGGCAAATATGAAAACATTTGGGAATGTTTCCTGCAGGCCTTAAATATTATTCTGGCAAAGGGTAGTACGGCAAAAATCACTTTCTTGCAGACTACTCTATAAGAAAAGCCTATTCTAAATCTACTAGCAGTACAAATGCCAGAATACAGGCACAAAAAGAGTACAAAAAAAACAAGTTCTGTTGACCCTTCCCAGGACCTACTCATTCAAAGAAGACAACACTGAGGTCTATCTCCAACAAAAAGTTTAAAAGAGGAAAACAGGTGGAGAGCTGAGAAGACTTCTGTAAGTCTTTATACATGATACAAATGCAAAACCTGTTATAGAAGGGACAGAGGAAAAGCACTGTTTGTATGATCTTGACTAGTGTTACCAGAACCCCAGATTCTACAGCCACACTCAATGGCATTCCGTCTACAGGCTGACTTCTTTTATTAGGCTGAGAGATGAACACCCAAAGACGTGTCAAAAAAATAAGGTAAGTCTTCAACTTCTTGTACTTAGAAAGTTTATCATAAGCAAAGAAAAGCTTTCTGGTTGTCATTTGGACAATCTTGGGTTTTTACACACATCATTGATAAAAGTTCAAGAACAGAAGAAAAGGATGTTTTTCTGGCACATGCAGAGACCTACCTACAGAACTACCTACTAGAATTCTAAACACTTCAAAAAGAGTAACTTCAGGTGGGTCTGCCCAGTCAGCCACTTCGGGAAACTTCTTTGGGAGATGGTCACATGGTACATTGCTCCTCAGTGAACAATGCACCCCACTGTACTGGAAAAGCCTGCCTATGGTAGAAGGACCATGATTTTAATTGTCTTATAAACTTAAGTACTAAACTAAAACTCCTCTGAATGTACACTACACAGCTGTAAATATCAAAATCAACATGAATACAAAAAGAATTCAGAGACACAGAAAAGAGGCTTTATGAACCTTGGCACGACTGTTCCAAATACCCAGAATAAACCGAAAAAAAGTAAGAGTGAAAGGCACGGGAATGTGTGAGAAGGAAAGAATGATGCAGTACACTGAATACAGAAGGAAGCTTTTTTTAATCAGTCCTGCCAGCATGATAGTGTTCAATCACACAGCTTTGACCTTATTTCTTGTACAAGGAAGAGTGCCCATTGGGACAACTTCAATATTAGCCTTCTCTCAGCATTTAACTAGTGTTCTGTGTAACTGAAGAACTGCCCCAAAATCAACTGCAACTGATCTTCTAAGAAGAAAGAATGTCACACAGTCAAGGGAAATACGATTCAAGTTTATCTAACATCAAAAATATTTATCAAATAACAGTATGCAATAGCATTTCACTCAACTACACTAATTATTTCATCCCAAAGGTATTAATCAGTAAGGAAAAAGGAATTACTTGTCTTTAAATGTGTTTCTTACTTGCACTGCCAGATACATCTCCACTCTCCAAGTCCAACATCTGTTCTTTCAGTACTGTCATTGTCAGTAGGGTTTTCCAAAGGAACATTGGACCAAAGTTGAAGACAATTGGAACCAGTCAGAAGGCGAGCACCTGGAACAAGTATTTATGAAAATCTAACTACAAAACAAGTAGCAAAATACAGACTTTTGTAAAGAGAGAGAAAAAAAAGTTCTGCAAAGCTGAAACTGCAGAAGAAAATCTGGCAGATATATCTTTTCTAGATTTTTTTGGTAGACTTGAGCATCTACAGTTCAAACCATGAAAATTAATCAAATTTTAGTTATGCTCTAAAAGAAATGCCTAGGTCTACTGTAGACATTCCTCTTTCTCAACAAGTATTTACCATTTAAGCCATGTTTTCTTATCTGCTCAGATAAGAATAATCAAGTCAGACCATACAGATGCACTTAGTATGTTTGTTCTCCTGCAGTAAGTGTCAAAAGGTAAATTTCACTCTGCTTTGGTGTTCTCTATCATGCTAGGACAGAACAAAAATATTTTCCTTTGTCCACAAGGAATGACAAAATTAAGATTAAAAAATTAGTTGTGGATCAAATAGACAGTTTCTTTTAATCTGTTCGTACCTGTGGGATCCCATGTTAGATTATGTGCTATGGCTTCCAGTGAGATTTGAGCATTCTTCTGCCACTGGTAATGAAACGCCTGAAATTTTAAGTATTTACAAACATGAGCATGAAAACACTTCATTCTCCTCCCTCCTATTTTTATAATATGAATAGCTCATCTTCACCACATTCTCCAAATTTTATGAAGACATTTAATGTAAGTCACTGCTCATCTAATAAAAACTGATTCATTCTGACATTAAAACAAAATAGCTTTTTACTAATATGACCACATTTATAGAGGTTTATTTTAACGTCTTATTTAAAAAATCTAGATTGAAAAAAAGTCAGTATATAAAAATCACTGGAACTTGAGCATTTTTTTAGGAGGAAGTAAGATTTTATTTTTGGAACAAAGAAAAGATATCAAAAGTGACACAAGTTAAATGCACTTGGTATTTGATATCTGTACCGTTGTTGAATTAGAGGAGTTCAGAAAAGTCAAGATAACACATGTGATACTTCCCCTTCCCTCTTTTTTTCTTTAATATACAACAGGACAGTCAAATATCTTTAGTTTTTGCATCACTACTTCACTCTCTAGAACAAGATGAGGATTAAGTTCACAAAATATTTATCTTGTCTGTTTCCATAATTGACCACAAAGGTTTGATGTTTCAAATTACAGAAGAAACTGAAAACACTTCTGGAAATAATATTAGGAGCCAACAGGTTTCTTTCTTAATTCACAGACTTTTTTAAAAGTAGTCATTCCCCACTCCAAAAATATCACATTAAATAGATGTGAAGTTAAAATATGACAGCTCAGTCTTTCAGAAGTTTGGCAAAAGACAGTAAGAAGCAGCTGCAGATAAGGATCTAAACAAAGTATTTGCAAAGCTGGTTTGTTTGGGTTTTTTTAGACCCTGAACATTCTAGTAAATGGAAGACAGAGACAATCTTACAATAACTTTGAACAATATGCTGGAAATTATTGCATAAAAGTTAACTGAAAGAATGAAGTAACAGAGTATTTCTTCAACTATAAACATCTGAAAGCAAATCATGGGTGGTGAGTGCTTCCTCTGCTTACAGTTACTGCTCCAACTTTGAAGTTTCAAACTAAGTGTACTGTTTACCAGTACAGAAAAATATTCAGGATGGATTGAAAAATGAGGTGGACGGACCAAAAACAAGAGCAGTACAGGAGTGTAAGAACTCACATCTTACCATAATTTTATTCCACTGCTTTCTAGTGGTGTAAATCATTACACTGGTGTTCATTTCCAGCTATTTAATATATAATATACCACAGGTTTACATGTACACCAAGAATCTTATGACTGAGCTGGTTAATACAAAGACGGGAATCCACTAAATGGCCATATAAACAATTTGTTAATAAAAATGGAGACCAAACCCCTGAAGAGGGAGACAGAAGCTCCTTGAGCAATTGCTGTCAAAGTTCTCATATCAACAAGCTGATTTTAATTAGAATCTAATGCTTCTAATTATAACCATATTCCTCTTCATGTAAAGAAGCATGGTTAAGTAAGTTGCCCTAAATCATATTATTATTCAGAAATTAAAATTCTGGTTGTTAATCACTAAACCACTGCCACCAAAAGTAAGCCCTAAGAGAATAAATATTGGTCTTATTCACTATTATAACATTGAAGTATAATCATTCAGTCAGGTACTCTAAACAAGCCACAGATTTCTGAAACTATTACAATTTGGACAAGGTCATGTAATTTCATAAACAAAAGTTAAAGTAAGAACCGTAAAACCCATCAAAACATAAAGGCTACACAGGATGGTCCAAAAAGGAATCCGTATTTTAATGGCTATACTCATTGCAGAATGGGGCTGTGTATGTCTTTTTGGGTTCTGGAATATTTTGGTTATGAACTGCAGGGTTACATAAATAAGTAACAGGAAACATTATAGTAAAGCCTATCTTCCTTAAAACTATTTCAAATTACAGGCCTCTGTCCTTACTGCACCATTTTCACTTCCCAAGGACCACGTTACATCTCAACTTTATTCTAGCATTGTAAGAAAACATCAAAATAACTCCAACTTTAAAGCAAACCAGTAAAATCAGCCAGGCTTTGTAACTGCTCAAATAAATTAAGGCGTGATGAAATACTCACGTTATGATGACTGCTGTTCTCCTTCAAGAGGCTAACTGGCTCAAAGATACAAATCACCTTTCCGTAAGAAGCTGCAATCTAAAGTAATATACATTTATATGTATATAAACACACATAGAAGAAACAAGCTTTTGAACAAATAAGAACAAAATGCAAATGGTTGATTTTACTTTTAACCCTGCTTGTAGATAAATTTGAAGCTCACATCCATATTTCCTTTTGATAACAGAAAAATGACATCTACCAAAAATCAAGAAGTTAGTGTTGTCAATAATAAAAATATAATCCTCTATTTGCTTGTTAAAAATGATGAACTACTGAGAGTATAGTTGGACAAGTACCATTTTTTAAAAAAATCGTATTATTAGCAACATTCTTTCCATATTAAATTAGGTAAACACTCAAAACAGTCTGCAGAGTTCACATTATCAGACATTCAACCAATATATGCTCAGAGTACTTTTGTGCACTTCCCAAGCATTAGAACAGCCTACCTTTTAAAAAATTTTTCAAAAGACTATGCAAGCGAAACACTCAATGCAGAAAATCCAAATGCAAACACTCAATGCAAAAAAAACTACTACTAAAGGCTAACATAAAACAGTTCAAAAAGAGTTGTAATATGGTCAATTTTAAAGGGTGTTTGAAAGTCGTATTTCATCACAGGTTATCATCCATCTCAAACCTGCATTAAGACAAAATTAACAGCATTTGATCTCAAGGTATCCATATAAAAGCAAGCCTAGAAGACTTGCTAGGAAGAGCCAAAACAAGCCAAATGTACGTTGACGACCTCAGGCAGACAGCCTGAGAGAACCATCATACAGCAAAGTTGCCAAAAAGTATTCTGAACTACAAAATTAAGGAGTTTGCATAGGTCACGCATAATGGACATCCTGCATTCTGAAGAGATGGTTGTTGTTAAAAGGAGAACATCTACAGATATGATATGCTGTAATAATCATTTTCCTATTTCAGTAAAATTCTGACTTAGAAAGTATTCACAGTTTTCCCTTGACAATAATAAAGTTAGATTCAATAAATATATTCAATATAATAGATTTGAATATACTGACTATATTGAAATACATTCAATAAAATGTATTTTCATTCCAGTATCAACCACAAAACCTTGAAAAAAAACAAAGCTAAACCGTTATACCTAAGATCTATACAAACACAGAGATTCACATAAATCCTAAAATCCACAGGTCCACAGCTTTAAGAGAAACCCTCTACATTAGAAGAACAGATAGTTAAATAAATTTCTATCCTACTAACAACCTAAACATCAGCCTGACCCAAAAATGCCAAGAATAATTTTGTCACATTTGCAAGGAAAAGGTTTCTTCAGGCATTTTGCATCTCAGACTAACATTCGCCATCTCTAATTCTCTTTAACTACCTCACTTACTGTTTTATTCTCTAATAATTCCATTCCACACCCAACAGCAAAAATTTATATAAACTCATATTGATAAGATTTTTCTTTATCCTGTCTGTCCAAATGTAGACACTTTTTCCATATTTTATTGTTTAATGGGTTTTAAAGACAAACTAAGATTAGCATTCCAAAATGCTCAACTTGTAGTGTCCAGAGCAACTGCTACCCCCTGAAACTCTCCACAAGCTTCCCCAGCGATGCAGCCACACAGCCCTCAACCTCACTGAGCTGCACACTGCCAAAAAGAATAATGGTAGGACGGAGACCACCCTCAGCAAGTTCCCTGACAATGCCAGACTGTGTGGGGCAGGCAACATGCTGGAGGGAAGGGATGCCAGCCAGAGGGACCTTGGCAGGCTACAGAGGTGGGACCACGTGAACATCATCTACTTCAACAACACCAAGGGCAAGGTCCTGCACCTGGGTCAGTCAAAACCAATACTATCAATACAGACTAGGGAAACTAACAGATTGAGAGCAACCCTGTGTACATGGATTTGGGGGTACTGGTGGACAGAAAAACTGTACATGAGCTGGCAGCATGTGTCTGTAGCCCAGAAAGCCAACCATGTCCTGGACTGCTTCAAAAGAAGGGCGGCCAGTAAGATGAGGGGGCTGATTTTCCCTACCCAAGTGAGACACCGCCTGCAGTACCACACCCAGTGTCCCCAGCACCAGGAAGACACTGACATGTTGGTCCAAAGAAGGGACACAAAAATGGTCTGAGAGCTGAAGTACTTCTCCTGTAAAGACATACTGAGAGTGTTGGAATTGTACAGCACTTTGACAAACCAAACAGGACTCTGTGTGTCAGCACCAATGAAGAAGGTCTAAGAAGAAATTCCATCCTTTTAAGAAAGACCTGATCAGTCTGGTCAATAAGCAAATTCCTAGCCATCCACTGCTTAGTACTTCAGCACTCAAGAAACACATCCAGTTTCCTGACAGCAAACAATACCAACTTGCCAACTCAAAATGACTTCATAGGTCTACTTAAGAAACGAAAAAAATCTGAAGCTTAGGAAGCCTTACAGTGAATATATACAGATACATTCACATGTGTTAATTTATAATTCAAGGATAATTTGTCATTTAAATGCATACAGAATTGGTACCATGCAATCAAGATGACCTTCCAAATTTGGAGAAATAACGCTCAGTGAACTCAAAAAACAACTTCTAGTTAACAGCAGCCAGTGGAGAAACCCAGGTAGACTTATTGGCTATGAGGGGCCAGAGACACAGAGAACATTTCCTCATTTTCATTTGTGTTCCTTTACTACCACTGCAAGAGTTTATCACTCAAATGCTAAAAAGCAGGAACAGGGCATGGCCAGGCAGAGTTCACGTGTAAACACAAAACTGGTTTCCATCAGAGGTCTTGTCTCAAGATGGACACCAGAATCTAATCAAAGCTCTCAGCAGCTCATAAGGCTTGTGATAATGAGCAGGAAGCTGTTTTTATCTACTCACCAGGACAGGTTAAAGAAACAAAAGAGGTAGAAAACCCCTCCTACATCAGCAAATATTTATCTAGACAGAGTTCCTACTGAATTGGTCAATAGTTTAATCCCTGTGACATCCCAGTAGGGTGTTACATAACTGTGGCATCCCAATGGACCTAGTTATTTCTTTTCCACTCTGACAGGAAAATGAAAAAAAAAATGCTTTGCTAAAAAGACTTAAAACGCAGTCTTGTCTAAAATACAACACTTCTGATGCAGACTTACCTAGAAAAAACAAAATCTAAGAATTCAAGAAAGCAAACCCCATCCAAGAGAGGCTTTATTAATTGCTTGAAACAGACGTCATTTTTCTGGATGATCTGAAAGTTATTTTTGTGGAAGCACCCATCTCCTGCCAGCCACTAACATGTCAAAGCATGTCAGTGACATGCGTAGTAGTGCAAAGCCATAGCAAATAAATTACTTTCGCTTCCAACTTAGTTATCTTTTAGTGAAATTCTTGCCATGTCCTCTATGTAGCCCTGAATCCACAGCCTTCTGTGCAGTCCTACCTATCTTCTACAACTATCTATCATATCTATGGTTACTATTCCACATTTACTGTGCTGCTTACAACAAGTAAAGACAGTAAGCAATCAGTCATCTTACTATTCATTGCAGTATATTTGCCCTAACTTGCAAGTATCCACATTCCTGAGAAGGTGCTTAACATGACATTGCTGGCACATTATTAGAAACACTGCTCTACATACCTTCCCCTGTTGCATTGAACAGTCCACACATCCCACTTGAATGTTTCCATGTTTTGCTCCAGGGATTATCTGTAATCTTTCGAAGTCAGTCCCCAGTACCACAATATCACATCCTGATGCGTATGCCTAAAGTATAAAAAAAAATAAAAAATAAAAATAAAACCACCCCAAAGAACACAAAAACCTCCAAAAATAATGTAAAGCTTTATCTACTTACAGTGTATCAGTGAAGTGTGAAAGAGTATAGTCCATGCATCCTATCCATGTAAAACACTATATAGTCAGAAGCACAGAGGTATTTTGCAGAGATCATACAGATGTCTGCAATTTAAAACCGAGCGATAGAAGTGGCAAAGTACTCCTTCTCCACGCTTACAAGCGCATCATAAGACGTGCATAAGAAGCAAATGGTTCATGATAGAAAAGGCAAAAAAAGATGGAAATACAAAAACATCTATAAGAAAAGCATAAAAACCGAAGTTCTTGCAATGTAGGAAAAAGTAATATATTTCTTAGACTGGAGACAGACTTTAGAAGTTACTGTTTTAATTTTTGAAATCTCTGAAAAGGGGGAATAGAATTGAGGAGCTAAAATTTTACTGAAACATTTAGTAAGGACTTTGTACAGGAAAAAAATCAAAAAGGTAACAAAACCAAGCTTAGTTACACAAAAGCAAACCTGTCCTCTCAGACTCGTTGAGTCTCCTGTTATTAACATAAACTTAACTCCTCTTAAGTTTATATTTCACTGAGCACATTGATATATCTAACACATTCACAGAGTCAGTTCATCGAGTCCTGAAATGTTCGAGTCGAAATTCCTTCCTATGTTCTAGAAAGTTTTATTAGATACAGAGTACAGATAAAAATAGAGGAAAAGATTAAACACTGGAGAAACTTGCGGAAATAACAGTGAGCAGAATCATCCAATTAGCATAAGAAAGCAGCATTCAAGGATGAAAGTCCTAGAATAAGGAATGCATGCCCATTAAAAAGTTAGTCAGAAAGACAGCAACAAAATTAAGAGCACAAACAATGGTGTTCTGTTAGAGAGCAAGAGAACAATAAAAGGATCAAAAATACCATTTTAATTTACTAAGTTTCAAGAGCAGAACAGTCTCACAGAAACTGAAGATGGAAGATTTCCATACACTGACAAAAATTATCATGTCTTACAACCAACTCCTCTACTAATTCCTAATATATTAAATAAAAAACTGTGGACTTGAAAACAAAAGCAGAATAACCAAAGGCTAGATATATAAATTTGAAGTCTGACCATCATGTTTTCAGGTGTTTTACATGAAAGAATATTTTACCAAGGCTGGCCTAGACTATCGTACCATTACACACATTAAAAATAAATAAAATTAAAAACATGGAGATTTCAGTCCAAATACATTTTTCCCTACAAAGGATTAAGTAATGCTTCAAAAAAGCATCTCAGCCAGAAGACCGTGATCACCATTCCCAGTCAATATTCAGTTATCACACTGCAACCAGCAGAACACTAGGCACCACCTCATAATTGAAAATGTTGTCTGTAATTCTGCAGACTAAACAGAACCATATATTTATTTATGATTACTTATTACTGGTAGGTTTTTGAGCCCCTTCCTGTCCAGTTCCCCCTTCAGCTTCAAGACATTCAAGCGGTATAATTTCTCTTGTCAAAAGAGCAGCATTTTTTACTAACTGACATACTGAACTGCAGGTTCCAAAGCAATCTAACTGAAAACTCATTCCAAAAGAGGAGACTGAGTAGTAATTTTTGTTTATATGTTAATTATTTTGATATTGTGAAGGCACGAACTTCAGACCTGTTCATCACAGAACATTTTCTTCTTCAGTTAAAAACTATCTCACCTGGTGACTCACTGGTTAAGCCCACAGTTCACCAGAAAAAGCTTATTCATAAGTATCATACATACAATTTTTCCCAAAGCCATTTTGTAGAATTTAGAGCTCTGTACAGAGGCAGTTTCAAGAAAAACAAACACAAACAAAAAGAAGTGCTTCCACGTAAAGACATAACATAGAAACATAGACGTAGCTTTGTTAAAAATGTATTTAAGTGTCAAAGGCTGTATGAAGCCCACCTGCTGTGCATGCCCCCTCTAGGCCTCATTAGGACTTCGAAGACTTACTAGTCCTATCTGTTGCTTCTCCTCTCCTATTTCTAGCTTCACAGGCAAGCCTGAAATCACCTTGTGCCACCACCACAATCACAGGAGAGAAAACATAAAGAATGCCTTGGATTGGAAGTGACCTTAAAGATCATCTAGTTCCAACTCCTTTGCAATGGGCAGCAACATCTTTCACTAGACCACGTTGCTCAGAGCCCCATCCAACCTGGCCTTGAACACTTCCAGGGATGAGGCATCCACAGCTTCTCTGGACAACTATTTCAGTGCCTCATTACCCTTACAGTAAAGAATTTCTTTCTAACATCTAATCTAAACCTATCCTCAGTTTGAAGCCATTCCCCCTTGTCCTGTCACTACATGTTCTTGGTCTCTCTCCATCTTTCTTGTTCCCTTCAGGAACTGGAAGATCACAATAAGGTGGTCCTTAAGCCCTCTCTTTTCCAGACTGAACTTCTTCTCTCAGCCTTTTCTCATGGAGAGGTGCTCCATCCCTTCAATTATATACATGGCCCTCCCCCAGACTCGCTCCAACAGGTCCATGTCGTTCCTGTGCTGGGACCCCAGAGCTGGATGCAGTGTTCCAGGCAGGGTCTCACCAGAGCAGAGCAGAGGAACAGAATCCCCTCCTTCCCCTGCTGCCCACGCTGCTTTGGATGCAGCCCAGGACACGTTTGGCTTTCCGGGCTGTGAGTGCGCAGTGCTGGGTCACGTTCAGCCTTGTACCCACCAGCACCCCCAAGTCCTTCCAGCAGGGCTGCATTTGATCTGTTCATCCCTCAGGCTGTGTTGTTACTGGGAGTTGCCCTGACCCAGGGGCAGCACCTTGCACTTGCTTGGCCTTGTTAAACCTTATATAAAGCTCTATACTTCCATCATAGTGAGCAGGGACCAACATATGCAGTAACACACACCATTAGCAGAAATAATGAAATTCATAAAATAACCATTTTCATGAGATCAATAACTCCATCAGTTTTAAGTCCTCAGTACACCTGGCATTTCACACTGAAAGAACTCTCTTAGAAACTATCAAACATTATACATTGGAGACTTGAGGAACTGGCATATTCATCAATGCATTAGGAAAAAAGATTTAAAACAGTATCATAGAATAACCTGAGCTGGAAAAGACCAAAAGATCATTGGAGTCCAACTCCTGGCCCTACACAGGAGGCTCCAAGAATCACACCACATGTCCAAGAGAAGTGTCAAAACACTTCTTGAACTCTGTCAGGCTGGTGCTGTGACCACTTCCCTGGGGCGCCTGTTCCAGTGCCCAATCACCCTCTGAGAGAACAACTTTTTCCTAATATCCAGCCTATGCCTGCCCTTCAGACCATTCCATAGAGTCCTGCCACTGGTCACCAGAGAGAAGGGGTCAGTCCTGACCCTCCACTTTCCCTCATGAGGAAGATGTAGGTCGCCATGAGGTCTCCCCAAAGTCTACTCTTAGCCAGCCTGTCATTGCTGATACAGCTTTGCTTCCAAACCCTGCACTGTCTCCTTTGGATGCTCTCTCATAGCTTTATACCATTCTTATATCGTGCTGCTCAAAACTCAGAATCCAGGGTAGCTCCTGCTAACCCAGGCTGTGATGGACAAGAGTAGCTTAAAGAAGTATTCAAGCATCCTAGACTTGCTGTTTCCTAAAGATGTCCCATTTATGAATATGAACCAAGAACTATAACTCCTCCTCTCTTCTGCTATGTTTAAACATGGCTATTATTTTATGCTTAATAATAATAACTTCATATGCAGTGTGTTAAAAAAAAAAAAAATTGTCAAATTGAGGATTCTTTCTGATACAAACTTGGGGAACTTTCTGACACAAACTTGGGGAGTTTCTTCTCATCCTAGTACTTCCCAGTTCAAACAATTAATTGTAAGTGCCCTTGTAAGAAGGTGAGGGTAAGATGAGCGCCCTTTCAAAATCCTGGTTTTAGAAGAAAAATATAATCACACCACCCTTACGTTCTGATATTCCTCCATACTACTTGAAAAAATTGATATTTGGGGGAAAAAAAAGAATCACTTCAGACATCAGTCTGTTTAGACAGATTAGATCACGCTTGGCTACATTGGCTTCCCAATGCCCAATAAGCTGCAGAACCACTGACTACCTCCTAAGCCTGGAGAGCTGATCTGTTCCCAAAGAGATAGAAAGGGGAAAAAAAGGCCTTTTCAAAGAGCTTCCAAATATAACTACAGCCAAGCAGAACGATGATGACTTGGAGGTTATTTCTGATGTTTAGTTAATGTTCGCCTGGAGGAGAACCACAATTTCAAAGACAAAAGGCAAGAAATGCAGAGGCTAGGGAAGTTACATATTGCAATGGGAAGTGTCTGAATAAGAAGGTGACTAAGTTTTCTGGCAAATGAAACTGCAACTGGCACCTTTTTCTACTGTTGCCTACTGTTGCCATTATCCCTCACATTGACCAGACATGTTAGGAGGGAAGCTTGTGTACTGCCCTCCTCCTAACGTGTCCTTCCTTTGGTTCTTTGTTGTTCCCCCCCCTGCAACTCATCCATTAGACTGTATCTGTGCAGAGATGTCAGATCCTCTTACACACTCACTGGAGCGCAGACTCCAGCTCTAAATGAGGTTCCAAAGCAGCAGTATCTCACAAAGACATTTCTCTAAACAAAGTGCATAAAATTAACTGCTGGACTAATTTTACACTTAGATATTTTTATTCACTGCATAAGTATTTTAGTGCAGTATAACAGAAGACTGTACTCAGGAGTAAGAAATATCTTCCATTCCCTAACAGTGTCTCAGATAGAACAAGAATGAATTCTTGTCACCTACCAGTCACCTTATTTAACTTTTATCGAGAGACTTGTCCACGACAGTTCACATGACACTCATCTTCATTTTAACAGGAGCTAGTAAGAGTGCATTTCTATAAGCTCTGGTAACTAAGAAAAAAGGTAATTCCACTCTTCTCTTAAGCAGAGGGCAAAAAGTGATTCCAGTACAAGAACTTCTTGTACGTGTGTATACATATATACACACATACGTGTATTTTCATATCCATATATATACACTTATCCATATTACCTGGCCCTTGTCAGGGAGGGGAAGGGAGGGAGGGTAGGGGCATGGCACAAAATGCTGCCATACAGTTGAATGAAGAAAGAATTCCTAAATATGTATTAATTTTAAAAAACAGTAATAATATTAAAATCCTAAGATGAGTTTTTGAAGCAAGAAGAGCCTCCATGTCTGATTTTGGCAGGCCATAAAAGCCTTTCACCTTAAGAATGCCCTAGAACATTCATAAAAAAGTTGTCTTTGCACAATAAGACAAGCAGATAACGTGATATTATCATGTACTTGGAACGTTTATTAAACAATGCTTTGTTCTTCTGTTACAGAAATAAACAAGATAGAACTAGTTCAAGCTGCAGGACCATGGATCTCACTTGCTGCTGACATAGCAAACAAACCTGAAATTAGGGAGTGAACGATGTTCCAGGCCTGTGAAAATAAATGTGATTTTGCATTGCAGAAGTGGGTTTTCACAAAAAAAAATCCTTTTAATCCATTCTTTTAATCCAATGTCGGCTCTTATTTCTACATTAATATTTCTTTGAAGACGAATAACAGATATTTTGACTATAACAGTGCTTTAAAAGCACGGTGTTTTAACATCAAATAGTATAGAAAATTATATGAACTATTCTGATTTCTTTCTAACGTGAAAGTCTGATACACACAACTCAAAATTTGAGACTGGTACTGGGAAATTACTCTCAACAGAAGGAAAGCAAATGATCAGGAGTCTCGACCTCTTACATAGCGCAGCAGCTCTAACACCATTATTACCCTTACACTCAACCTTCTTGACATATTTCTTCTGTGTACTGACATATAAAGGTTTTGCTGTAGTTTCTGCTACAGCTATGTAAGGGCTGACACATTACCTTGGACAACTTGTACAAACTTTATTTAACCTACGTCTCTTACACAAAGGGCACAAGTATGCTTAACATTAATTTGCAGCTACTATCCACGGCTAAACGCAGCAGAACATGTGCGCACACATGCATATTTATAAAGATTATACATATATATATATATAAAAACACGTGCAAGCATATATGGGATGAATATACACTAGAAAGATAATGCAGAACTCAGTAAAAGTAAAAATAAAAACTAAAGACAAATCTATGAAGGAGATGATACGGCAATAATTGCTATATTTTTCTGCCCCGTGCACAGAATGGTCAAAATCAAAAGAGTCACCATGAGCCACACGGTATCTTGCTGAATTATTTTATTCTGTTTTGGTATGGTCTCTCTCCATCCCCACTTTTGCATCAGAACTTACACTAGTCTAAGTATTCCACTTAAATATCTTATTTAAAATCATTAAATTCTTCTATTAGGATGCTAAATTGAATTTTAAGAAATAATCTTTCATCATGTTCAGGAAAAAAACCCAAACTTTCTAATTTATCAAAAGTACTTGAACTACTGTTCTACAACTGTATTATAGTATATATAAGTAACAAATTGATTGGCCATGCACTTAGAATCATATTTCACTGAAACTGCACTTTTCATTGGTGTGTAAAGAAATGTTATCATTTTTTTAAGATTACTTCATTTAAGAAACAATTAATTCCTCAAGTCCAGAGTAGCTTAACTGAAATATTATTTAAAAAAAAAAAAAAAAAGGAGGAAGTCTTAAAAAGGTTCCCTTACTAAATCCCTTCCCTTTACTAAATGCCAACCAAGAAGCAGATGAGGTGTAAACAGTGTAATTTCTTGACTGACTCTTATGATCACTTAGTTAGTTTTCTGGACTACAGCTATCCAGGGAGTTCTAAGTACAAATATTAAGTATTTTCTAGACAGATAAGTAACAATATCACTGAGTCACAGAAATAATTTTTATTTATCAAAAAACTTTGCAGAAAGGGAAGCCTTTTTCTATTGCGACCCAATATCTTTAGAAAACTCAGCGCGGTCTTGAACAAGCTATCAAACCCCACCCCAGCCCCAATTTTCCAAGTGCCTTTCAACTTCAGATTTCAAGCTCCCAGTTCTATTAATTATACAAAGCAAGTCTCAAGTCCAGAATTAGTTTAATCACACACAGAGAGGAAATCTGTCACAGAAATATTTTAGTTCCTTTGAAATTATCCACGTAATTAATCCTTCTTTCACATATTTTTACTCCTACAAACAATGGCTCTTTTGTGACTTTTATTATCAGTCTTGGGACTTGCACTTGTAAAGTTGCTACTGCTCACTGAGATTTCCTTTCCCCCTCCCCCCCCATCTTCGGCTACTGTGGTGGGGGGAAGTAAGAAAAAATTTTACCAAATCAGAACTGCATAAGCAAAAAAATGGTATCAGTGCTGTTTACCCACTTAATAACTTAAATACAACCTCAGTAATAACTAGTCCAGGGGAATCCTAGGTGATAAACTCCACAAGCTTTTTAAACTTTTACTCAAATATTTCATATCTGAAATGAACAAAAGAAAGCAAAGGATGTCTTCGACTGTGGACAAGTACATGGAAAAAAAACCCATTCAGTATCAGGAGGAAGACGTAAAGAATAAACAGGTTAATTCTGACATCTGAGGGCCAGGTTCTTATTCATTTAGTGTGCCATACGTTACTACCACCTGCCCTCAGCAGAGAAACAACAGGCATGCTTCTTATGGTATCTTGATGCTTATGAGCCTTTTTATATATATAAATAAGAGATGGGCTAAAAACTCTTTCATCAGTGTTCTCTCCAAGGAAGCTCATGCTCCACTTTACACTTCACATCCTAAAACAAACAAGGTCAGAACAACAAACCTGCCCCCCATCAGAACAAATATCTGAAATACCTCCTTAAAACATAACGGCACATATTCAAAAAGGTGGATACAATTTGGTGGATACAAGCAGTTTTATACTAATTTTGCTTCAAATTCTTCAGAGTTTAAGAGAGGAATCTTGATACTTTTAGCTCAAAACTGTAATATTTTAAAACACGTCACTTTAAATATTCAGTGCTGCCTATCAGAAAATATTCTGAAGCATACTGTATCTAAAAAGAAAAAAAAAAATTACAGACCAAGTTCTCCTGTTGGACAAAGACAACTTGCCCCTCCTGTACAGTCCACAACCCTGAAATACCAACTCCTATGAGTTCTCAGCCACAAACACCAGAAGCCTAAAAGTTTGACATGTCTGGGTTTTTTTCCATTTCTAAAATGCAATTCAATAGTATTTACACTTATTAATGCTTATCTCATCATTTCAGACAGGGAAAAGCTACGGTCAATTTTTTTTTTTGATTTTCTAAAGGTAAAGTCCATACCACTTTCCAAAAAAAGCAGAAATTAGCTTCAGTACCTCTCACTTCTTAATCCTTCTGAACAATCTCGTTAACTTAACACAGCCTTACAGAATCAGTACTAACAAAAACAGCCCTGAAGCAGTGAAGGATATTTCTGTTAGCCATTTTAAACCTGAGGAAAAGAAATCCATTAATAACCTTCCAGGGAAACGGATAATGAAAGGAAGATGAATGCAACTATAGGAAATATTGTTATTACATTCATGTCAAGGAAACATTGTTATACTATACTTATATGAAAATAGCTCCTCCAGAAGAGAGACCACAGTAATGAATAGCCAAAACTACACTGCCCGATCATTCCTTTCTCCTCAAGAAGAGATTGCTACTCTTCTTATCCACTGGAGACCTCCAAAACCTTACATAAGTTCGCTGTAACAGGTAGAAAGTGATTCTAGTGACATGAATGACTGAAAATATTTCCCTCAAAATAGAATGTCATCAAAATGGAAAACTTACGAGAACATATTTTGAAAGCTTACTAGCATTTTACTGTAAAGCAAACCTCCTTGTCTCTTACCAAACAGCTTCCCACCACAGGTGGATCTTTGACATTTCCGGATATGTAAAATTAGAGAGTTTGGCACAATTTGGTATCTGAAGTCTCAACTGCTGTAGTTTAAGAAATCTTCCAACATGAACTTATTTATAGGAAGCAAGGACATCGCCGGACAACGCTGCAGACAGACTCTGCAGAGCCAGCCTAAGCCTGGGGAAGCAGCTCTTTGCTCCACTGCCCCAGAGCGAAGCTGCAAGTAGCCCGATGAACTTAACTGCGTACACCAGATGGGACAGCAAACAACCAGTTTTCATTCCTGCATTTCCGTCTACCATTCCCCTATCAAACTGGAAAGCACACCGTGCTGAAGCTGGGGGCAGCCATAAAAGGTAAGGTTAAAAATACCCCAGCGTGGTGCCCTGAGAAACTTCGCTGCGTCTGACTTCATTCCTCTTCAGCCCCACGCAGAGGGAGGGTGGGAAGAAAACACAACACAAGTCTGTTTACAAAACAAAAGCAAAAGGAAGGAAAATGCACGCTAATAAAGACTTTGGCCTTTACAGCGTACTCAAGCGTTTTCTCTCCACTCTAAGAACGAATATCGACAGCGAGTTCAAACACCCTTTGAAAACCTCAAAACAGTAGGGCTAGGTATTCTAAGGTCTTCCTCAGCTATGCCCAGGAGAAGATTTCAGCCACCTTCCTGTCTGCAGGGCAGCGCTGAAACTCCCCTCCCGAGCGAGCCGCACGTCCCGGCTGCCGTTTATGTAATCTTTTATCACCGCCACC